>JAOTQR010000069.1:26288492-26304370 GCA_025774065.1 Solanum ossicruentum | reverse complement strand
AAAATTAGGTGGCGACTCCTAAAATCGGACTATTTTCCTTAAAATCAAAATACTTTTTCCCATTATTAAAACCCCTTTATTTTATTAATTTTCAACGAGTTGCCGCGACGTTGCGCCTTCCGGATGTCAACAAGGTGATTAGACATGATATGACGGAACTTGATCTCACGGAGGACATGACCTTAGATAGAAAGAAGTGGAGGTCGCGAATTAGAGTAGTATGCTAACGGTAGGGTTAGATGGATGCATGGCCTTGGTATAGTAGCATAGGGTGGAGGACGTGTTTTTTATCTTGTGTTTGCATTATCTGTCTTATTATGTGTTAGTTTTATCTTAGTTACATACTGTCATATGTTATTCATTATTAGTCAGTCTTTCTATTCTCTTCCCTTCCCTTTTTGTCATATCTAGTTCTTTTTGCTTAGAGATTTTGAGATGAGAGTTCCCAGGAAACAGTCTATTTACTTCTATAGTAGCAATAAGGTCTGCGTACATTCTACCCTCTCCAGACCCCACTTGTGAAATTTTACTGAGTATGTTGTTGTTGTAGTAGTACTACAAGTAATTTGTATACATTATATTTCCTTCATACTTTATTGGTATAATTACAATAAATATATTATTGTTAATTGATATTAATATTGATTAACCCACTTAACAAATGCTTTATTACCACCGACAAAATTGTAATTCTCTATTTTTGGAAAACATACAAGAAGGAGGATTAGGAGGATTACTAAACTATCTTAATTAAAATTAAATTAAACTAAAAATGTTCACATAAAAAACGCACAGTCAAACCGGCCAAATCACCAGAATTTCTGTTTACTTGTTGCTTTCCCACATAAACATGTCACGTTTTTGTATCCACACAAGTCAAAATACTTGTTCCCACAAATAGCTTTTAAAATATTATTCATTTTTTTACTTTTACTTTCCGCAAATTAAACTTCACATAATTTTAAAAACAATAATAGATAAAATATATATTCTATTTTAATATCTATATTAATCAATATATAATTATAAACAACAAAAATAATATATCCACAAATGGGGTCTAGAGATGGTAAAATATACGTAAACTTTATCATTACCTCATAGAAATAAAGAAACTATTCCCAAAAGAAAAAGGAAAATGACTAAAAACGAATAATATATAACTATAAATTTAAGCTATAATTTAAAGGATAAAATTTAAAAAATAAATATATTTTAATATTTTAAATAAATAAAAATGAACTAAAAAGAGTAGATTATTAGAAAAGTGAGGAAGCACAAACAATGAACACGTGGCATAAAAAAATTATTTATAAGAAAAAAAAGTAGAACACTGTCACGCGTCGGCGGGTAGATTCTTAATTGAAAAGAAGAAATTTAAAGTGGAAAAATTAGTCATTAATTTTCCACTCCATAAAAAGCAGAAAAGTGGCATTGAGCTCTTCTCATTTTTTCTTCTTTCTCTCAAAAAAAATTGAAGTTGATTTTGTTCAGTTCTTCAAAGAATTAAAGAAAAATAAATAGGTCTGGCCGGGTTAAGGATTTTGTTGAGTCGATTGGGAGGAAGGTGTAGAAGGAAGAAATTGAAGATCAAATTCAAAGTGATGGATGATTGGTGGCATAAAATGGTGTTTCCTGTAAGGCGTGTTTGGTTTGCTGTTTCTGCTCGTGTTAAAGCTCGAAAAACTGGTTAGTCTCTCTTCTCTTCATGATGATTACCGATTGAGAAAAGGATCATTTCCAGTCGATTTGTTGAACTGAAAGAGAATTGTTTCTTCCTTTTTACTTTGAAATTTTACTAGATTTCAGAATTCAACTGGGATTAGGCATTTCTGAATTTCAAAAATTTCACAAGTACAATTGCATGTGCTCGTTTCCCGAGGTGGAAACAGAAGTTTCAATTTGTATTAATTTTGAATCATAAATTTTCTTTACTAACTGAATTCTGAATAAATTATTTGTACAATTAAATAAATTTGAAATATAAAAACAAGTTTCAACTAAAATTCTTATAATTGAATCGGTAGCTCGACCCCTGCTTTTTAAAACCCTCTTTTGCAGGGGAAGTGCGTCGAGTGAAGGGATTGGTTGGAATTTTTTAAAAAACTTTTAAACAGTTTTTGCCTTTGTCGATTTTATAATTTTTAGTTTTCGCCTTTTTACTCTTTAATGATTCGATTTTACAATTTTTAGATTTAGAGTGAAAGGTGCTTATTATATGAGATTTTACACCGGAACTGAGAGATGCTTACAATCTGAGCAACTCAACTCGACTTTCAAAGCAAGAGAAAAACAGGAATTTATATATTCATATGAAATTATAGTAGTATTTTTTTATTTGAATTTTATCAAAGAAAATTTTTATCTTTATTTATCTATCTGTTTATGATAATTATGTGCTGGTTTTTGCCGGTGCGGTGAGTGGGTCAGAGTTGGGAGGGGGATATGTTCGTGTAATAAACTCATTTACGTAATATCTATACACGTGGAAAATAAAATAGATTTTTAAAAAGGTGAAAATTTTGGAAACTAATTGAAGGCATAGGGAAACATAAAATTGCTTTCATAATTGGTGAGAGTTGAGACAAAAGCATGATGTATGTGACCTTCCCAACAAATTTAACTTTATAGATTTTTTTTTTCCTTGTCTATGATCAATATTTTCCATTTTAATGAAGGAAATATTGATCATAAACAGAATGACCACACTCTATTATTATATTAATAAATCATCATATGCATTTTTTAAGTGAAAAATGAATACATTAGGAAAATTCCATAAAGTCATGGAAATTATGGGAAAGTGCTAATTGAAAAATTCATGTAAGTTAATGTTATCTTTTTGGTTGAGTTTTGGGGAGTGGGGGGAGGATGGAGTTTTACTTTATTTACGATCCTAGTTGAACGGTGGCATAGCTACATAGAATGAAGGATGACCAATTGAATATTTTCTATCAAAAAGTTGCACCAAGTATATAGAATATTATACTATATGACCAATTGAATATTTTCTATCAAAAAGTTGCACCAAGTATATAGAATATTATACTATATGTATAGGTTAAAACTTGTTTTATATAATAAATCTTGAACACCCCACAAGGACATCCTTAACGATAAGATTCCACACATTATAAAAAAAATTATTATACGCATGTGATCTTACAAAAGTTGTTTTGTTAGACCTTCGACTCAAGAAAAGCATTTTGAAAAATAGGTGTAGAAAATACAAGAGTGATGAAAATAATGAGGAAAAGGAAAGTATCTGAAGTGTTAGGCATGCTTGTTTACCTAAAATTGCATTCTTATCTTATTGTAAAAAGCACTGAAATATACCAAATTTGCAAACAATTAGTCCATTCATGTCTAAAGTAGCAAGTAACTTTAGGTCATGACTCATGAGCACTTCACATATTATAAAATGGCAAGCATCTTTTCTAGGATTCCATTAGTAGTTCCTTCCATCCATTAGCTTAGTGCCATCTCACCCGATTTCTCTCAGAATATATATTTTAGAACCCAGTCAGTGGCCAAGCCTCTACTAACCAAATATCTGCTTTGTTTTGTCCCATCTTTAATCTATTTTCTATTGCTCGCCATAAATGTATTCATATACCCTCAAGTCAAAATGACATCGTAAAGTCACTTTCGGTAATATTAGTTTTTACTGTTAAAGATAAGCAGATAGTAATATTCCAGATTCTAAAAACATGGCCAGATAGAGTAGCCAAGGTATCAGATTCTTCAATGATCCAAATTTAAGAGTTTCAACACAAAGCATCTACCACTTTATATATCTTTAGCTAAAGACCATGTATTCAAAAGTAAAAAAGAAGATAATTGGAATTTCTTTTCTGCAGCATGTTTCAAAAAGAGCGACATGTTATGATTTCTCAGTATGTTCTTCGAATAGAAGCAGTTGGGTTTTAGATTCACTTACGCGTTTGAACCTTTGCTTCTATTTCTTCAGGTGGTGGACTTCTGAAGCTTCGAGACGATATACAAACTTGTGGATACGAGGATGTTCAGGTCATGTGGGAAATGCTTAGAAAAAGTGAGTTGGAAGTGACATCTCGACACCATAAACGCAAGCGCAGACCATTGTGGAGGATATTTGTATGGTCCAGTCATAGTTCTGACTCATCCTTCTCCTCAGAACATGTTCATCAATAGACAACCTGCTGCATCTTCAACAACAATAAATATTGTCTGGAGAATCAAGACATGTATGGCAACTTCCATTTCTAGAGCCCCACTGGGTGGTGGTATTTCATGACATGGTACAAAGCTATTGTGTATGTCCATATCAGCATAGGATGAAGTATATCTATTTTACTTCTATAGCTAGCATGACCATAATGAGACTTATCTATGATGGTTTCAGTTTGTAAATATACCATCTTTGTCAAGAGCCGTATGATCATGTTTCAGCTCAATTTTCCTCTGGGAGGTTGATTTATGCTTTACATTTCCATCATTTACAGCTGACAAAATGAGAAGTGTTATTAAGAGGGCTAGTCATTTACTAAATACTAGTATCATATCGTCATAATACATACAGTAACGGTCAGATAGATCCTCTTAAGAGAACACACGCTAATTATACAATGAAAGAGAACACACTCTTTTACTCTATGAAATTGTAAAATGGCAATGAGAGACAGTAGGTTACAGTAAAAATATTAGGAATTCAGCCACTTAAAATCTCAACTACATAAAGAAAGAAAAACTAACAGGACTTAAGAGCAGGGAATTCTGGCCAAAATAATCTAATCACCTAAACCTCAAACCTATGGTTGGAAAAAGTTAGCAAAGAGGAATGGAAAACGCTTTGAATTGTTGAACTGAGGCTAGAATCCGATACCTATTTATTCTAAGCTGTTATGGTATCTTTAGGGCCAAGAAATTTGTACCGCGTTTATACAAGGTGTGGTATCAGTCTCCAATACTAGCCAACATGACGGTGCTATGCAGCACTCTGGCATACCGACTTGATATAGACACTTGCATTGCCTCAATTTTGCTTCCTCCAAAATAGCCTCAAGCAGAAATGCAAGTAAGGTTGCATACAATAGACCCCTGTGGTCGGGCACTACCCCGAATCCTGCGCATAACGGAAGATTTAGTGCACCGAGCTTGCCCTTCTTCAACTTCAGTTAGAAGTTCTAGGAAGTTGATACTTTAGTGGAATAGTTGTTGCTACTCTCTGTCATGTCGGTGATTGACGTCTTCCTTTCCATAAAAAGTGAGTCCTTGCAGGTGATGGTGTGAGTAGACAGTCCTCTTCTCTTTCCAGGTTCATATTGAATCTGCAGTTAAGGGAATATCTCCAGATATGGATATCCATGTCTGTCCTGGATGCAAAGTATAAGTGTTAGTAGTTGTTTAGCTGATGCATTTTAGAAAGAAACAAAAAAATGATCTCAAAAGCAGAAAGGGATAATTATCAAATTGCATGCAAGTTGCTAAGCTCATTTCCTGCAATCCAAATACTTCTTTTTCTTTCAATCAAAACCCAAATCCACATAGAGAAATGGTGATGCAAAAGAACTGGCCCTTACCTACATGCCAATTGAAGGAAGAGGAAAAATTTCACCAAATTGAAGAAACAAGTAATTTGGCCAGTCCAGGTAACTCTTCCTTAAGCCATCTTCAAGAGTACTTTGTATCCTTTCTGTACCTCTAAATCACTCAACATCGTCTGAGCAAGCAGAGTGATCCAAGATTTGAAGTTATACGGATTCATACATAGACCTAAAGGGTTAACGGTCAAATATATATGTGGATTGCTTAATAAATATAAAGGTCTCACGTGAACTCATCTAGGAGCAAGAACAAGTTCACTAATGACTGCTGTAATCTACTATTACATGGAATCAGATCTGAAGAGAAATACCAAATGGCAGTTGCTGTACATGTTAAATCACCGAATATACAGCTTAAATTCTATTTGGAAGTTGAATGACACGCAAAACATAAAATTATACGTGGGCACACAGATACTAGCTAAGATTTTAGGGGCTCCCAGTTGGTAGAACACAATCCAAGTCTGATACAACTTTAGTCAACCTGGAAATCAGCCAGAGTAATCTGATAGACGAGTAATTCTGCATATGCACCTACTCGATGCTACATAACTTATCACATCCACAAAAAATTAATATGGACCTGGATTCCCAGCTGCTTTCAATGAACAAATAAGGCTGATTTTGGTTGAATTTGTTAACCGACATGATCCAGTAATGATGGAAATTTCAGCCATCTTTTTGTTGGAGCATCAACAACATCTATTCACTATAAATGTGTCTGAGGTCGCTTATCAGCATGCGCTCCACAGAAGCCCTAATCAACTAGAGGTGGTCTTGGTCATGAAAGAAGATGAGGAAGTTGCGATGACTGTTATCAACAGTGATGGTATTATTCCTCTCCATCACTCAAATGAATCAGAGAAGCAGACAGTTGATCTTGAAGAGGATGACCTCTGGCATGTAGACCCATTGCTGACTCAGATTCAAAATTCAGAAATAGAAGCATCATTTTGGGTACACAAAGGCAAACTTAAACCCAGCCCATTCAACCCGCTCAACCCCGTTGAAGTTAACCACCCATTTATTAGCTCAACCCATCTCATTTCAACCCGTTAAGAATTGGGTTGATATTCAACCCGAATCGACTCAAGAGAGATCTTATCAAAATATTTTTAAAACATTTTTTTATTATTTGATATGTTTTATATAGCCCAAATAAAGAAAAATATAATTTAATCAAGAACTAAAATATTGAAAAAGAACGAATAAAGTAAAACTTAATAAAAGTTGGGTCAGGTTGAGTCTTGACCCGCTTTATAACCCATTACTCAACCCGTTTTGATCCAAGCACATTTAGATTGGGTTGGGTCTTGACCCATTATAACCCGCTCAAATTTGACCCAACCCGCCCAATTGTCACCCCTAGAAATGTGCAAGCCTTATGTGATGGACTTCTGAGACTGAGAGATGTAAGCCTTATGTGATTGATTTCCGATACTGAAAGAAAGCAAGATAAACAAGCAGAAGCATGCACTGTCAGTTGTATAACTCCAAAAGGGAGAAGTATGAAGGAACTAAATTCCTATAATTTAATGTTAATAATAGGGACAGCGGGACATGGAGCAGGAGAAATTCTCATACAATGATTATCAATGAAGCTGAACATCATCACATGGAACAGGAAGGGGTGAAATAGCATGACAAAGAGAAAAGGGTGCTGAAGAGTTTAGTTTACAATGGAAAGCAAACATCTATTAGTTTTAGGAAATGGAGCTAGAAGGAAATATCAAAGCTTTTGTTAAAGAGATGTGGCCAAACATATGAGTGAAATATAGCTATTTAGAGGCAAATGGTGGACCAGCGAATTCTTATAATGGGACAGGAAGGTGCAGAAAGGGGATGTAATGTATACTGGGGAACACACACGCACCTGTTGAGGAGTCAGCAAAATATAAGAAAATGGAGAAAAAGATCACGGATGAAACAGAAGGATAGGAACATTCCAAACGAGACAAATGTTCACAGGAGAGTACCACTATTGACGGACTGGCCATTAATGGGGGATACAGTGGAAGATCGATGAACTATTAAAGGAGAAGTTTAGCTTTTTATCAGAACCTATATGCAGAGTCTGAAGAATGGATTCCAAATTTAAATATCAGAGATGTCCAAAACTCAATGAACGCAAATCCCTTTAATGAACACAAAGTACAGTAAATCATTAAACTATGTGCAACTGACAAAGCTTCTAAATTTCATGGTAACAGCATGGGTTATTTTTCTCTTGCTGGGAAATACTCAAGTGGGACATTATGTTAACTATGTAAAATTTTCAGTCTCAGGAATTTTTTGAGAAAAGTCTCGATGCAACTTCTGTAGATCTTATCCCCTCTCACAAAATAAATGGAGCTGAGGAATTGATAAGTTTAGACCTATTAGTTTGATAGGAAGTGCATTTATGATTATTTCCAAGCTATGGAACCAAATGCTTGATTCTCTACCTACATATATGATGTCGTGATTGCCCATATCAACAATAGTTAAAAGAAAGCATGGATGCTTCTGAAAGGAACTTCATTTCACAAGGAAATAGGGAAGAGATGTTTCCATTTGGTTAGATGGAGTAAACTCATTATGGCAGTTTAGTGGGGAAGGACAAGCCCTATGGTGGAGCAATGAAAATTAAGTCACTGAAGGACAGTGGATTTCAAGAGAGGTAACTACACCTTCCAGGTTCAGTATATGGAGGTCAAACAGAGGTTTTTGGCCCTCCTTCAATGCCAATGCTAGTCTTAAATTGAGGAATGGGAATAAAACCTCTTTCCAGGGAGACAATAGGTTAAGACAGGGCTCTCTAAAGCATTTATTCCTAGACATCTTCCCCTAAGTCAGTAACAAGGGGGCAACTGTTAGCAAAATATGAAGTCAACAGGGATAAAACCTGAGCTTTAGAACACTACCAATAGACTGGAAAATCAACAGAGTTACTAATTTTTTCAGAGTTCTAAATCAATTCAAATGTATTAATGAACATGAGGACAGATTGTCATAGCAAAGGCAACTATACAATTAAATCTACCGATTATGCACTCACTCGTATAGGAGAACCACGTTAATTCTTGGATTTGAAACCCATATGGAGACTGAAAATTCATTGAACAGTGCTTGTTTTGTTTGGCCTGCTGTCAAAGAAGCCTGCCTGACCAAGATAAATTGAAGAGGAGGATTAAGTTAGGCTGAAGATGCCATTTGTGTGGGAAGGAACCAGAGAAAAACAGTCACCTTTTATTGAACTGTGGAGTCACTGACCAACTCTAGCAATTATTCTTAAATATGAAAAGAATCAAATGGAAAAATGCCATGATCAACAAAAGACCTATCGGCATGTTGGAATAGTTCTACCACTAGCTACCCGAAATCAAATTTCTTCTAGACTTACCAGGTGACTGAAAATCTGTTACAGAAAAGGAGCATAAGATATTTAAGACTATGATTGGTATTTGAACAAATTATTGCAAAGTGGAACGGGAATTGACAGACAAATCCTCAACTTGGAAATGCACAGAAGACAACAGCAACAGTGGATGATCATTAGCAGGCAAATTGGTGAAACTTCAGATATCCAGGTCCTACAATTTTGCAAAAATTTTATCAAGAAAAAGTTCCAATTATATTAGGAAAAGTACATAGAGATATTCCATGAACCACATTATCTTAAAGAGCAAGAGCCAAGTAACAAGGAAGAGAAATTTACAATACATGTAAAAAAAATAAAAGATATCAGCTTTCAGAGAAGATATGCATGTGTCCAGCTCTGAAAAGAAAATTCAAGTGGTCAAACTAAAAGAGAATTTCTGTAAAAGAAAAATCCAAGTATTCGGAGCTAAAAGACATATAGGAAGGGAGATAAGGATAAATATCAACTTTCTTCTGACCTTTTTCTGTTTTTCAGTAGATATAGTTTGTCTCGGAAAGAAAAATCATCAGCAATCTTCTGCTCTAATTTTAATTTTAACTCCATCTTCAGAACAGCTTACTTTACCTGTGTGTTGTTCTTCCTTCCATTCTAGGCACCTGTCCACCACGGCCACATTTCTTTTGAGTGGGTCACTGAATCTTTCAGCTCACGATGGGAAATGAGCACATTTCTTCTTTTATGTAAAGGATTTTCAAACTCATCTTTTAGACCAGCTCAACTGTCTAATTCTCTGACAAAATCGGTCACTTTGAATATAGCAGCAAGTACGCATCAATGGATACCACATTAGCCAGAAAACGATTAACCAAGTGATAAATACACGAAAGACCACAAAGAAATGCACATTAAACCATTAACGGTTAATGCTATATCATTGACTATCTAGTGCACCAACTTAATTTACTTTGTCAAAAAAAAAAAGAAAGGAGATTGACTATCCAGAGCCTGAAAGAAATCAGTCCACCAAAATGAACTTAGTCAATGGACCTAATGAATAAAACAAAAAATTCTCATAGCTTTCTGGGGAAAAAAAAGAAAAGACTAAATGAAGCAGCAATACATGGCAAGAACTTGATTGAACTCATACCAAATTTTGAGGCAATGAGGAAAATGGAATCTTGAACATCTCCTGAACCACTTTGAGACAGTTAAGCAGCACCAAAATAATAGCATTGTTATCACTAAGTAAGAGAAGTGGGGATACATCACATTAGAGTAGGAAGCTTTATTATACTAGAAAAAAGTTCAATCATTTTTCATTGAAGATCCTATATTAATCCTCTCATACCTCCTAATTGATGTACCTGATATGCTTTCCTCTAGCTCGTGAGAGACATTATATGAAGTGGATTAAAATGGACAGTCATCCTAAAATTAGGCATATTAGCTAAATGGAATTGGCTCATATAATACCCCCAGTAGCTTCTCATGGATTTTCATAACCCTGCTATGCAAAATGGGATATGTACTTGAAATGGATGTCTCAGTTAAGATATACATCATGATTTCTTTGATCCTAAAAACATGTTCTACATAACAAACCATTGACAATTGGCTCTGTGCAGACTATAGATCACAGAATATAAACAATTTAATAACCACTTCACATTTAGCATCATGGTTTATGATAGAATCAAATCATGAAACTGTTCTGGGGTACACAGTTAACACGGTAAGGAAAGATAAAATACAAAAGCAGGCCATAGACCCAATGAACATCAATCTAGAACTAAAATCATATGATATAAACCTGCTGGTGAAAACGTGTTGTTAATATTGAAGATCAATCAATCTTGATGTTGAAGATACACAGCAATTCTTGCATTATCTAGTTTCACCTTTCTACTGAAGTCCTAGGCTACACAATTATTCCTGCAAACCTTGTGCCAAATTTGCTCTTTCGTGTAAATTACAGGCGGGAGAATGCAGAAAATATCAAAAAAGAATTATGCTAATCATACAACAGCACAACCGACGTGGGTGTTCCTTTCTTCAAGCCCCTTTCAGTGGTTGCAAAGAGAAGGTGTGTTTCCAGGCAAAGTTAAGCCCCGTGTAATGTGAGACAAAGATTTGGGCTCCATCCCTATCATCGTCAAGAGACAACATTGAGCAAAAGAGTTGTTGACCGGTTCAAAAGGGCCAGAAAAGTTGTAATACTGCAGCTGCGCAGAAACCCTAACAGGAATGGTTCCCTTAGGTCCAGTAGGGACCACAAATTCAACTGGAAGATAACAAAGTTCACATATGACTTATTCTTCAAAAGCACGTGAACATATTTTTTCCAGAAGCAATGGCCAGTCTTCACCAAGTTGCTGGGAGTTCAGCTCCATAGCAACCCTAAAATCTTGCAATGATATCAAGTTATTAGAAGCATGTTCTTGCATGACTTCGGAAGGTTTACCACTACTTATCTGAGAATGAAGATCGGGTCTGAGGCCATTGACGAGCTTCATATAGGTCTTCTGCTTTTGGGGGTTATTTCTTATAAGCTTGTGCCCTGACCTTGCCCCCACAAGTTGAACACAAGATCGAATTAAACCTCTTAAATAAGAATCTAATCCATTGTTCAACAAGTTGGCACAACTGATGGCCACTCCTTCAAGGTCTTGTTCTGCAGCAATCTGCTCCATGCGTTCCCTCAGTGATACACTATCCAACAAAGCACCACAACTAGAAGAGGTAACACATTTACTATTTGTTGCCAAAGGCAATGCTTTACGCGCTGCACCGACACTAACAGGGCAAAATGGAACCCCAAGCGGAGCTTGGAGCCGACTCCTTGCATGCATCTCTTCCCTGTCATTTCTAACCTGCTCTTTGTTATATACTGAAACTGAACCTTCCTGTGATCCCTTTATTACAGAAAATCTAGCAGTTTCTTGACCGGATCCGTCCGTTTCATCATCAGTCCTCTGCAAAAGTCCTTGATAGTGCTGCACAGCTCTCCGTCCCTCAGGGGGATTGATATCTCCATTTTCCGTAACATCAAAACTTGATTCTGTCGCTGTTGGTTGTTGAAAAGTGAAATTAGTCTTCCCATTTTGACCAAGAGCACTACGGCGATCCCCAGTTCTACGATCACGATAGCCTGTTCTGACCTTTCGAGGAGATGATGGGAGAATATCCCCATTAGACAAACCTGGTTGACTTGAAGCCTGGCTTGAGGAAATATGCGATCCATTTTGCTCATAAGCATCACTTGGGGGCTCATTACTACTAACTGCTCCAGACTTCAAAACATCAGTCTCATGAGTTGGCGGTGGAACTTTTGCGCTGCAAGCATTTCTCAAAATGGACCGAATGTACTGATTATGCAGTGTAATATTCTCTCTACCCAATATCCTAACACAAAGCTTATTGAACTCAATCTTGCTTATTTTCAAACTCAGTAACCTATTTAAGTAATAAAAGTACTGTTTAGACCTCTCAGGTCCAAGTTTCCTCACTATCTGAGCTTTCAGTTCAGCAAGATTGATTCGCGAATGCTGATGTGGCGGTTGCATCTCTATCAACACATAAAGTCTATACACAACAAGCAAAGAGTACAAAGTTTCCACTGTTTTCAAGTAACACAAGAAGTCAGTAATCCAAGTCCCTTACTAAATTAGGGTTTTCCCCAATTCCAGAAACCCATAGTGGAAACAAGACTGTAATCTTCCAACAGCAATTCAGGCAATGCTGAATCAAAACCCATGTCCAAAATTCCAACTTGCAACAGTATAACTGTTGAAGGGGTTAAGACCCTGGCTAGAGATCCATAATTCTCAACTAATTCTCCCTCCAAAAATCGAAATTTTTCAAATTCTTTCTCAGTCCAACCTTAAAACCAATCAAAATCGCAGCTCAAGAAAACCCTCAATCCCCAATTCAATAATTCGAATTGCCTTGTAAAATTACAGGGCAAAACCTAAAACAGACAGAAAATGCCACCCGTCGCCAAAAAAGTAAAGCTTCAAGCTTCCCGCTTCAAGTTCAAATAAATCCCCACACGAAATTGGGATTAAAGAAGAGATATTTAAGCTCGAAAGGATAGTGAAATTAGAAAAATATACAGAAGCCAACGGCACCAAAACTAATTGGAAATTCAGATTCAGAAAGTAGAGAGAAAACCCAAATGCTTTTCAACTCTTACTTGTTCATATACGAACCCATGAAGCTTCTTCTTCCATTTCACAAATTGCTTCGCATTTCAATTCTTCTCCGCAGCTATCTTTCTCTCCTTCAAAATCACTCTACTGAATCAGAAAAAGACGAAGACCCAACTTCTACACACACTCTCTGATCTCTCCCCCTTCTCTCTCTCTCTCTCTCTCTCTCTGTGAATCGAGACTCGTTTTTCGTTTTTGTGTCTGATCAGAAATAGCAAACTCCTTTTCCGTAAATTTTCTATTTCTATTTTTCTTTCTTCCTCCATACCAAACACTCCCTTAGTGTTTCACGTCCTCACGCTCTCTCTTCCTCGTAAACTCTCACGCGGCCGGTAACGAAGTCTTCAACGAGCGCTTGAGCTTCACACATATGTGTGCGAGTGGGCGTTCTTGTTTTTGATGATATGTTTGATGAATTTTGCAAGTATTATGTCATGGGGAAATAAAAAAGATAACTTTTTTTTGTAGGGAGAAGAACTAAAAGATTCCAAGTTCTAAAGAATGTTTTTTTGGGGGAAATGAACAATACAAAGTTGTTTTCTTGGTATGTTAGTGATCATTGTACCATTCTTTTTCCTAGTTTTTTGAAGATGATGATGATGTAAAGTTGATAACAATGACGAAATGGTGTATAAAAGGAAAAATGGAACAGAATTTTATGTGTAACAGACAGCAGATAGATAGTTTGACATATAAGGAAAAGTCAATTTGACATTCTAGTTGGAAGGGAAACATGATTCTAGGTTGTTTGTTGTATATGCCAACTTCCCCTCCTTGAGCACCTAGTGCTAAAAATGTATTTGTGGATCCTTCTAAATGATGAAATCCTCTTTCCCTTCCCTTGTCTCTTTTGTCTATTGGTGAGTACTATAAATTTGTCATGTGTGAGCTTGCTCATATAGTAACAAGCAAGGGTAGATTTGTAATTTTCATTTAGGAATTCGAAAAATACTCCTTTCGTCTCAAAAAGAATGATCTAGTTTGATTTAGCATGAAGTTTAAGAAAATAAAAAAGACTTTTTGACTTTATGGTTGTAAATTAAAGTTATGTTAAATATATTAAAATGTACTTTAATTTTATTGCCTTAAATGTATTACGTGAAAAGTTGAAATTAAATATTGCCAAAAAAAGGAAAAAACTTCATTCTTTTTTAAACAGACTAAAAAAAAAGTACATTATTCTTTTTTAAATGTAGGGAGTAATAAATATGAATGCGTGAATAGAATTAAACGTGGATGTTGGAGTGTATTTTGAATGTCCATGACTACAAAACTAACCTTTTGCGTCTTATTAAGGAGTTTAAAATTTATATATGTACATAAACACATAAAATTCATTTTATATATATTGGATAATATTTTGTGTCGGGGGAGTCCATATGAAACCCCCCCCCCCCCCCCACATATCCATTTCCTGATAACAATTCAGTACATCGTGAATTAAATAGGCATAATATATGAAATTTTTCTTGCGTTTTGTTTATTTAGACCGGTGTAATTTTGAGATTTTTGTTTGCTTCACAAAGTACTTTGATTCAACTAGCTTGTCATTAATAATTTCTTTAAACATGCATCATAGATTTGAAATCTCGTTCAATTTATAAACACATGCAGCTACGTCTCCAATAAAATTATTTGACATATTTTCACCCACTTAAATATTTGTGTAAAAGTTATAAATACAACAAAGTTAAAAAAAACTCTCGTAAAAAAATTTTTGCTAATCATAAAAGATAATTATCATATTTGTCTGTGAAAAATAGAGCATCAAATCGGTCTATTTGAGACCCATGCTACTAGCTTTTGAAATAGAATGAGATCTTCATTAGCTTTTAATTTAGAACGAAGGTTACAGTAAATTAATAGCTAGTGTAAAATAGAAAATTTTAATAATTTAGTTTATTGACCACCTAGTTTAGTTTATCTAGAAAATGATTAAGTAACAACAAAGACTTTTTTAAACCAAAATATTAAAATTAAGAATATTATTGGAATAAATAATTTTTTTTTATTCTACATAATTTCAAAACATTTAAAAACATTTTAAACCATTTTCCGTTAAGTTAATGACACAGAAGTGGCCATAATCTGGCTGGACCAAGCCCACCAGCTCTCTTGCAGCATGTCCCGTCCAAACAAGCCCAAAAGGAATGAGGCTCCGTTAACTTGACAAAAATTTCAACTTCTTTTATTATTATTTTTTTCTAATATATATACCTTTATTTAATATGTATCAAATTCTTAAAAGATTTTGCTCTTTGCTTGCTTTAAAAATTAAAATAAATTTTAAGATATATCATTTTTGAAATTGGTATCGATTAAATTAACTTTAAATAAAATAATTACAACTTCATATGACTAAAATTAAAAAAAAATCAAACTTTGTCATATAAATTTTAATTTTTTGTTACATTTATAGACTCATAGCACAATTTAAACAACAATATCAAGATTGAATATGCGTGAACTATCTACTTTTGAATCAATTTTTCTATTCAATTACTATTTTTTGTCTCAATTTATATGGAAGCATTTGATTTAGCATAAGATTTAATACAACAATTATTCTTTGTTTGGATAGTTGTTACCCGTTGTATTATATTGTATTGTATTGTTACTTTATGATCCTACACCGTTGCTCAAGACTATAGTGGATCGACTCTATTACATAAGTTAATTCCTAATTTTTATCTCACATCATGAGATAAGTACGCAGTTATTATT
>JAOTQR010000069.1:26265283-26288392 GCA_025774065.1 Solanum ossicruentum | reverse complement strand
CTATTACATAAGTTAATTCCTAATTTTTATCTCACATCATGAGATAAGTACGCAGTTATTATTGTATCGGCCCAAAATCGGGCGGAAGGGGGGGAAAGCCCTCCGTTCCTAGTTCTCCTGTAGTTGGATCCTCCAGAACCACAAGAATCTTTAGTTAGAATGGGATTCCAACTCAGCACCTTTTGAGTGAGATTTTGAGAAGAGTTGCTTTTTGGAGAGCACAGTACGATGAAAGTTGTAAGCTGTGTTCCGGGGGGGGGAGTTATTGTATATAATATTTGATTTTACTGTTACTTAAAATTCATTGTATCGTATCGTATTGTTTCGTATCGTTCAAATTCAACGTTAGATAGCAATGAAAAAACTCAGTTTAGATAATGACCGATTTGATGGGATTGTGTTGTTACTTTAATATATCTTCTTTTCATTTTCTGACTTTATTTATCATTCAATAATTTTATTTTATCATTTACCCATTCCTATCTTCATGGTACCTCTATCACATACCCTACAAATTCTTGTATATTTATTATTTAAATTATTAATAAATAATATTATGTAATGACTAAGAATAATACAATCTATCTAAATATTATTTTTATTGAAATAATATCATACGATATTGAAGACTCCAATCGAAAGTCATAGAAAGACAATTGCAAAAGCTCCTCTTCACTTTCATAGTTCAGGAATAAGATGATTTTGATGAAAAACTTTTTTTAAAAAAAAAAAATAGAATTTGTGGCACAGCTATAAAAAAATCTAATTTAACGTAAAAAAAACTTTTAAGTGAATTAGTTTTAATTTAATCATAAAAAATATAATAATTTTTTATGACATCTATTGCACACATGACTCACTTACCTGTCAAATTTGTGTATTAGCAACATTCATTTCTGCATCTTTTGGAATCAACTTTGTGTGATTGTGACAGATAATTAATTAATGATCAAGTAGTTAATAGTAGTACTTTAAAATAACAAATTGCAGAAAAAGTCTTTTCCTCCCTCAGATTACTAGAGTATGTGATGACTCATTCCCAGTGTTTACAAATGACAATTACAACACTACTTTAATACTTTCCATTTCATTTGATGAAATACTTTTTTTTATTTGATTTTAAAAAATATTATTTTATTTGATAACAATAATAACAACATATCCAGTAGAATTTCATAATTGGAGTCGGGATATAATTTATGCAGATTTTAATATTATTTTATTTGATTAAAAAAAATTAAATTAAATTCTCTTTTTACCTTAATAAAATATTTTTCATAAATAAATATTAAATTACAAATTTTAAAATTCTTACTATTTAATATGGCAGTAAGTGAAATGACGCCCTAGGGGAGTAGTAAAAAACATTCTCTCTATTGTCAGATTTAGGATGAGTTTGCACTCTGACAAAACATCACTATTATTAATGATACTAAAGAATTTGTCCTAATTCTTGTTGGAAAGTGGGGAAGGTTGATTCTTTCTTTCCTCCATATAACTCTTCATTCCCACAGGACCAAAAATCATAGCCCCTTTTGTTTTTTCTCCCTCTACTCTCTCTGCTGTTGTCTAAGGAGTTGGCTCGACATGGAAATTTTACCAGGTTAGTACAAAACCATTTTTCTTGATATTTGTGTGAGGTTGGTTTAATTATAGGAACAAGAAAGCATCTTTCTTGGAATCACAAAAACAATTTTGAAATGTGTTTAATTTATAGGAGCAAGAGAGCATCTTTTGGGGTCAAACGGGAATGAAAATGGATATGAAGAAAATCCAGAAATCAAGATTCAGGTTCGGGGTCTTACAAAGGTGTCTGAAAAGGGTGTTTCTATATTGAACAATGTGAACGTTGACATACCCAAAGGTATAATCATGGGTGTTATAGGCCCCAGTGGTAGTGGAAAATCAACCTTCTTGAGATCACTGAATCGATTGTGGGAACCCCCTTCCAACACTCTGTTTTTGGATGGTCATGATATATGTGATCTGGATGTGCTTGCTCTCCGCCGTAAGGTTGGCATGCTGTTTCAGCTTCCTGTGCTATTTGAAGGTATGTTTTTATGTAGGTACTTTGTCTATCAGATATTTGATGTTAGATCTTTCTGTACTCGAGCCAAGGGTCTTATCGGAAACAACTTATATACACAATTAGGTAGGGGGTAAGGTATGCCTCAAATTGGGATTGGGTATGTTGTTATTGTTGTTTGTTACCTCTGTAATGCTTAATCTAATGGACTGGCATATTTTGGCTTCCACATTAATAATTAGGTTCTTCGTGCCATGAGGTGATTTAGATAGTATATGACACAACTTCATATTATTGAGGACATGAGCTTGGATAGAATTGAGTGAAGGTTGCGTATTAGGGTAAAAGGTTAATGGGCTGGTAGGTGTAGTTTGATGTCTAGTCTTGTGTTATAGTAGGTTAGTAGTATTAGTTGTGTATTCGTGTCTTTATACCTTGTGTTGTTATTATTTCTCTTATAGTTGTCACTTTTATTGTATTTGTATATTATTGTTTGCTTTCCACGTTAGTCATTTTTCTTTCATATTTGGTATCTTTTGCTTTTTAGGGCCTGATATTTTTGAGATGAAGGTCTTTCACAAACAGTCTCTCTATGTCTATGAGGTTGTGGTAAGGTCTGCGTACATTTTACCCTCCTCAGACCCCACTTGTGGGATTCTAATTGGCATGTTGTTGTTGTTGTTGTGCCACGAGGCTTCTGTTTAGTGGTAAAAGCACAACCCCCTAGGGGGTTAGTTGGGGAGGAACTTGAATTCTAGCTACGTTTTGGTAGAATCTTGTGTTTGTGATAAGAAATCCACTTAATATGTATAAGTAGTTTATCCAACTCAGTAAACTGGATTTTCTAGAAGATAGAACTCATAAACTCAAAATTTGGGATCCGCCTTTTGGGGGTTAGGCATACGTCATAGGTTTGAACTTCTGAGATGGACAAATCCAGTATTTCAGTGAAGAAGGGAGGGAGTAGACCATTAGCCACCACCCACGGAATGTCGGGGATTTCGTGGTCGTTAAAAATAAGTCTCTTTTCAACATGTATTTCAATTTTCAAGTTGTAACGACTGATGCTTGATTAAGTGATTTTTGTGAAAAATTGTTCAGGCACTGTTGCAGATAATGTACGATATGGACCGCAGTTAAAAGGAAAAAAACTTAGTGACAATGAGGTATACAAGTTGCTGACTCTAGCTGACTTGGACTCATCTTTCTTCAGCAAGTCTGGTGGGGAACTCTCTGTTGGTCAAGCACAGAGAGTTGCACTTGCCAGGACCTTGGCTAATGAACCAGAGGTGATCATAAATATACCAAAGATTTAACCAGTTTTGATGAAAGAAACTTCACTCGATCAACGTTAAAATTTGAAATAGGAATCTGACCTTATGCTCCGATTTTCTGTAAGGTTCTGCTGCTGGATGAGCCAACAAGTGCACTGGATCCAATATCAACTCAGAATATTGAGGATGTTCTTGTAAAGCTGAAGAGGGAGCAGAATATGACCATTGTGATGGTTTCACATAGCATCAAACAAATAAAGAGAATAGCTGACATGGTATGCTTGCTTGTCAATGGAGAAATTGTTGAAATTTTAAAGCCCGATCAACTCTTTGAATCTAAACACCCCATGGCACAAAGATTTCTTGAACTTAGCTCCTAAAAACTTCTTACCATCCCCACCCCACCTGCTCTTTTCTGGATATCTTATATGTTGTGTATTTGATCTTGGATGTGAAGTCCAGGAAACAAATTCCAGATGTGTAATAGTATTGGATTTATCATAAATATACCCTTGTGTCACCTCTGTGATGGTTGTGCAGATTGAGTAGCTATTGGCCAAGCGGTTGAGACTTGCCTTTTTTAGCGAAGTGTCTTAAGATATTTGTACAATGCATACAATGTATAGGTCTGGCAAACAATGCCACAAGTCTTGGTTGTTGACTGATTCCCAACAAGAAGACTCTGTGGTATCTTCTTTTATCGAAGTTCAATATACTAACGGGGTTTCTTGTGGCCGGAACTCCTTGCAGTAAGAACACTTCCAAGTTCCAATCATCAATATCTTCTTGGTGAACATGTTTCATTATCGTTCTTTTCAAGTGTCATCTTCTGTGGGTTGATTATGTAACATACCTATATCATAACCTTGCTGATATGAATTTGTCGGTTTGATACATGGTTGTATTATCATCCAAAGCCAGAAGAAGCAACTTAATCTGGACAGTCTAGCTGCCAAACACCCTTGGTGGAACTTTTCCTGTTTAAAGATGTGCCTACAGTACATGTACAACATATACAGCTATATAGTTCAGGTAAGTAGTGCCTGTCTTGGTTGGGGATCAATTCCTAACAGCAAGATTATTTGTCTGATATCTTCGTTTAGCAATGCTCGATACACTAGACAAAAACACATCTATATTTAAATTCCCAACTGCACAATTATTGGTCTGATATCTTCATTTAGCACAGCTTGATACACTAGACAAAACATATCTACATTAATAGATTAACTGCCCAGAAAATTACACATGTATCACTTACATTAACAGTGCATTTTAGCGGGAAGTATAATGATATATAGCTTATTTATCTTTATAAGCTTACAAATAGATTCAACATGTAATGAAGAAGCATCGACTTGTGGAAGAATCTTTGAACTTTGCTACAACTTATGTTATAGAGGTGTTTTTCGAAGAATAAGAGAGAAATGGTATCACTATGTTGAATTATACAAAGGTTTCAAACCATGCTTTAATGCAGCCTCCCACACAACATCAATCTGATCAACATCGATAGGTCCAACCTCATGGTGTGTCCAACCTTCAAGAAGATGAACTAGCCCCCCTGCGTGACACGCATGAACTATGCCTCTTCCCATTGTATACTGGTGCAATACAGAAGCACAGTGAGAATTCATACAAAACAAGAAACAGTATTGTCATAGATGCCACTAACAAAAGGAAAGAGCATATGGAATTTGGGTTTCACCATCGCAACACTTTGAATGTCACACCCTGAAATGTTAAATGTTATCTGGTTGTCTTACTGTTTGTATAGTTTTCTAAATATAAAAAAAGAGCAGCATGGTGCAGAAAGGTAAAGGTTGGATTGCATGCAGTTTATCTCTGTTTCGACAGCTTGAACCATGACGAAGAATATGCAACAAAAAGGGATGGCATATGATTTGATTCATACCTCACAAATTCCTAAACCAGTGACATCTTTTGGGAGTCTCATTGCTGCTAGTTTGCCATAGGTACAGTCTCTGCGAAAGGGAATGACAGGAGGAACAACAAACTGATAAAAGTGAGTTCCTGATGGAGCCCAGCTCTGCTCTCTAGGGGTAGTCCATTTGCCAATAATCCAAGTCTGTCATTTGAAAAACATACAAAAATTAACAAGCAGCAGATAGTGCTAACTCTTTGCTGAAATGAAAGACCACAGGTATCTACTCGTCTTGGTTTCATAACTTTCACTTCTTCCGAATAACAATCAGACCAAAAAAATGAATTACCTTGCATTGTTTAGCTTCTTTGCACATTGTCACTTGAACCAGATACTTCTGGCACTCAACAGGAGCTTCTCTTTGAATTTTCATGAACCTCTCTGTGGACTTAGTGAGCATCTGCATTAGAAAAGTACCCTTATTAAAGCTTATTATAGAAGAGATAAGTAAAAGGAAGAAGGAGCTTATACCACTTAATAACAACTAGTAGAAGATCCTAACACTCTTATATGCCATCCATTTACATCATAAAGAGTAATCTTACCAGAACTCTGACTCTTCGACGAACAAGGTAGAGTGCAATGACCCTTCCAAGCTTAGAAGTAGCACCTGTTAAGAAGACCTCATTTACATCTCGAGGAATCTCATGCAAGATCACAGCAGCTGTCAAGGTGTTTCCATGGACTACTCGGACTCTGAGATTCGGATGCTTGTTGACAAAGAGTGTTCCACCACCATTTAAAGCTTCATTCTGCAGTAAGATAAACAACATGAACAATAACTGTGTATCGAAACCATTTCTCCCTAGAGTCTGAAGAATACATGGGAAGATCCAATGTATGCATTATCTACTAACAAGTACAGTTACAAGCTGTTCCATTTCTGAACAGACTATGAGGATTCTGAATCATTAAATGTTGAAGAAACAATAGAAATTTAGAAACAGAAAAGACAATGAGACTGACCTTGTTTAATGCAGCAAGGCTTATAACCTTGACTCCGGTTCTATCAGCCCTAAGAATAGCTTCTTCAATGAGCTTATTTATACCTTCTGCAGCAAAAGGCAAGAAATACTGCAACACGATATATGTTTTAGATGCCGGAAACAGAATGGAAACGATATGCTCAGAATCATACAGGGAGATGTATTGAGAACATTGTGAATACGAACCACATGCAGGGAGTAAACTCAATTACCTGAAAACCAGCTCTGGGCACCACCCAAGTTTGGCAGAGTCTTCCTCTTATGTTGTAAAAACTGAACAAAAAAGTCTTGGACTTCAGCCACATGCTAAGTATGACCACAAAGGAAAAAGGCCAAAACGGTAAGAGGAAGAGCCTTGTGGAGAAAGGCACTGAGCTGAATGACCGGAACACAAACGGGGCATGCAGTGATGACATAATATCAACTATATGTCCAAGAAACACAAAATCTGGTGCTCTTTCATCTTTACCTTCATGAAGGGGATCCACTTCAGAAAATATAGATAAAGACTTGAAAAAGAATTATTATTACGAAGGAAGATTTATAATCGACCCCTCACCAAGGAGGTGGGAAGAGTAAACTCACTTGTTATTGAACTTATTTCTTTTTGAAGGTCCCACGAAGCGGTATTTAAAGTATTTCCCAACAGATCATATAGAGGCATGAAGAGGCAGAAATTTGTCTTCATTTCCTGATGGTGTAGACTATGATATCTGCAAGAACAGGACGTACTTTAAATTGCCAGATTTACAACAACATACTCATGGAATCCCAAGTGAGGTCTGGTAAGGGTAAAATGTACGCAGACTTTACCACTACCTTATAGAGATAGAAAGATTTTTTCTGGGGAACTCTCGTCTCAAAAACCCATGAGCGGAATAAACTAGATACGGAAAAAGGAAAAGGAAAAGAGAAACAAGGATTGGGAAAGTGAAACTACATTTAACTTGTCAAACATGATTGGGAAGAAAAGTTCATTTGAAAAGAAACAGAATATGAAGTGATTCCTTAATCTAGATGCTGAAGATAATAGATATAAGATGTTGCATCAAACAAAGTCAGTTAAATGAAACTTACGTCGGGCAGTAAATAACATATCTAAGTAGTGGAACGTGCTGGTATAGACTATGAGGAAAGATTTCGACATTGCTGTGTCCCAAACATCTTAAGAAATCAAATGCCAGAATATAACTGTACATAACACTTGTTGATCCGTAACCAATAAATGCAGTGCCTAAGGTTGGAATTCCTACAACCACACAGAGCAAAAGATGCTCCAGAAATGTTGCGTCTCCAGCTGCACAAACCAAAGCAAACAACCAGCATCAGATGAGGCTGCTAAAAGATGTCCTTCCATCCTATTTTATGTGGCAGTATCTGATTGTGCACAGAATATGATAACCTTTTTGAGATAGATTAGAAAGGAAAGCATGATGCATAAATTGGGACAAAGGGAGTAGTTACTTTACCAGTAAAGGGGTGTGTGACTTTAGACTCATGGTGATGCCAGTGATATAGTGGAAAGAGATGTGGAGAATGCAATAATCTGTGCAGCCAATAGAACAGTGGCTCCGAGACACAAATATGAAGTATGAGACAAGAAATAAGCCCTCTTACATCCCAAAGGGGAAGATTAGCCAGGGAAGGTAAGTTCAAGTAGGTGAACGATCCCACAATCGCTTGAAGGATAATGAAGTTGTCCCTATTGGAATTCAAAACACACACAGCATTAGTTCCCTTTGAAATACAACATAAAGCATGAATAACAAGAATTCATATATGTGTGTGTGTGTGTGTATTACCAATCCCATTCATTATCAATTTGCTCATAATCTATCCCTTGCTGAGACACTCTTCGCGTGTGATTTATACACAACAAATTACTATAATTACTCCATAGCTGATGAACAAGGCTTCTCAGAAAGCACAAGATAAGAATATGCAAGCACCAAATGTCCTCCATGCTCTCTTTCCAATACATAGAATGGATGAATTTTGCAAAAAATGGTCCATATAACATATACTGCACAACACACATGAAAATTATAAATCCAATACAAATCAAGATTGATGAACATACAACAACAACAACAACAACAATATACCCAGTAGAATCCCACAAATGGGGTCTAGGGAGGGTAAAATGTACGCAAACCTTACCACTACCTCATAGAGGTAGAGAGCTATTTCCGAGAAACCCTCGTCTCAACAACATACCCTCATCTCAAGATTGATGAACATATAATAATAAAAAAAAACATGCCTTGTAATTTCCCAAGTTCTTCCATGGCCAAGTAAATAAAGCTGCATCTGTTTTTCTCAACAAATTATCATTTCCATCCTCCTGTACTTCAACTCCTTCATTCTGTTTCTCCATGTTGTAATTAATTGCTTTAAAAAGAAATGAAAAATATAACAGTATCCCAACTGACTGACAACTGATATTATATTATATATATATATATATATAAAGAAAGACACCTTTTATTGGATCCAACTTCAGAGAATTCAACTATAATATCACTCTGTCCGTATTGGTCTCTCTGTGTATATATATATATAGCCAAATTCTCTCTAAGCTTACACGTCACGATTTGGATTAAAATCAATCCAAGAAAAAAATTGAACCAAAGGTGTAAACCAAATAAATTTTATTTAGATTTTGTTTGATTTAACATTTTTAAAAGTCGATAATATTTGATTTGATTTTACTTTTATTTAAAAAGAAACAAAACTGAACTGATAAATTATATAGATATTTTTGATAATTAATATGCATAATATATTAATTTTTATGAAAAAATTTAAGTATATTTCAGACGTTTTCATCAAAATTTATTTATAAGTTAAGGAGGATAATAGAATTAACTTGGGGCATGATCTAGTTGTTAGCTCTTCCGATTTTGATTTTATTTTTAAAGACTCAATTTGAAAGAAAAAAATTTATTATGGCGGGTGCCTTTTTCCCCTACTTTGTCTTGATTTTATTTTTGTATAGGGTTATAATAGAACAATTAAATCAAACCATAACTAATAACAATCAAATAGATACATGTAAATAATATCTTATTGATTTAAATTTAAAAAATAATTACATTAGTTAGGTTATGATTTTAATCAATAACCGACTCATAAATATCTCTACTTATAAGCCGATCAAATCGGCTTATAAGCACATTTTAGCTTGATTACTTATTTGATAAACATCCAAAGTGTTTATATGCAAAATCAATCAAAGGTGTTAATTTGGTAACCTTTATCAGTATATAAGCACTTTTAGTTTAATTAAAAGTATTATTAATAATAATTTTTTTTATCAATACGATTAATGTTAGTCAAAGTCAACATAATTTAACATAAATCATGATAATTAAGTGGACCAATAGAGTACTTAATAATAAAGATAAAATATATAGAAAATAATACATTCTCTTTATTTTTAAAATTGACCTAATAAAAATAAATTCTATTTTTAATATAACAGACAAGTAAAAATACATAAAAGATTTATAACTATTTTCAGCACTTAGCTTAGTTATTTATAATCAAGTAATCTAAAACAGGCTCATAGTTGCGTATCACAATAGGATTAGTATAGTACTCATATAGGAATTGTTTGAGGAGTTTTTGATTGTTCAATTTGCTTTTAACGGCTACAAGTAGGTGGTTGTTTGATTGTTGATATGTCTGTTTTTATTTATTTTTGTATTTTTTTATTTTAACTTTTTTTAATTTGTTATATTAAAAAATTATTTAAAAAATATTATAAATTACAGTAGCTATTTATTTAATTTTTTATGTAAAAAATATTATAGATTATATATATCCGTCTAACAATAATTAACAATATAAATAATTAAAAAATAAATATAATTTTAATTGACTCTCAAAATTTGGTATCCACGATATAAATTGACACAAAGTTTTTATGCAATTAATTGGCACACAAAGGGAATTGAAATTTGAGAACATTTAGTTGAACAGACACAGAAGAGAGCCATTGGATATATGCCACGGCATATGGAATAATTAATTAGAAAGAGAATAAAACTGGTTAGGAAACAGTTAGGGGATTGCAGTTGGGAGGTGGATTATTATAATTGTATGTTTAAAATTAACCAAATGACATTTTTGCTACTTGATTTCTGTGGACTAAAACACGCTACGTTAATTAAACAGATACAGTATTAAAATTGATTTAGCCTGAACATAAATAGTGGCAACACAAAGAGAATTTAAAAGAGATTCTATATCTAATATAAATAATAACACTGAAATTTTATGAGTGGGGCATAAAAACGATAAAATATATGTAAATCTTAATATTACCTCATAGAGATAGAACAGTTATTTTCAAAAAATTCACATCTTAAAAATATTATTCCCGAAAACATGAATTACTAAATATAAAACAAAACAATTCGAGTGTAAAACAAATGATAATTTTTAAAGACAATAAAAGTAACAAAATAAACAATGGACAATAGCAACAAATATATAAAGACACGACTATCTCTACTAATATACTATATCACAAGGTAAGACATCATCCTACCCCTACTAGTCTTCTAACCTTCTACCCTATTATGCGACCTCCACTCTTTTCTATTGAAGATCGTGTCCTACGAAATTGCGCAATATCCTGTCTCCCCATACTTTTTCGATCTACCTCTAATTCTCCACATAAACCCTAAATCCAATCTCTCGCACCTCCAAACAGGAGCATCATCACTTTTTCTTTGCATATGTCCAAACCATTGCAATCTTATTTCTCTCATTTTGTCTGTCACGGAGATAATCTCCATTGTCGTGCCACGTATTAATTAGTGTTAAATGCGTCTCGGTATTATTTGAGGCTACTCAGAACATTGCTGAAATTACTTGCCTTTCGATCAATATTCATCAAAATTAAAATACACTTTTGCTTCATTTCTATCTAAAGCAAAAGATAGTAAAATGAGAAATTAGAAAAAAATGAACGAATTTTAATAAAAATAATAGATAATTTAATTAATTTATTATATATAATTAAAAAAGTTACATCACTATAAGTCAATAAATATTTTTTAAATATGAAATAGTTACGTGATTTTCCCTGAAACGTTTTTATATTTTTTTGAATCTGAATCAACCCACTTTATATTTATTAGTAGTCCATGCGTCACATTATTTAAGCTTCTTGAAAGCTACACAAAAAGCTTATTTAAGCTATCTGACTTAAATAATTGGGTAACGCTTGGCAGTTCCTCATTGGTTCCAGCACTTATGTCCTCTTTTCTTTTCATAATTCCTAATCTTCTTGTTGGAATTTTTTTTTTAATTATCTGACCTGATACTGACATTAAAAAATAGTAATTAATAGAGATATTTTTATCAAATTTTATTATCTCACTCCGTTTGTCCATCTTATACTTATCCCTTATTTATTTGATATGGAAATTAAAATATAGTAATTAATAAAGATAGTTTAATCAAATTACCATTTGAATATAATAAATATAATATTTTCAAAAATTTAATAGGACAATAATTATAATTAATAATAATAAAATAAATTAAAAATTAAATATAAAATTATTCCTTAATTTTATAGACTGAATAAGTATTATTAAATATTTTAAAATAATATAATCGATAAATAAAGATCAACTAAAGAAATAAAAGGTACAACTTATGTAGATGCTTTTATTCAATACCCACTTTTGAGTTCAATTGATTATGAAAAAGTTTCAAGAATATTTTAACTTATTTGAAAATATTTTAAAATATTCTTTTTTTATTTTTTATTTAAAAATACTCTTCATATATATATATATATACACACACACTATTTTTATAATATTTGTACATTATAAGCTATTTTTAGCAATTTAATTAATTCAAATCTCCTCTAAACTGTTCCAAATTTTAGCTTAAAATATGTTGAACGTTAATTAAGCTAACTTTGAGATAAAATTTTATCAATAATTTATGAAAATGGAAAGTGGCATGGATAAATTTGTCTTTCATCTTGAATTTTGTACTATATTATAATGAAATAGTTATTTTGAGTTCAAGGAGCAAATTATGGTATATGTCGGATGTTAATTAAGCCGATTTCAAGATAATGTCTTATTGATAATTCTTTTTATAAAATAAATGGCGTCATACACAAATTTATCTTTTAACTTGAATTTTATTATTATTCAGTAATGAAGTTGTAATTTGAGTCATTTGTTTATTATATTTATCATGAACAAGACATAATAAATGTAATTTATTGATAAATTGGTTGACTGATTTTATTGATATGAAAGTCTAAGTTAAAATCAATCTTATTGATATAAAATAAAGTCCAATTACTCTATTACAAAAAATTTCAAATTTGAGTGTTCTTTGGAGATATTAACTCAAATTTAGATATGAATTCTTCTCAATATTGTTAGTTTTTTAATAAAGTACTCTCCCGTCTCAAAATAATTGAATTTGTGAAGTAATATACATATATTAAGAAAAACATTCAACGACAAAATTTACACTATACTTTCCACTATTTCCCTTTGTAAAATCATAAATACGTAGTGTAATTTATATCCTATAAAATAAAAAAGTTCAATAAATGAAAGGGCAAATATGGAAAAAATTTAAAATATTTACACTGAACTTTGAACAATTCAAATATTTTAAATTTTGAAAAAAACCTCAAAAATTTAACTAATATGAAATGAAGGAAAAATATGATTCTCTCAAAACAATTTGCATTTAATTACAACAAGTTCAATTTTTAAAATTTGATTTTCGAAATTAAATACAAGTGTCTTTATTCTTAATTTTTATTTAATAGAAATATAAATGCATAGGTGACTTCCATAAGCACAACATGCTTTGTGTTCAGATCTATCTAACTATAATTAAAGGCCAAACAATATTTTTCATTCTTCATGAATTAAATGTAGTGGGCAGAGAGAAGGGGAAAAAAGCAGTGAAGAAAGTTGGCTGAATGCCTAATTGCCATAATTTTTATTATATAATAAACGATAATTGAATTATTTTGTGATAAAATATTGTAATTCACTGAACATTTTATTTGTTTTTTTTTTAAATAAATACAACAAAGTATCACTAGAATTTTATAAAACATTTTGCATTGATTATTGAATTAATAGCCAACGGGGTGGGGTAAGACCTAAGCAGCCATTTCACATTTAAACTCTTTATCGAATTTTTCGATGTCATCGTTTAAATTTTAATTTGTATAAACTAGAGTGTTAAATACTTCATCAATTAGCATACTAAATTAGGTGCAAAGTATATATATTATGTATATTTAATAGAGTTGTCAAAACGACTTAATCCTGTCCTACCCAATTCAAGCCTCACGAGCTAAAGAATTTGAAGAGTTGGAATGGACCGGCTCTTCATTTGGAAGGACTTTTGGAACCTACCCACCAGAACCTTAGTAGGGCCACAAGTTGGGGAGGGCTAGCTCTTCTTTTTTTATATAATTTTTTTCATCAATATATTAAGCATTTAACATGTTTAACAAGATTATATGAAAAAAATATAATAATTACGAGCATAATATACATTATACATATGATTAGTGGTGTTTTCAATTCCAATCTCATGTTTGAAATATATAACATCAAGAAATGATAGGATTTTCAAATCAAATATGACAAATAATAATCATGAATTTGAGTCATCACATGACTAAAAAGAAATTCCTTTGTTGACAAATAAATAAGTAAAGAAAAATTGAAAAAAAAATTATAATCTAATGAACAATCATATCTTATAAATTTAGTTATTTTAGTTATCGACCTCTACTCGATCTCAATCACGCCTCAAGAGCCAAGATTTAATTGGTCTGGACTTATAAGTCCTAGTTCTAAAAGAGCTTGAAAAGTCAAATCTAACTCTACTTCAATAATGAGTGAAATTAGAACCTCCTCATGGGTTAAGTCCATCTTGACTGTTCTAACTTTATATTAAATGTGCATATAATGTACATATTTATAATATACTTTAACCATGTGCATATACTTTGACTAATAAAACTCAAACGGTAGTTATAACTAAATAATTATTATAAATTATAATTAATTTAAATTATAATTATATTAACTAATATAAATTTGATTATCCACGTAATTTTTTGCCAAAAAGTACTACTTATAAAAATTCTCCATTTTCTGAATCAATCCTAGCTAGGCCATGGGCTTATCGAAGTCCAACTATTAGACCGTAAATACCTGGATATTCAAACAAGCACACGTGACAATTGTAAGAAATTATTTATTTTAATTTTAGAGAAGTGTTGAAAATACGTTAAGTTATTAGTTTTATTTTTGAATTATTGATAATCTTAAAAATATCTCTTCAATTGACTAATTAAATTAAAATGCATCTTTAATCTGTTATCAGTGTTAAAAACATCTCTTAACTTGGCAAGAATTTAACGTGTAATTCACTCATGTTGCAAATCAAGGGTGTATTTAAGTTCAGTTTGTCAAGTAGAAAGACGTTTTAACACTGTCAATAGTTTGGATAAGAAAGTAGTAATTTATATCATGTTTAAGAGTGTTTTTCAATACTTCTCCCTTTTGATTTTATAAATTAACGTAGTACTAAATAATATGAAAGAAATGTTTTTAGTAACGTGAATAAATAATATGAACAAAGAGAGTACTAAGAGCTCGTCTAGTTGAAAAACAAGTTATTCTCAAATAAATAATTTTGAGATTAGTTATTCTAAAATTATTATCCCATTTTTAACCGGAGATAAAATAATACTACTCTCCCCATTCTATATTAACTTAATTTATAAGGCAATACATATATACTAATAAAATATTTAAAGATATAATTTAAACTATACTTTCTACTATTGTTCTTTTGGTGAAGTCATAAATACAGGTTTACAAATAACATAATTTATCTTTTAGAAATATAAAAAACTACATAAATGAAATGACAAATATGTAAAATATTTCAAATATGTATTTTTAACTTTAAATAATTTAACTATCTTAAATAATTAAAAAAACCCAATCTTATTCTAATCGAACATGAAATAAAATTATCCCTCATTCCTCGTACTAGCAAGCCCTAAAGGGTGCAGAAGGAATCCTAAATTAGTTACTTTAGGTCATTGTACCATTAGAAGATCCGATGGTACCCTTTAGGCCACATGAAAAAGTGAAAAAGACGAAAAATTCAATTATGCGTGGAAAGGGTCGAGTCTTAACATAACAAGTGGCGGGATTTATGCAATACAAAAAAAATAAAAAAGAAGTTTTCTCCTTCCTTACTGTTGGAGCGGCGATCCGATAAGCGCGCTTTCTCTCACTCACGAGAAAACGGAGAAGACAATCATCGTCTCCTCATCAACTTTCCTTTCTTCTCACTCTTTCGTTTGCCGTATTTTGCCTTTTTCCGTATATTTAATTAATTTATCCTGTCCATGGATCTGAACTTGATACCCGTGAGTTTTTTTTTCCTTCTTTCTAAAGGCTCTGTTTGTTATGACTTTTGATGAACATTGAATTTTGACTTTTTTTGTGATTGTGATGGAGGAATTTGTGTAGAATTTGGATTTGTAGATCGCCAGCTAGCTGCATTTGTGAGTTTTTTGACGTTCAGTAGTCGGAAGGATTTTGTTCTGTGGATATTTCTTCTTGATAGCGCAGGGGATTTTAGGATCATGGAAAAGAAGAAGTATCCAATTGGACCGGAGCATTACACGCTTTTCGAGGAGGTAGGGCAAGGAGTCAGTGCTTCGGTTCATCGTGCCTTGTGTATTCCTTTCAATGAGGTCGTTGCCATCAAAATTCTCGACTTCGAACGAGATAATTCCGATTTGGTACAATTCCTTTGCTACAAAATTCTCATATTTGTTGCTTATAAGAAAAAATGAAAAGAAATTCGACATATCTGGTAAATTATTGTATGAAAACTCAAACGAAAGTAGTTTTAGAAAGTGAATTTCCTTTTTTTGCTTCAATTCTGCTAGTTTTAGTGATACTTAGAAGCTTAGGTTATCAGTAACTTCTGAAAATGAAGAGATTAAAACTAGATATACCTATCAGAGACTAGTAATTAACTACTCTGGCACTTTTGGTTGATGATAAGCTGATTATAGGATCAAATTAAATTTCTGATACCTTTTTTTGCACTTATAACCAGAGTAACATTTCGCGTGAAGCTCAAACGATGGTTCTAGTTGATCATCCCAACGTTCTTAAATCACATTGCTCCTTTGTTAGTGATCACAATCTATGGGTTGTCATGCCTTACATGGCTGGAGGTTCTTGTCTCCACATTCTGAAGGCTGCTCATCCTGATGGCTTTGAAGAGACTGTTATTGCAACAGTATTACGGGAAGTTCTAAGGGGTTTAGAATATCTTCATCATCATGGCTTCATCCATCGTGATGTTAAAGTAAGTCAAATTGTTGCATAAATTCTTTACTAATTTCCATGCATTTTGGCTGATTCTTTTTTATGTACTAGATGACAGAACATATACATTCATGAGGTTTCACTTTTACAAGTCTTATTTGATGATATTCATAGGATTTTTGTGTTGGCACTTCCATTGAATCTTGCTTCACTAGACATAGTATGTACATACAGGTGTTTGAAAGTTTTAAAAAATCTTATTTTTGTTTCTTTGAGTTTGAACATGGAAATTGAGTCCTTTGAAGAAACTTTAGCATACCTGTTTCACTTAAGGTCCCATGGAAATATGACAAAGGGCAAATCTTACTCATGTTTGACATCACTCGCATGAACATCCAAATGTCTCTAATGAATAAACATTATTACTATTACCATGCTAAGGTTGATATCACGTACTTGTTTGATTATTGCAGGCTGGAAATATTCTCATTGATGCACGAGGTGGAATAAAGTTGGGAGATTTTGGTGTCTCTGCTTATTTATTTGATGCAGGTGATAGGCAACGTATGCGGAACACATTTGTCGGAACTCCTTGTTGGTATGCTCTAACCCAAGTGGATGTTTCTGTAGTTTTTATCTAAGTTATTATGATTTATTCAATGGTTGATAAGCTTCAAACTTTTAATCGATTGTGGTACTAATTACTGTGGACAAGCGAGAATAAGTGCATGCATAAAGTGTAGATCCAAAAACTAAGATGTTAAAAATATTGATGACGTTTTCGCTCATATTGCACCTTAATGTTTTCCATAATTTAGATTTCTTTTGCAGGATGGCACCAGAGGTCATGGAGCAATTGCATGGTTATGATTTCAAGTAATGCTTCTGGTTAATTATTTTCCGTTTTCATCCTAAATGTGTACTTCTATCTGATGGAAATCCTTTTTCCTCCCTTTTTTCCTTTTTGTCCATTCTCATTCACAGAGCTGATATTTGGTCCTTTGGCATAACTGCTTTGGAGCTTGCTCACGGTCATGCTCCTTTCTCAAAATATCCTCCAATGAAGGTGAAATTTGTTAATGATTTTTTTCTGAAGTCCAAACTTCAAATATAAATGCATTCAGTATTCTTTAATTATCAGGTCTTGCTAATGACGTTGCAAAATGCACCCCCCGGCCTTGACTACGAGAGGGATAGGAAGTTCACAAAGGTAACTGAATAGTGAATAGCATTTGATTATTTACTGATAATGTTATTGGCACATTACTTACACTCGTTTTGCCTTCCTAGTCTTTTAAGCAAATGATTGCTAGTTGCTTGGTGAAAGATCCTTTAAAACGACCTTCAGCTAAAAAATTGCTGAAGCATCCGTTCTTTAAGCAAGCAAGGTCCAATGATTATATAGCTAGAACACTATTGGAGGGTTTGCCAGCACTCGGAGATCGCATGAAGTTATTGAAGGTGATTTCTTGTGCCTCAATCTGGTTTCCCCACTGTAGAACCACATGATACTTCATCCAGATGATAATATTGCACAAGCATTTCTATGCTAACTAGAGTTTTTCCTAACCTAACTGTAGAGGAAAGAAGAAGACATGCTAGCACAGAAGAAGATACCAGACGGGCAGAAAGAAGAAATATCACAGGTTTTGCTATGTCATAACCAATTTCATGAGAAAACTAAGTTTTTAATATCTGTATAACATAATGTCTTTTGTTTGTTGCCTTATACATAATGAATACCTTACATATTTACGTTAAGCATGCATTAGGCAATGAGCTGGTTATTTCTTTAAATTGCTTATATATGGAAAATAAACGTAAGAAACATGAAAGGGTAGACAGTATTTTCCAGAGGTAAGTAATTCATACGACTAGACTCACTGGTTCATCCCAGTCGATTTGTCATACGTCCACTGCTTTTAGAATTTGATATACAAGATGGATGTAGAAAAATATTTTCAAGAGGTTAGCCACAAACAGGGTACTAGCAGGTTGCAGGGGAAGAAGTGTTTTTGGAGGAATTTTATTTAACCATTTAAAATCTTGAAATGTTTATTGATTAAGCTAATGCATTTTAACATAGTTTCAAAAGATTGATTTGTTAGATACTAAGTAATTTATCGTTTGTGTTAATGCTGCAAATGCTGAAATTAAAATCCCTATAATTTTAGGATTGCCATCTTACAGGAAATTTCTGAACTCCGAGGTGATTATTTGATAACATTGATCAGTGAACTCCGATACAATTATCTCTGTTTTTTTTTCCGGAAATAGCATTTCAAGTTTAAAAGAGAAAGAAAAGGAAGTATTCTTCATCTAAGCAACACACAAGAATTTTTTCTTAAAGCATTGATACATATTTTAGAAGTTGTTCCATGCCATGTTTCCCGTGCTTTTTTCGTTCCTATTTTTGCTTCAAATCCTTATTGCAGACCTTAATTTTGGTACCTTATTTCAAAATTCATTTTTTATCTTTGAAAATTAGATCTAACTGTGCCTCAATACTATATGCAGAATGAATATAAACGGGGGATTAGCAGCTGGAATTTTAACCTTGAAGATTTGAAGGCACAGGCTTCCTTGGTACATAGACTTACTTTCTCATGCACATGTACTGCAGTATTTTCAATCATATGCTAGTTTCTTAATGTATAGAAAATTGAGATTCTTGGTTAACGGATAGTTTCTCAAGCTTAATTGTATTGTCCTCTTTGAATGATACTGGTGAAACTTGCTATGAAATGAAGAACTTCAGTCTAGATTGTCCACATTGGAAATCTTTTCTTAATCAGCGAAACAAAAGCAAGTTGGAAGCATTGTGTTTTTACTTTTTCTTTTTTCATTATCGCCTGTAGATTCCAGATGAGGAGATCATTGGCGACAAGGACCTAGGTGGGAGTTCGAATTCGCTGTCTGGGCTTGACATTCTAGGGAAACAGCAACATAAGTTTCAGCATCAGTTCTCCTTCTCAAGTCAATATTCAGATGCTACTGAATTTGTATATCATGATCTCCTTTATTCTATATGGTTTTTGCAATTTGGGGTCTTTCCTCTAATATGATACGTCTCTCAACAGGACAGTAACAATCCATCTGCCCCTCCTTCACCTGCCAAGAACAATGTGGCTTCTAGCATGTATGTCATCCATCCTATGTTGAGAATTGTCGTCGTTATGCCTTTAATATGTATTCGTTATGCTAAATATCAAGGATAAGAGCACATTATTATGTTTGCTACTATCTGTAGCTAATCATTCCTTTTCTTTTTTTGAAATTTCAGAAATAAATCTGAGAAATCAGATGATGATTTAAGCATTGCTGGTTCATTTCATGATCCTCAAATTTCACAAAATTCTTCGCCATGCGATGACAATCACATGGAAATGAATTTGGTGGGAAAAGGTGAACAAGTGGCTGATGCAAAGTTGCTCGAGGGTATGCCTGTAAATTCTCGCCAGAGGTATGACACAATTTTCTTAATGACTTTAGACTTTTTTGAGGTACTTGTATCGATTTTTAGCCTCTACTGCACAAGTCAATATCCAATGTTTTAGCGTTTTCCTTGACTATTAAATTTAGCCTTTCTTACTCCAAGAAAATTCTTTAGCTTGGATTTATGCTGTTGGCTAATTGATTGTTTTGGTAAGGAGATAGTTCTCTGCTTGATTTTTTCTAACTTCTATTCTCTGATTAAAAGGAAATGAAATGTGACTTTCCAAATTGCTTCCTCCCTCATTTGGAAGCTGTTAAATTTTTGCAACATATCCCAAATTTTTTGTTGTTACTTTCGGGCCTCTATGCCCCTGACATTATCAATCTTGTATTAAGAACTTGTTAGTATGTCATTCTTTATTTGACTTTGACAAGTGAGACTGAGAAACAACCCATGAATAATATTGTCATTGAAGGAGAAGGTTTCTTCCAGGGATTTCTAAGAAAGCAAAAGGCGATCCCAGCTAGGTAAACTGAATGAGGAAAGAGGAACCTAATCAAAGAACTTTTACATTGAAATGCGCTCTTGTTCATGGGGAGCTCTCTCTTGCCTTGTGGTTTGATTCATTTGATTAAAGCTTGTTAAGTTCTTTACTAACTCAGAGAATTTCAAAGCACTGTATCTGTAATTAAATCACATAATTAACTTCAGACTTTCCTTTACCTTCTAAAAGTCAACATGCTTAGCTAGCTTGTTTAACATCCACTATCTAAGCAGTGCCATGTTTTTGCCAGTTCTTGAATTTGCTTTTTTTCTCTGTGATTAGTGATAAAAGTCAATTCCAAAATGTATCCAGTTGCAATGGGGCTTCTGTTCTTCAAACAGGAGATGATGTACCAGCTGAAGTAATCAGTAAGCATTGTAGAACCTCAGGCAAGTATCGTGATTGTACATGGTTTTGATCTTAACAAATAATTTTTCAGTATATTTTTTCCTGTAAGAAATAGTTTTTTAACATATTTTATATTTTCATTGTTTTGTTTTAATATTTTCTTGCTAAAACAAGACTGTATTTAGCAGCTGGCAGTGAAGATTTTGATGAGAAGACTAAGGGTCATGTTGTTCAGCAAAGAGGACGTTTCAAAGTTACATCAGAGAATATTGATATGGAAAAGGTGAATGCATAGCTTTTAGTTTTCATTATGCAATATTTTACAACTCTGTCTATTTGAGCTTTGAAAAACACAACCAGTCCAAACCCAGATAAATGAAGACAATTATGCTAAGTCTATCGCCAACATATAAATAGTTTCATAGTGATGTTTTAGATACTGAATGAAACAGATACAGGAGTTTTATATATGACCAACCAGTAACCACAACTAGCTTTTTTTAATTGCAATGCAGTCGATTAATATATAATGTATTATACGCCACACATACACATGATGTCCTAAACTTGCATGAACTGACTTCTTTCTACAGGTAGGTGCAACTCCAATGCTACAGAAGAGTCAGAGCATGCTGGTTAGTTTCCCTAATTTTTCTAAATACCTTTTATAAAAGCTGGACCTATTTCTTTTGCTCGCTAGGGTCTTAGCTTGTAGCTTATTCCTCCTGATAAATCTTAGCTCATATGTATACCATAACATTGCCCAAGTAGACATTGCTATGTAACTGCCGTATCTATTTGGCTTTTCTCTTTAATTCTTATTGCAATTTCTTAAACAATAAACAAATTGTGATGGATCATGTAGGTGATTCCACAAACTCTTGCTGCTACTTCACCATTAACACCTGATGCTATACCATCAAATGTTCTTACACCATCCCATTTTCCAACGTTGCAGAGTATTTTAGAGGCAAATATTCTTCAAAGAGTAAGAACGGATCTATAATCATGATGCATTAGTTTTTATGTTTTTATTTACCTAATCTCTGTTTTTCTCCTCTCCTAAACAGGAGTGTATTCTTAGACTGATGAGGCAAGTGGCTGTTGGAGACACTATGAGTATGAACAATCAATGCCTATTGAAATTTATATATTGTATCCCTTTGTATTGGTCTCGCTTTATCTTTTTCTGCCAACCTTGCAGTGGATGCTGGAAGCATGCCATCAAATTTGCCTGGTGTGGAGAAATCGCTGGTATGAGCTTGCTTTCGACTTTCAACATGTGTTTACCCATAGGAACCATTTAAGTTACTTTTGCATCTTTTTCATATTAAAGTATATGTCCTTCCTCTGTTTCTTGTAGTTGGAGGTTGCTCATGACAAAGAGAAGGAATTAATTAGTGAAATTACTGAATTGCAGTGGAGGTATCATCGTTACCCAGTACTGCCATATGTCTGTCTATATTGAAGATTATATGCTGGTTAACATTGAAACTAGTATTTCTTCGATATACAGGCTGATACGTGCTCAAGAAGAACTTCAAAAATTCAAAGCAGAAAACGCTCAAAATAACTCTTGAAATAGGAGACTGCGTAGGGGAAGTCATAATCTTTGTAGTTCGAACACAGTCAGAGTGCTCAATTGGCATACATTGAAGTTCTTTTTTAATAAAAGAAATTTAGACAAGGAGTAGCTGACACTGTTAAAAAGAGATGATTAGTAGCAGGTTATAATTTTAATTTGTACAGTATGTTTATAGTAGGCAGTGAGATGCTGGTTTTATTATCTCTATTTATTTTTACTGCATTTACTCGACTGATTTTCTGTTCTTGTATATGTTAGTCTAAAATTTCTTATTTGAATTAATTCCTGCAAAAGTTGGTCCATTTTATTTATTTACGGCCTGAGAAAATTTGTGTCAAGAGTTAGTCTTTGCAGTTTAGTTCATTATATGCCTGCAGTTGCAGACATTGATGTCACTTTGGCCACCTTTTCTGGTTCATCAAGATCCTGTGACAAGATTGTCCTGTCAGCTTGAGTTATTCACATTCTTGATTGTGTTGGAATCTTAAAAAATCTATTTGGATGGGTGTATCTTTTAACTATGTGATTCTCAATACAAATGGGATTTACTTGTTCTTCAATGTATTTGGATAAGAGAATAATT
>JAOTQR010000069.1:26236295-26265079 GCA_025774065.1 Solanum ossicruentum | reverse complement strand
AATCTTAAAAAATCTATTTGGAGGGCTTATAACTTATGAGTTATAAGTCAAAAAAGATATACGTTGAAATTTTAAATTTATTTATTTTAGGCAAACACTATAAAATCGCTAAAAATTTTTCAAAATAAGTCTTCAAACATACTCTTAAAGTCTTGTCATTTGGTTTGATTTGTGAAGTTGTATTTTCCTTCAATTTCATTGTTAAAATGAGAAGAAAAAAAATGTTTTTGTTAAATGGCGGAACAATTAAGAGATTATAATTTTTCAACTACTTAAAAATATCTCACACCTTTATTCAAACTAATTATTTTTCCAACATTGAAGAAATATATTGTACAGAAGTTATTTTCAAACTTGAAAATTTCAATGTACATTAATTTTCTTTGTATATTTATTTTAAGATAAGTTAAAAATAATAAAAACTAAATCATGTACTCTATTTTGACAAATGATAAGAATACTATAAATTAAGATATTACACTATACGCAATATATATTGCTACTATGCCATCCTTTTGCAATATTATTTCAAATATACAATTACAGTTTGAGTTTTGTATAATCGCACGATTTATACAAACATGCTGCAAGATTATATAAAAGTCGTGTGCAAATCAAATTATATAGTGAAGTATACAAACCCTGTGAATTGTCTAACGAATCATAAAAACGTTGTGCACGAATTGCATAGAAAAATATACAAACGATATACAAAAATTACAAATTATATAGTAAATTATACAAATATTGTGCGGGTTATACAAATGCTGCAATAACTATTGTTATGAAATATAATTAACCAAACTATAGCTATGGAGTATAATTAAAGTATTTTTGAGTGGCTATATGCCTAAATCCTTAAAATTATTTTATCACCTGTATAGTTATGTAAGAAGCCCAACTGTAATACTGGGTCCACGAAATAGCTTGGCCCATATTCACCTCGTAAATGGGCGGAGCATTGAGTTGGTGGGTTCATTGGCGGCCCATATCCGTCTCAAATTAATTGAGTTTTTAAGATTTTTTTTAATATTCAAAATAATTGAATTGTTCAAAATTTAAAAAGAATGTCTGAAATTTTTTTCATATTTATCATTTTATTTATTTAAGCTTTATATTTTGTAGGAGATAAAATACATGATTTCACAAAAGACAATAATGAAAAGTATTTCTTAATATGTGTATATTATGAATAAATTGAAGTTTTATATTTTGTAGGAGATAAATTACATGATTTCACAAAAGACAATAAAGAAAAGTATTTCTTAATATGTGTATATTATGAATAATGAATTTGTCACGTGGAAGTCACGCGCAGTATATATTTAGTTTTCCCAGTGCAAAAATTCTCGATTTGCAAAAACTTGGAAAGCAAGGAGTAAGAACCGATCCAGCATTCGGAGTTTCTAGGGTTTGGTTTTTCTTTTTGTTTTTTTGGTTTCTCAGTCCTAATTCGCAGAGATGAAGCTCACTGTAAAGACTCTCAAAGGCAGTCACTTTGAAATTAGGGTTCAGCCATCTGATACGGTTAGTTTTTTGTTCGTTTATTTTTTACGGTTTTTTCTGTATATGTAATTTTGCTGTGGTTTTCGTTTTGTGCATAATTACGACATTTATGAGATAAAAAAATAAACTTTAGCTCTTATTTGCATCTTTTCGCAATTTCATCCTGGCTTACACTTGCTACATTGGTTATTTGCTTGGAGCTTTTGATGGTGTTTTGGTTATGCCTTACTTGATGCGTGTAAATACGACAAGTTCATGATAATTTATAGAATCCTGGTTGTTTAGATGGCTATATCTCACCCGTTTTTATATCCCTAGGTTAATTAAAGCTCATTGGTTTGCAGAAGACCAAAAATTGTCCTTTATGTTTTGACTTTGAATCAAAATCACCCCTTAAATATTAAGTGGTGCATTAGTTGTCTTTTTTAAGTATATAGAAGTGGTGCTTTTTTAGTCTTTACTAACTTTTTCCGTTAAAGACTAACACGCAACCCCAGCCCGAAAACTTAAAAAGGAAGTAATCCATCTTCTAGTTAGGGTTGGATCTAAGTGGGTGAACGTGTTCACCCCGAACCCCTTCGGCAAAAAATTGCACTGTATATGTAACATAATTTGTGAATTTTTGTGTATATATAGATTTTGAATCGCCAGAATATAAGATTAGAGGTTGGTGCAGTGGTTTAGAGGGTTCAAAATCACCTTGAGGTTCCGAATTCACATCCAAAGCACTACATTTTTTTCAACTCTTGTCAATGAAAATCCGGGATCTGTTTACTGCCTCTAGCAGTGGCCGGGGGGGGGGGGGACGGTTTTCAGGATGAAGGATGGTGGATTTAACCATGGAGGGAATGATAACTTGGGATTAGTGGAGGGCAAAATGGATGATGGAAGTGGCCAAATCTTAGGAATTTTGTTTCAGTGCTACCTCATTAATTTTGCAGCTTCCTCTCGATATCTATCAATGAGTTTTAGTAGATCAAGAATCATTTGGGTTTGGATTCTGTTTTTTAGATTAACGTGTTCTCATACTTCAACTGCTTATAGGATACTGGCGGAGGAGCAAATTAAATTTCAGTTGTAGAAGAGCATAGTAGATGTAGCCTGAGAAGGTGTGATTACTTAGTATTCTTGGGTTCATTTGTGACAAGCAACCATGTTCCAATACTGAGAACCAAAAAGGCTACAAGAATTGAATACCCTCTTAGGAAGTAATTTCAGGAATAGGAAGACAACTCCAACTCCTTGAGTTGTTTATTTTTTTTCTTTGCCGCAATAAAAAGAAACTAACTTGATGAATTGGAGAAACTGTATTTAGATTTTTTGCTTATTGAAATCTGTAAGCCTTCCTTTCTCATGGCTGGTACTCCCGATCGGTTCTTTCTTGTTTTTAAAAGCTTGGGAGCAAGACATATAAGTCAAACATTCTCTTCACTAGCCTTAGACAGAAAAGGTTTCCTATGATTGAATGTGATGTATACTTGGCGGACTATTAGCACTCCACAAATATACAAGGAACTAATTCGATTCAAAGCCTAAACTTTGGGAGGGCGATTTTGAGTTTACCTCGTTCGTATAACTTCAGGGTGCATCATAATTATCAAAACCTTAAAAATATAATTTCCAGATCTCAGACCATTTAATTGCTACTCCTAATTGGTTAATCATTTAAAAACAATTCCTATGTTAAATTATCAAAAAATAAAATAATATTAAGTTATATAATGGGATATCTTGTGATTGTAGATTATGGCAGTCAAGAAAAACATTGAAGATGTACAAGGAAAAGATAATTACCCATGTGGGCAACAGTTGCTGATTCACAATGGTAAAGTGCTGAAGGATGAAAGTACACTGTTGGAAAACAATGTCTCTGAGGATGGTTTTCTCGTTGTCATGCTTAGCAAGGTTTGTCTATAGATCTTCAGATTCCCTTTAGAATTTTCAGCCTTCAGCTTTGCGCTTTTATTACCCTTAACTTATTTCAGTTTTGATATCATCAATGCTAAACCTGAGACTCGACAGGATGTTTCTTGATCTTATATTTATTTCTGTGTTCTTGCAGAGCAAAACTGCTAGCTCAAGTGGGACATCTGCTCAGGTACTGTGTTCAAATAGCCATTCATGATTTCATTCCATGGGCAGTTGGTTGTCTGGTTTCTGGTAATTTCCTTCTTGATTTTTTCTTTCAGCAGCCAGCTACTGTACCAAATCCTACTACAACACCTGAAGTGGTTCCGCCATCACAGTGAGTTGCAACTTTCACTAATTACTATTGCTTATGTTGGATTTTCTCCTGATGATAGAAATAATGTGTAGGGCCCCAAAAGATGTTGTGTCAGCTTCGGATGCTGCGACTGCTAGGTAACAAATTATGCCTGTATATAGCAATTTGTTTCGATTTGTTTGTCTTAAATTGACTCACCATTGAGTTAAAGGAAATAAAGAAAATTTTTGAATCTTGTGGATTTAAACTAAAGAGGAGTGTAATGTACCAAATGCCCTTTGAGTCTTATGGTCTTAAATGTGCCATGTAAGATGATGGGTGTAAAGAGTTACCTAAATGCAGTAAGTGACATTTTTTTAAACAGACTAAAAAAAGGAAGTAAGACCAACAAATTGAAACGGAGGGAGTATCTCTTTTTGGGTTCTTTTCTATTCCTGTTTTCTGACTGGAATTCATGGAAAGTTGTTTTTTGATTCCATGTTTTAGGAAATTAATACATCATTTACATTGCTGCAGTATTCCAACTGATGAATATAGTCAAGCTGCATCAAATCTAGTTGCTGGCAACAATCTTGAGCAAACAATTCAACAAATTATGGATATGGGCGGTGGCAGCTGGGACAAAGAGACAGTTACACGTGCACTTCGAGCTGCTTATAACAATCCTGAAAGAGCTGTTGATTACTTATATTCCGTATGTTCCTGGTCTCCCTCACTTTAAAAGGTGGACGGCATGCACAAGTTTGTTTTTATTTTGTGCTCTGATAGGCATTCTTTTTTATACAGGGAATTCCTGAAACAGCAGAAGTTGCTGTACCGGTAGCCCGGGGTGGAGTTAGTTCTGCTGCTGGGACTACTGCAGCGCCTACTGCAGCACCTATTGCACCTTCTTCTGGTGCACCTAATTCTGCTCCTTTAAATTTGTTTCCCCAGGTCTTTCATAGCTTTCCCTTCATAATATTATTTTGTCTGCTCCTTTTGTGGTTATCTAAGCTGGATCCTTTTACAGGAGAATGTTGGTGGTGCTGGTGCTGGTGGTGCTGGTCTTGGATCCCTTGATTTTCTCAGGAACAACCAACAGGTGTGGTTCTGATCATTTGGTTTTCTATTTTCGCTTTTATCTCTATTTCTCACTTTTGGACTCCTGATTTGGATTAATGAGATACCTCACTCACACCTCTTTTATCATTCCAATTCACAATTTTATTTTGGATATTTCGAGTGTCTAAGTTGCTGTGCATCCATGATCCTCTGCAACTCATGGTTCTTTTTTAATTTGTTTCAGTTCCAAGCTTTACGTTCTATGGTTCAAGCTAACCCACAAATTTTACAGGTAATTACTGTTCTTCACTATTTTCTTTGTTTAGTTTCTTGTGTTGTCGTCGTCTAAATGTACAAGTTGGATGTTGTATTGTAGCCTATGCTTCAGGAACTAGGAAAGCAAAATCCTCAACTTTTAAGATCTATACAGGAGCACGATCAAGAGTTTCTTCAATTAATCAATGAACCTGTGGATGGTTCTGATGGGTTAGTTGCTTACTATGTGCTATTTGCCAAGCAAGAGTTAGAAGCGCATTATTTTTATATATTGTCATGATCTCCTAATGTTTCTCCCCTCCAGATCAAAATATATTTAATTTTCAGTTATGTTGTGGCCAAGTATAAAAGGATTTTATCATTTTGCGGTCCTAAGTCTCTCAAAACCTTAGGGAATAAGAGAGAACTGTTTTTGGCTATAAAATTTAATAATACTAAGAGGTCAAATTTGCTACATATGAGTTATTTTGAGTGCTTTTCAACTGCTATGTTTTAGGGACATGTTTGATCAGGCTGAGCAAGATATTCCCCACACAGTTAGCGTCACTCCAGAAGAGCAGGAGGTGATTGAGCGGGTATGAGATACCACCTTAACCCTAGTGTCTCTTAGAATCGCAGCTGTTCATGGATACATTGTAATGTTTATTAACTAATTTGTTTGCCCATATGCAGTTGGAAGCAATGGGTTTTGATAGAGCTCTTGTCATCGAAGCTTTTTTGGCTTGTGATCGCAACGAGGAACTGGCCGCAAATTATCTGTTGGAGCATGCAGGAGATTACGAAGACTAGTTGGCAAAATATCTTTAGCATATTCTTTGGTACACCAACAGGTTTTGAGCTGTTTTTTAGTACTCGAGATCATTTGTAAAGGAGGTTTTACTTAAAATTATTGGATCCAGTTGATCTTCCCAATTGGGAACCTTAATTTGTTAGTTTTCTTCTTTTCATATACACTGCTCCCCTAGAGGATCAAAGATCTCGTGTTCTCTAGATGCGACTCGTGCATTTATATTCAAGTTGTTACTTTTACCAGTTCTTAGAGCATCTTAGCTCATGAGGACTTTAGTCCCTCTAAATATATAGAATAGGATCTTGAAATCAGTGGTTCAAAAGATCCTACTTTAGGACTTGCTTTTTGAAGTTCATCTTGATGAAACACCCCTGCTATATTTGGTTATCATTCAAGATGGGTGAAGCATTCTTTTCTTTATTGCTCAACCATTTGATATTCAGTATGTTCCTAGAACCTTTACGTTTCGCATTGTTCAACTGTGCGGCATAGAACATTTCTAGTAAAAGCTTCGAGTATGTGATTAATCTGTAACATCACACAACTAAGATTTTATAGAAAGAAAATTAATTAGTTATCATGGTTAAATAGCTGATGCATGTTAAATCATGTAATTTACACAGCTTGGTGGTTCGATTCTGCACGCAATTCATTGGTACATAGAATCCTCTGTCATGCACTTCCATTTGAACCAACAGTAGCACCTATAGTATAAAATTTTTTAAATAAATTATGGTAATAAAAAAGGAAATTCCTACTGATATATAAAAGCAAGCCCACATTTATTATCACACAATGTGCATCTAAATATACAGTTGAATAAAACCAGGCAAATCTGTCAACACAATGGCATCACGTTACACATTATCCACATCACAGAAAGGAGCACTAAAAGCCTTGCATTAACGAAGTCTTGCTACTTTTAAAACAAAGTTCGACGTTACATATCATATTAGTAACTGTAATATTCATTTCTAGGATTGCTCAGAACTCTCTGTCCGGAAACAGAATTGGAGCAACCTGAGACCATATGAACAAAGCTGCAGTTGCCCACCCGGTCACGATCCTGACCCAGACAGATGGCCACCCAACATCCACTAATTTTCCACTTTCCCCCACAGAAGTTGACCAACCTGTAAGAAGCATTGCCGAGTACATACTAGCGAGAGAAAAGATAAGGTGGAAGAAAGAATAGGAGTACGTGACTGGCTTAGCTCTCTCCTTTTCTTCCTCCTCATCAACCTTGTCCAATGGTAGCAAAGGCTTCCCTGTACCTTCAATGGAACAAGTATAAGCCACCAGATATAATCAGCACACCAAAATGGACAATGAAAGGTAAAATTAGAGCCCAACAAAATGAGAAGTTCTATTACACCATCAACACAGTCCGCTCAATCAATTGACAGCAAATTTAATTGATCATTTAAAGATTCAGGACTCTTATCAGGTTTTAAGGACAACGTTTGAGGAACATAACATACACAATTCCTACTAGTGAGAATGATAGACTTGTAACACCATAATATAGCATAGCCATCCGAAATATTGGAAACTAACCTGCACGTGGTGAGCTTGGAGGAGAAAGCAGAGTCGTGGAAGAGCCAGCGCGAACAGCCGAGTAGACAACAGATAGAACTGTTGTTAGCAACCCTAATGCAAGCGTGCCACTGGAAACAGCCTTGGAGTGCTTATGTAGACCGTTGCACTCATAATCCCTAGGTTCACTTGCAAGTGCACTGTAGCAAAGGTATGTACAGTACAGAGATAAAACTGATGCAGGTAAAATACTTCCACCTACCTACATTTAGAAAACATGATCTCTGAGAAAAGGAAAAAGATCCAGAATATGGAACTCATTCTGACCAAAAAAATGGCAGAAATCTTCAAAGTGAGACAAATATTTCATTTTCAACAGCTGGTCATTCACCGGCAAGCTTAATTACCTCAAAACAAACAGATCGACATAACCTACTCTTTTCTTTCAGAATAAGCACCGACATAGTGTGTTTGGATAATTCAACAGCCAAACAGGTATTCTTTTCTCATGCATCAGAAAATGGCAAAAGGTTGAACCTCCAGGAGGAACCATTTAATACCAAACCAAACTTCTTACAACCTTTAGGAGGAATTTATTTTATTTATTGGGGTGGGCGAGTTGGAGGGAAGGCGACAGTAAAAGAGATGGTTCTATGGGAGCTGCCTGGAAAAGTTGAATTAGAGAATATTTTTCAAAGCATTTTGACCAATCAAACATACGCCCTCTTTCATGTTCATGTGACATTGTTTTTCAACGAAACCAGTCAACCACTTTATTTTTGAAGAATCACGCTTAATGTTATGGTCTGAAGTGGAATTGCTTAAACCAGGACATTTAGCTGCTGACTAGCGTATTGGGTTCACCCTCAACTTGGTCCTTCATAATCCTTGAGCAATAATCATGAAAACAAGTTCCTTAAAATGAGGAAAATGACTTCCCTATTGAAAGTAGGGAAAATAAGTTCTACGAGTGACATTCCAAGTTCATTGTCTCCTCACCAACCCCCACTCCCCACCCGATCCGATCCCATCCCATCCCATGGGAGATCTTAAAAAGAAACACATAGGCGCAACTTCATTTAAAGTTTACCTTCCTTATCATTGAATCAAGCAATAAACCTAACTATTTTCTTCAAATTGCTTAGAATAAACATATCCTCAAGATTGAAAGAGAGCATAAAAAATCATGAGAGTATTTAAAGATATGATGAAGAAATTGCTAACATGTAGAGATATAATGCCAGCATATATGTTAACATTAAAACAAAGCTTTCTAGCTTCCATGATCTGCAATAAGCTCCACTACCAAGATTTACAGATTTGCTTTGTCTAGTAAAGCCACATTTTCAGTATTGCAATCGGCACAAATAGAGGTACCAGATGAGGAAAGCAAGTGAATGGATATGAAAGGTGGCATGCTTGCCAGCAAAATTTAGGGCTAACAAAAGTTTCAAGAATAAGTACTGTGCAACAGTAAAGGAAATAAATATACGAAACCCACCGATGGATGCAGCGTAACAACAGCAAAGACGAAGATCAATATAAGGGTCATCACTATAAAGAAAGTGTTAAGCCCACAGTCCTGTCCAGATGGAGTGAAAAAATGGAAGAGTAGTCCGTTGAATGCAAAGGTAGCCACATAACATACAAGTGAAACGACAAGCAATGCCACATACCTGTAAAACAAATCCAACCAAAAGTAGTAAGAGAGATTAGAATGAGGAGGCCAGGGAGAATAGCAAAAATAACTATGCAATACATATGATAAAACCAACCAGAACTGCTCATCATATCCAACCCATTTGTCATTCCAACTATGCACAAAATCCAACAAGAGTACAACTTGCACAAGGAGAAATAGTCCAGAACCAAACTTGGAAATTGTCTCTGTATTCAGAAATAAATACTCAGGTCTAATCCACTTGTATATCAAATAGAGTTTGAAATTTCACACAATAGTTTAACACATCAATTTCAAAAGGACTCCAAGAAAAAATAGTTCATCTTACCATAGAAGCTGATGATTCCATTCGGAAGGAAAAACATAAATATTACCATGAGGCACCAACAAATGATTTTCATCATCCAACCACCATGGTGCATACTGTCACGTGGGTCTTTCTGGTTCTTTACACCAATCATTAAGATTGCTAAAATAGTGAAAAATAGGAAGTTCCCCAAGCTAACCCGAAGCACAGCATCTGTTTCAAACCACTCTCTATTTGGTGTCGTGTGAAAGCTATTAATCCCTGCAATATCATCAATGAGTAAAGATTCTAGGAAGATTTGACAAACCACTAAAACTACAAAATCATCCAGACTATACCAAAATCAAGGCTGTTGACTTGGAGGCGCTACAAATAAGCTCATCATATCACCTCAACAAGTTAACTGGGGCTGAAAGGGACAATAGAGAACGAGAGAGAGACACACACAATTATTTCAATCTATTACTCAATGATCAGACACTAACACACAAAGAACACCTAGCTAGCCAAGCTTAACTATAGCCATTTGACCTTCTCAAAAGGATTAGCCTTGTTCTTGAAGCACCTAGTGTTTCTCTCCTTCCATATGGACCACCATACACATGATCGTATTATATTCCATGATTTTTTCTGAGTTTTACTTCCCCCTCTTCTGATCCAACAGCTGAGTAAGTTTGATGTGTGTTCTGGCATGTTCCACTCAATTCATGTTAGGCCCAAAATTAAACAACAACAACATACCCAGTGGAATCCTACAAATGGGGTCTGGGGAGGGTAGAATGTACACAGACCTTGTCACTACCTCCTAGAAGTAGAGAGACTGTTTCCTGGAAACCTCGTCTAAAAAACCCATAAGCAGAATAAACTAGATATGACAAAAGAAAAGAAAGGAAATAGCAAGGGCGACTAATAACGGAAAACACATCACAATATGTAAATACGATAAATTTAACACCCATACAACTGATAATGACAGACATTCTACCATGCCCCACGACCAGACATCCACCTAATCCTACCAACTAATTAATCAACTACTCTAATTCACGACCTCCACTCCTTTCTATCTAAGGTCATGTCTTTGGTGAAATCAAGTTTTGCCAAATCCTGATCATCTTCCCCCAATACTTCTTCGGTCTACCTCTACCCCTCCATGTGTCTCCCTAAACCAATCTCTCGCACCTCCTAACAGGAGCATCAGTATTCCTTCTCTGTACATGTCCAAACCATCGTAGTCTCGCTTCCCTCATCTTATTAGCCACAGGAGCCACCTCTAGCTTCTCCTGAATGGTCTCATTCCTGAGCTTATCACTCCTGGTGTGGCCATACATCCATCTCAACATCCTCATCTCTGCGACGTGCATTTTCTGAACATGTGACTATTAGTTCCAGAATAATGTTGTCACTCTACAGTGTAGAACAAGTGGCTACTAGTTTCCTCAGCTCCATTACAGAGAGAGCACCACGAAACAATATGAAAGCCTCTCTTCTTTAATCTTTCATGAGTAGAACAAGCTTTTCTTGCCATCTCCCTTGCTTTCTTTCCTCTTAAAGGAAAAAACTGGAAGATGGCAAATTAATTATCATGGCTCTTCTGCTTCAAATCTTACCTAAGCTTGCAGACGCACACAACTATGTGGGATTTTCCATTTTTCATCATCTTATAACATTCCTAAATGCACATGGCAAATTGCATTGCAGTTATCCTTATTGCAGAGGCCACTTCCTGGGAAGATCCACAAGTTAAATGATGGGCTAACTTGTTCTACCAATTAAGATTATATCTTACCGAAAATAATAAAATTTTTTTAGTAGAGGGGGTTACAAAAAACTTACATGGAAGTTCTAGGAAGGCCTTAATTGGCACCACGAGAAGCATCAAATACTAGCAAATTACTGTTGTGGATACAAATTCAATTTGGTATTTTGTAGTATAAATGAGTGTTGACTTACTTTCCGGAAAAGTCACTCACTTTCTTAATTGATAAGAAAGGTCGGTATAGAAACATTGAGAGCTGAATGAGATGAAGATGCTTGAAGCCAAACTTACAACAGGTAAACATAACAATTAGCCATTTGTACATTAGGGGACAAAAGTTAGAATTGAAGTTAAGATAAACACTGCAGAGAGCGAGCAGATAACTGATGGCAGAAGACAAAGAGAGGTCATTGATTCAAGTTCATTGCCTTAACCAAAGAAGGAAATTACATCTCCTCTTGCTGAACTCGAGTTGCCACCAACAGTGTTCAGTTCAAATTTGAGAGTTTGCAGCTGTCTGAAATCTACATTGGTCCATTTATGTCTAATGGGCAGAGAGTAACCATTTTAGCCTCTCTGTACATAGTTTAAGGACCATTTAAACTACATTAGTTTTAGTTATTAGGATCAACTTAGGAGTCAGGACAGTGATCTTAAACATGCAAGACCAAATTGCCAAACAATCAAAGGTCGAAATGCAGGGATGACAGACAAAGCATACAACAGAAGAAAGGTCTGATGAGTAAAAAAGCTCATTTTGTCATAATTGAAAAGAAAAAAAAATCTTACATGGGATTTTCTCCATTAGAGGGGCAGCAACCTCCCTAAGAATCCATGAAACAATGAGTGACAAAGCAAAAAGACCACAATAGGCAATCCTAGCAGAACGCCGGCTGATCCCTGACACTACCGTACGGCAAGCATCACAAGCGCAAGCCGCACAGCATGACGCAAGGCAAGTAGCTGCCCACATCTTCACCAAATTCTAGCTCCTCTTCAACGATTGTACAATAACAAACCCCTGAAAATTCGAAAATTATACCTTTGCCATCATTTTTTTCCAAAATTCCGATAGATCAATAAATTAATTGAACTACAATTCATGTAGTAATAATTAATAGCGCAGCAGGTGAATTAACGAGGGAGATCATCTTTCTAGAAAACCCTAAGTATAAGAATTAAGAAAAGCGGCAAACGAACTATTAATCAATTTGTGCTAAATAGTATGGAAGAGAAAGTTCATCGGAGAGTTACCTAGTTACGCCGGAGAAAGCAGACGACGATGATCGCGATCGCAAAATGACTAAAGGAGGAACTTTCTACGTTCTTCTATACACCAATACCGATAGGAAAAAAGAACAAAGAGGATGACGAATGTTCTTTGTGTTGGGGTGTGGGCAAGTGCACGGATAACCAATTTGGTACCCATTTTAGGGCATTAGCCAAATACAATGTATGTAATTTTTGTTTATTTTTTATGAATTTAGCCAAGTTATAATGAACTTTTAGACCTATAAAATTTGGCACAATAAAATACATAATTTCACACTTCCGAAATTTGGCTTACGAAAATGAAATTTTTGGCATGCTGTCTTGATTTCGAATTTTAAATATTGATTTATTTCATTTAAAAATGAGTTATTAATCGCTTTGTAATTTTCTTTAAAGCTATTAATTTAAACATTTAAATTCGACTGGTGGGATTTATAAAAGCATAGTACAAACAAAATTTGGAGAGAGAAAAAAAAGAAAGAGAAAAACTTGTAGAACGAGGTAAATTTGAAAAGAGATGCTACAAGTAAAGATATGATATTATTTTTATTCTACTTATTATAGCACTGTAATTACATATGGTGTTACAAGAGAAATGAATCTTTTCACCTTAGAGAGTCCCGTATTCAATTTTTAAGGATGAAAAACTTCATGTGAAAGAATATTCTATTGACATATATAACATGAATCTAATTAATTGATCTAGTACATGTTAAATATATGATTATACTAATACTTATCTTTCTATTGCTTGGGAGGTACAAAAATAGATTTGATCAATAAATTGAATTGAGAAAAATATTATTGATCTATCAGTATTGGGTTATTGAGTTAACGATTTTAAAGCGGTTTTGAAAAAAAAAATGATTAATTCGATCTTTTATTTTGGGAAAAACGATTCGTAAGCCTTCAACAGGATAAGGAATATGAGAGAATCGGCGAAAGCTGAGAGCGGGATCCAAAATTTTAGGAAGCTTTAGTCGGTCGAGTAGATTATTCGAACGTTGTGAACTCATTCCCGCCTTTGCAATACCAGTGCATCTTGTGCCACAGAATCGATTGTGCTCTGTTAGATTATTGGTTCAATTTTCAATTTTATGATTTTTGTTAATGATTAAATCGATAATCTAATATATTAAAATTGCCAGTTTACACCTTATTATATTAAAATTCTTTTCATATTTTACCAGTTCTATTTTCTAAATTTTAGTATTACTTTTTGTCATAGGCAACCAAACTACATCACTCCGTTTTCATCTGACACTTTATCTCTTGTTGACATAACCTAGTATTACATTCTCTATTCTCATCGGTTGTGACAAAGATAGACGTTGCATCAATTCTTAGATTTTAAACAAAAGTGATCAACGTAGAAATTTATATTGGACGTCTATTCTTGCTATTGTTTTTATTTTTATGAACATTATATATATATTGTATGAATATTTTCTTAAGAGCCAAAAATTGATTAATAAAAAATTAATAGAAATAAATATCTTATTCATTTGATTATTGATTTAATATATTCATAAATTAAAAAACAATCAATTAAATCAATAATACATAAAATCAAACCATATCGAGCATTCCTACTTTTTTTCCCTTGAGAATAACTATAGGATAAGTACATTTTTACTTACCAAAGCTATGCGTATACACAAGGAAGAAAAAATTCCTACTTAAAATATTCCCTTTTTAAAAATACTCATAAAACTCCCAATACTATGAGTAATACTTTTTATAGTAAGTTAGATTTGAATTTACCATTTTAATGATACAGGATAAGCTTATTAGATATAATCCTGCTAGCTTTTACATGTATGCTAATTTACTGCATTTACAAATTAAAGATGACATATATTACAGTACTACAGTTATTTACTGTATTAAAAAAAGACATTGTCATTATATTTATTCTTTTTTTATGACAAAGAAATTTATAGTCGTTATTTTTTAGGTGTCCGCAAAATAAATCTTTGATTTTATGTAATAACTCATAAACTACATAGGTGAGGCAACCAAGCAAGCACAGTGCGACGAGTTTGCCACTCCTTAATTTTGTTGGCAATCGATTTTGAACTTGAGACCTCCAACATGGAAGCCCGAAGCTCAAACCACTAGGTCTATTATTTTCTTCCAACAATAGATAGTTGTCTACTATCTGCTTGATATATAGACTAAGAAATCATAAATGATAAGAGTACTTTTTATCAAATCGTCTTTTGAATATAATAAATATAATATTTTGAAAAATATAATAGAAAAATGTTGGTATCCCGTAAAGTTGTCAATTTATTTCATAAAGTGATAAAATGAAAAAGTATTATTAAACATTTTAAATAAGGGTGAATAAAACAGCATAATCTTTTGTTATTCGTTGACTCTTTCAATAATCACATTTGATAATGTTAATCAGGTATCAACTTTAACATTTTGCCACGTCATCACCTTTTCCTCAATCTTTAGTCAATCAGATATTGGCTAGCTAAAATTACGCCTGCAAATATGCATTGATCAATGTCAACTTATATATATAAAAATAAACCAGACAACTTTTTTTATTTAGTTTTCTTATGTTTTGTTATGCCATTTCCCCCCCAAATATGTAGAACAACAATAAATTTATTCCATTAAGTTATCCAAGAATATATTTGCGTGTAATTTAATGCCTTGCGTAATTTTGCAACAAGTCTCCGTAAATTAGAAGAGTATATATATCTAATATCTCCCCAAAGACAAAATTAGTTACTCGGTAACTTGGAGGTTTAAAGAAAATTAATAGGAATTAATCATGCATGAATAATGTTTACACACGATGCTAGATAATTCATCCCAAGCCCAAATTTTTCTTTGTTGATAAACAATGCATGATAAATTTAGGAAAACTTACGTAGATATATTATATGAAGAAAATATTTATCATCTATAGTAATAGTAAAAATTTTTTACTGAACACTTGTAATACAATTTTAATATATATTACATAAATTATTTGTAAAATGTATATAATATAAGTTTATTAATGAATAATACATTCATCACATACTTTAATACACATTTTTATCAATTTCTTACCAAACAAGCACCAATATATTTTTGAACATTTATAATACATATCTATTGCTTGCATAATTCACTTCTAATACAAGTACAATTTTATTATAATATTGATATATATTGCTATAAATGGTAATAAATAAAAAAAATTGCTAAAATCAATAATTCTTTTTAAAAAATATTCATCCAACTAATTTTTTCATAAATTTATAAAAGAAAATCAAAATAATATTTCTTCAGTGTCATTCTAACGGTCCCTTTAGCTTTAAAAAATCATATTTATGTATGTTATGTTGAATTTGACATAATAGTATTATGTTAAATTTTTTTTTTTGAATCCATAATTTATGTTATATTTTTAATTTCATTTATATTAGTATTATATGACTTGATATTATTACAAGACTTTTGTTTTTTAGTTTTATTTAATGGATTATCTTTTTGTCATATTTTAATAATTTTGCTATGATATTACATTTTATAATATTTATATTTTTGTCAAACATTATATTTTATATGTTCGCATAAAACTTGTAGTTTTAGTTTTTATGACTAATTTAATTAAATATACTGTACTAATTTAAAAGTTATAAATTGATTTTTTTTACAATATTACTTCTTTCATTTATCTTTACTTATTCCTTATTGATTCGACGGGAAGATTAAAACGTAGTAAATAATGGGAATGACTTTACCAAACCATCATTTGAATATAATAAATACAATGTCTTGAAAAATATAATAGGAAAATGACCATAATTAAAAATAAAGATAAACTAGGAACTAATTATAACATTATTTTTTGATTTCATAATCTGGACAAGTATTGCTAGACATCTCAAAGAGTACAGTGGATAAGTAAAGATAGACGGAAAGAGTAGTTTAAAATATATATTTACTAATTAATATATTATCAAAAGATAAATTTCTATTAAATGTTCAATTTAATATTATTTATAAATATACGCATATGTCTAAAATAAATTTTTATTTTAAACAATTAATTTTTATTTTTAAATTTTAATATAGTATTATAATTATACATTGACAAATAAATAAAATACAATACTTACTATCATAATAATTACAAAATTTTAATTAGGTATGACTTTCCAAAAAAACTCCATCTATTTATCATAGTAGATATAGAAGGTGTAAGATGGTCAATCAGATCATAAATCCCAAAATAGGTCAAATTATCTTGTCGAAATAAAAAGTAGGAGTAGAAAGGAAGAGAAAAGAAACATCAAATCAGCTTATATCATTTTTTAAAATTACAAATACCATAAATATTATAACGTATAAATAGAGCAATATTTAACATAAAAGTACTATTTCAAATACAGATTAAATAAAATATTAAATAAATACTCCTTTTAACTAATACCTTTTATTAAAAAGATATGTAAAAAATAAATAAATAAATATTTTGAGATGGAGAATACAACAACAACAACATATTAATGAGATTCAACAAGTGAGGTTTGGAAAGGATACAACCTAATAGAGAAAGAGAAATTATTTTTAAAGATCGTCGACTGAAATATATCATCCCTAAAATAGAAAAATACTAGACATATAATAGCAATTAAAATGAAAACCAATTGATAATTATATAAATACAACAACAGTAGCAAAATAAATAACGATAGTAATAATACAATATATAAAAATATAATTAATTATTAACTTATTGCATCACAAAACAAGACTGCACCTTAGCCTTACTATCCTATTAGCCTTCTAATCGATTTCCATTCATTTCTATCTGAGGCCATAACCTCGGTGATATAAAATCATACTATATCTTATAAAATTATGTCATGTCTTTATATAATCTCTATTTTTTTAATATTTAATTATATTTTGAGACGGATAATAACATAATTATTAGTATTATTTGTTTTGGAATACATGGTGCGCACCCGGCGGGTATACAGGATGCTTAAAACGAAAACCCGACCCTTGGATCATCCAAGGGTCACAATATAAATTGGATAAACAACACTTTGTATTCTGGCTTTACCCAAAAAAATCCCCGAATTGATTACAATTATAAAGTTCCCGTCTCTCCTAACGCGTAAAATCGCAATTTCATCTCTCTCCGTCTCATGCTCGTTACATCGAGAAAGTGCGTGTCCACTCCGTCTTGCCGCCGGCACCTCTCCTCTCATTGAGGGAGCTCCTGTCTTACATTGCCGGCGATTCACTATTTCGATCATTTCACGAGAACGACCGCGTATTTGCTCCGATCGATTCGACGCCTGCTGTCGTTTTTCTTCTATTGTAAGTATCGTCTTTTTTTGTATTCAGATCTCTCGCATGTGAATGTATGTGTTTCTGTTAACGTGCATTGATATTGCGTCTGTCTGTTCTCATGAGCAGCCGGATGTTTTCGCAGATCTGATGTGAATTTATTTTTTTGGCTTTATTTCGTCGGATGTTTTTGAACTCTCCATTAATTTGATTATTTGCTTACTCGTTCATTAGCAATTTCGGGAACTTCTGGTTTTAGGCTTTGAGTTACTCGATTGACTAGCACGATTATAAGTATTGTTTATTAAATCAGATCCGCGTGATTGTAGAGATTCTGTGGAACTAAGATTATAGGATTTACGGAAATCTTTGTCCTCTATTTGGAGATAGATATGTAAACTCCTAAATGAATTGGAAAGTTATGATGATGAGATGCGTAGGAGTAATTTCTTCACTGGTTGCACAAGCAAAGTGGTAAAATTGTGTACAAGTTAACCTTTTAATGTCAATATATTTGAAGTCTTAGTGATTGATATATTACACGCATTGCATTAAAGCTTCAGTTGCAACTTCTATTGACTCTATTGTCTCGTAAAACCAACCCACTGAATTTATGCTGGAAAACATGTTATAAGCAAGTCTGATTTTTTTAAAAAAAATTCGATTCACCCCTCTAGAACAGAGAGAGAGAGAGAGAGAGAGAGAAGTTGGTTAAAGTTTCTTAAAAAGGGAGTGATTGAATCTGGCTGGCCTATTTATATCAATTAAAAGTTGGTCTTTCCATTGGCTCTGCTAGATCTTTGATTTTGTTTTTCTTTTCCTTAATGGTTCCATCATACACTGCTGTCATCTTACGTAGCTCAACTGGTGAAAGCTGTAATGGTGGGGAAGAATCATTTTGAGTCATTTTCGTAGTTTGACAGTGATATGACTTCAGTTCAAGTGGCTACAAGTGAGTGTAGATGCTATGTAAGAAAATATTTGGAGCACCTGAATAATGTCACCTAGTTTTTCTTGATGAAGAATAACGTCACCTAATTTCCCATATCATCTCAGCTACAAACATTGTTTCTGGATACTACATTTGTGGGTGCTATTGAATCAATTTACAAACTGGGTGCTATCGGCCAGCACATTCTTGTTTTTATAGTTATCAGTCTGATGTCTTCATTTGATGCATTTGGCATGTTAATGAACCTCTCCGTTCCTTAAAAATAAACTGTGTTTGCATTCAGACTTGGTAAACTAGTAATGAATCTCATATAGAACATGTTATTGTTAAAAGTGATCCAAAGCTTATAATGATCTTCTTTCCTGCCTTCATTCCATTTTTTTCTAATGTATTTCGTACTTACATATCTATCTTTTCCCTTGTCTCACTCCATATACAAAAATTTAGCGCACGTAACCAGTTTTGGTGTAATAAGGATGAACATCGGCATGCCTATTTGTTCTCAGCCTTTGTATTTCCCATTTACTTTATTTCCACCATCCCCATTTCTGTTATTTCTTGCTTTGTCATAAGCTATTCCTTCTGTTTTAGTAATTATATTATAGCTGATGTGTATTGTCTACATATATTGGGGGTTTGCGTGAGATGAACCCTACCATGCAGTTGTATAAGTGACACCTACTGTGTTGTTTTTCCCATGCTCGTCCCCCATTCTTTTCTCTTCTGTCACGTTGTTACTTGGGGTGAGCATCATTGGATATTGATGTTCACTTGTCTGCAAGTCGGTGAATACTTAAGATGAATTATGCTTTCTTTTGACACAATATTTACCATGTTGAATTGGTCGGTACAGGAACTGTGGTCGGCTGCGAAAGATTAGTTGTTATTAAGTTATGGCTCTTGACAGCATAATAACTTCTCCTCATAGGAGGTCACAGACTCAAACAGTATTTTCATTGACCGATCAAAAGAAGAGTCAATACTCCCGCAGTAATGAGCTTGGGAGCTGTTCAACGGTTCTTCAGCGCCACCAGTTCCTTCTAACTGCACTTGGCCTCCTAGCTTTTCTCTGCACTATCTATCTTTACTTTGCAGTCACTCTGGGGGCTGGTGACTCCTGTTCTGACTTGACAGGGACTCAAAAAGCAGCATGTTATGTGGAGCACGGGAAAGCACACATGGGCAAAGGAAAACTCAAGTTCTTTTAGCAAAGTGATGGCTGCTGGCTAATATTTTGGTATATGATATTTCTTTTTCTTCTGAGAGGCAGAAAGTGCTATCCAGAGTGTTCCCTTAGGTTATTTGGGTGTATTGGTGGATCATTAGTTTAATTGTATTCTTAAAGATGTATAATTTGGCTCTGGGAAACTGTTTGACATCTGTAAATAGGTCTGTCTATTGGGATGAACTCAACTTAGGGATGTTGGTGAGGCCTGGCCGACTGTGAAGTAGCATTTCTTGTGGACAATGAACTTAAAAGACGATGTGATTATGAATGCATGGTAAAGATAGCATTATTAGGTGCAAATGGAAAAAAAATTTGATCGCAAAATTATATATTTTTTTATACTTCTAGTACCCCATGGCCGACAGCTTGTTTCTCTTACTCGACATCCCTCAATCCTTTGCTTGTGAATTGGGCTTCTATGCTTAGTTTCAACTACTTTTGTCGTTAGGTTAAAAGTTCCTTGTAATATTAACGTGTTGTGCCTTTTTGCTTTTGCTTTGTTGGAACAACATCGATGTTCACCAACACTTGCATGTGACAAGTGTGTCGTATTTTCTACGGGACCTTGGGGCTATGAATCTTTTATACCATTGCTGTTTTTATTTTAAACAGCGTTGAGGATCTAAAGTGGGACTCTCTACATTGGTAGATATGATCGAGAAGCAATGTAAAGTTTAACTCATACCGGACTTTTGTCGAAGGTAGATGCTTTCTTGTTCTTGGCGATACTGAAATCCATAATAATGCGTATATTTATTGGAAAAGTTTCTCTTGTATGAAAACCAACTCGAAACAAGCAACGACGACGATTCCTGAGAGAGCAACTTAAATATTCCCTCCGTCCCAATTTAATTGTTAGAATAAGAAATGACACATCCTTTGAAGAAAAAATTAGTAACATATCTAATTTGACTAAAATAACCCTTATAAATATTGCACTTTTTGAAAATTGTACCCTAACTAATCGAGTTTTCACATTTAGGAGTACTACTCCTTCCATGTAACTTTACTTGACCCTTGTTGACTTGACACAAGGATTTAGAAGTAGTAAATGCTGAAATACTTTTTCTTTAAATACAATAAATGCTATGCCTTGAAAATTTAATTGGGAAATGATAAGTATAATTAATATAAGGGTAAATTAGGAACTAAGTGTAAAATTATTTCTTGATTTCGTAAAGTAGATAAGTATTGTTGGACATTCCAAAATAGTATAGTGGCCAAATAAAGATGGACAAAGGAGTAATTACTAAAGGTAGAATTGAAAAAAAAGGTTAATTGTTTCTTGATTTTTTCAATTGACAGCTAATTTGAAATTTTTAGTAATCGAGACAACTAAATTGGGACGGAGGGAGTAATTCATTTCTACTTGACACTTGTCCTACATAACGGAAAAGTGCATGACATGGTGTTTGAAGTTACCACTCTGATACAACTTTTGACATGTAGTGTTTGAAGTTAATCTCAAGCAAAATTTAACTTCAGATATTATATATGAGATTTCATGAAGTTGAAGTTCAGGTATACATAATAAAAGTTCAATCATTTTTTGCTTGAACTTAGTCACATGTGCGCATGAATTTTAGACAGAAATGATCAAACTTCAGCATAGAATTTTGTCAACCTAAACTCTGACGTTGCATATCTAAAGTGGCATGTACACAACTACCTTTTTGAAATGGTTGCATGTTAAATGACGATTTTTGACATAGGTTGACCCGTGAAATTTTCAGTTTTTCACCTACATGGAGAAAAGCCCAATTGAGCCCAACTGAACCCAATTGAACTTAATCAGACAAGCCCATCAAGGTCCGATTAGAAAACTGGAGCCCATAAATTGTCAGTTTTCGGGCAACCGTCCACTGTCCTTTCTATTTCTGTAAATTAATAAATCAAGGAAAGGATCTTTCTTCTCCATTCTGTACTAATGGAATCTGTGATCTACTGATCTTCTTTTTTTTTTCCATTTCATATTCTAACTGTATTAATACTAAAAATCTTCATCGATTTGTATACTGTTTTTGTAATCCATGGCGGATTCCTTGAGGCTCCAACACCGAAAACTTGAATACAAGCGTTTGGTTCCATCACTTCTGTTTTCGCATCAGACTCTTCTTACTCTTCTCTGGATCGTTGGATTTATTCTGATCGTTGTTTGGCAAAGGAATGCAGTGGAGCGGCTTCTGATATATCGAGGTGTGGCATCACCTCCCAGGCCTATCCCTAAGCTCCGGCCTCTAGTCCTCAATCTCTCCGATTTCGGAGCTGTTGGCGATGGCGTTACGATTAACACAAAGGCATTCGAGAGGGCAATTTCGGAAATCCGGAAAAGAGGTGGTGGTCAGCTCAATGTTGAGGCTGGTTATTGGCTTACGGCGCCGTTTAATCTCACGAGCCATATGACGCTTTTCCTCGCTGAGAATGCCGTTATTCTTGGAGTTGATGTAAGTGCTCTATAGGTAATAGATTTCGTTTAGTTCCATAGAAGATGTAGGAAAAGAACTTGAGCTGAGCTGTTTAAAAAGGTTCCTTTTTTAATTTAGTCAGATGCATTACATGTTCAAATTCATCCTTTAATAGTATGATTGTTGAAAATTTAGTTACTAATTCTAGTAACCAAAGAGATCTTTCCGTGGTCTTACAAGTGATGAAGGGCACAAAATCTGGCCCGAATATGGATGGGGTGGAGTTGTAGTAGTAGGAATCTAGTTAATGTTAAGATATAGTATATGGTTTAACATAAACCTTAGTAGTTATTGCCCCTTCAGTATGTGTAAGTGTAACTAGGGAAGAACCTACTCTTTTCCATTACTATATTTAATGGCAAACACAAGCCCATTACCATTCATTTACTGTCTTCTAATTTTAGTATAGGGACATAGTTCTGGCTATTTGTGGCTGGTGGAACTCTATTTATTTTTTCCTAGATACATGACTTTCTCGTGCACATGCATATAAAACAAGCATTTTGTTAGAATTTAGTCTTGTTGCCATTCCTAAACCAAATGTCTATAATGGTTGTGTGGAAATGGAAAGTCAACTGCAATTGCACTTTCAGAAACATTTAGACCTGATATCTCGTCTCTATTCATGCCTCAAAGGTTAATTTTCTTTTTATATTTTGATTTTTTTTTTTTTGAAGCTTTTAAGAATGATTCGTAAATTTTTCCTATTGAAAGTATCTTCCAAGTATGTTGCTTTGTCACATCCCAACAATGGTTCCATCTATTATGATACAACAGTATAGGCAAGTGTGCTTGGTTGAAGGTGATACATATGCTGCTGCTAATTTATAAGATTTAAATGCATGCACCAGGATGAGAGCTATTGGCCACTGCTGCCTCCTTTGCCATCATATGGATATGGTCGAGAACTGCATGGGCCGCGTTATGGAAGCTTAATCCATGGGCAAAATCTTAAGGATGTTGTCATAACAGGTGAAGTAGTAATATCCTTTAAGAAAGCATACATGTATGAGTAGTATTTGATTATTCCTTCAGTTTTGAAATGGTGCTATCTTTTGTCACTTCTTACAATTTACTATAAATCACTATATTATCGAAGACGGTTTTGAGGTTTGTTATAGGATTAGTCTAGCTATTAAGGTTGTGTGTTACTGCTTTTCAATTATTGTGCTACTTCTATTATTTTTCTTGTAGAATTGACATTGTTCTTCATTTTAGTTGTTATTCTATATCTGATGTTTTCTTCTTTCCTTGGAGCTGATATACTTGAGCTGAGGGTTGGTAAAGTCTGCATACACTCTACCCTGACTAGACCCTATTTTGTGGTATCTTGTTGTTGTTGTACATGTTATCAGTGTGACTGTTAATGCTGGTGAGGATGACCCACTCCTCATCAGGATTCGTATACATGCTATGTTGTTAAGTTTGTCAAAGGTTTCCGATGTTTCTTGTGCACAAACAGGGTTTAAAAGCTTACATTAATAGAACTTTTACAAAAAAGTATGCACGTTCCTCTTTCAGGCATGCTGTTCCACGACGTGTTCTTCTTTAGGTTTATCTCTGCTTTTAGCATCTGTTATAGAGTTAATTAGTTATAAGCCTTGTTATCCGGTACTTGCAATCTGCCTCTGCACATGTTTTCTCATATAGCAAGTTAGAGACAAGCTCTCCAAACAAAGTGCATATTCAAATGTGATTCTGAAATGGTGACTGAGAATAGTGCAAATTTTCCTTTGATTGTTTATAAGCAATTTTGTAACAGGGCATAATGGTACCATTAATGGACAAGGCCGATCATGGTGGGATAAACACCGTAAAAAACTTTTGAATTACACAAGGGGCCCACTTCTTCAGCTCATGTGGTCAAGAGACATTTACATTTCAGACATTACATTTCGGGATTCTCCGTTCTGGACTCTTCACCCTTACGACTGCCAAAATGTTGTTATAAGAAATGTAACAATTCTGGCTCCACTGACTGGGGCCCCAAACACTGATGGAATAGACCCTGGTGAGTTCTCCTATTTCCTATTCAACCATACTTGGGATTCATTCTTCATGTCTCATCGCTTCTCATTTAAATGCTCACATTGACCTGTTCTGTAGGCATTCTACGGAATTGCTCTACAGGAATAATTTTAAATGCTTACATATGCTCTATAAATTGCTTTTTCTTCAAAAAGTTCACTCGCGTAATATCAAGAATAGCTGTCAAGAGTTCTAGAGGAACTGCTGTATGGGAATACTTTTAAATGCTTGTATATGCTCTATAGAAATCGATTTTTCCTCAAAAAGCTCACTCGTGCAATATCAAGAACAGTGAATAGCATAAATCTGCTCTTATCTCATCCTTAGCTTCTTTTCCTTGTGAAAGTAATGCATTCGGGGCAAGTGTCTCAAAATACCCAGGTCATGATTTATGTGCTTGTACCAGCAAATTTTACTCATCTGTTGACTTTCCACATCTTTGATGTGTTTTCTGAAGATACTTTCTTTTTCTATAAAGGATTAAGTGATGTATCATCTAACTCTAGATACAGAACCTACAGTCTGAATGGGTCATCATTTTGGGGAAAGAGAGACACATGGGGTTGTGAACTGGAACACTTGGGTCATTTGTACATGTACTCCACAAGTGCATTTTTTTTTTCTGTTTCATATCTTCTTACAACTAAATTGTTGAGGGGATGGATCTTCTGTTGGCAGATTCATGTGTGGATATGGTGATAGAAGATAGTTATATAAGCGTTGGGGATGATGGAGTCGCAATCAAGAGTGGCTGGGATCAATATGGAATTGCATATTCTATTCCGTCTTCCAATATTACTATCCGTAACCTTGTAGTGCGTTCAATGATTAGGTAATAATTGTTTCCATGTTATATTGAATTCAACAAGTGTGCTCCTTGCTATAATTTTTTTCCCAAGTACCTGTTTGTATTACCTCTCCAGGTTTGCATGCTTCAATAAATCTATGCGGGTTTTAATCATCTAAGTGCAACTGTCTTCAGTAACTTAAAGTTACTACTTTATCTTAGTTTTATCAATTTAATTTGATAGAGAGTAAGTGTTCGTTTGAGTGTGTTAGTCTTTTTTTATTTTTTAATGTCGACTGACTTGCTCATTATCAACAGTGCTGGAGTATCAATTGGAAGTGAAATGTCTGGTGGAGTGTCGAATATAATAGTGGAGAACGTCGTTATATGGAACTCAAAAAGAGGAATAAGAATTAAAACTAGCCCTGGCAGGGGTGGTCATATCCGAAATGTTATCTACCGCAACCTGACCCTACAGAATGTTCGTGTGGGCGTTGTAATTAAGACCGACTACAATGAGCATCCTGATGAAGGCTATGATCCAAAAGCTCTTCCTGTTATTGAGGGTATAAACTTTACTCGTATTCGTGGTCAAGGAGTTCGAATACCAGCACGTATTTATGGGAGCCGTGAGATTCCTGTTCAAAATATTACTTTTCAGGACATGTCTGTAGGCATTACATACAAGAAGAAGCGTATCTTCCAATGTTCTTTTGTTCAAGGACGTGTTATTGGAAAAATCTTCCCTGCTCCATGTGAGAATCTTGATTGGTATGATGACAAAGGAAAACTACTTAGGCAATCATCAAAGATGAATACGAAGGACTTGGATTATGATGGTTGAGACGAAGATGCTTTATTCCTTCAATGAAAATGTTGGTACAACCAGCTGATTGCTTGTCCCAGCTCCTTCAAATCCAGAGTCAAACGCTGGGAGGCTAGAGCATGTTAAAACATATTTGCAGTTGTCACACTCATTTTGCGCGAATGAAAGAATACATGGATTTAGTACCCACTCGTGGAGCTTTTAAGAGGCAAACATTGCCTCATTCTTATCGGGGTGGTTACTTGTTTGGTTTTCAAGGCTGCAACCAGTCAAGGAAGCTCCAGTGCCCACAGTAATACCCAGGCAGGTTTGGCCTGTGCTAAAATTTATCATGGTTTATTGGAAAAGATAAAGGTAGGTATCAATTCTTGAAGAGTATGAATATGAAGGGATATGCTCCCCATTTCAGTCATACTACTACTGTTGTATTTTGTTAATGCTGGCCTGTGGAAAACACAGTTAGTCTTTGTATATGAACTCAGTTCCATTAAAATATGGGAGAACATAGTATAGATGTAATTATTGTACTTTCTATTAATGAAGATTATTCCTCATCTCGGTTTTGTTCAGATGGGTGGTTATTTCATGTGTTTCATAGGCATTCAATTACCATTGGTTTGATTTTTAGACTAGAGTTTTTTTAAAACTTCTTTATCTCTGTAAGGTAGTAATAAGGTTTGCATCTATTTTGCCCTCCTCATACCTCATTTATGGGATTCCACAAAGTATGTTGTATCCAATTCTCTTATCGATTCCTCATATGCTGTTCTATACAGAACGTTTTCCACCAATATGGAGCAAAAATAGAATGATTCCAATATGAAATAGGACGATTTTAACATTTAAAGTTAATTGATATAGCAGCTCTCATATACATCCTCCAAACGAAAAACAGAGGGTCTCATCACAATATATCAAATCTTAGACTATTTTTAGTTCTTTAAGCCATGCAGTATGTAATGGGCATGGGTCTGGTTTCCCTTCTGCGATTGCCTTCTCAGACAGTGTATAGAACCACCCGTTTCTCCATTTGAACTACAGAAGGGATCAAACAAATGGGATGGTTAATGCACAGGATACAAAATGTAATATCAATTAAATAATCTATGTGTCTTACCTCCTTGACAGCCGTTGGAAAGTGTGCAACAGCTCGTGAATAAGCGCAGAGCCTGTCCTCCATGGCATCCTCAAAAACTAGACCTTTCTCTGCAGCTGCTGCAGCCGCAAGCTCAGCAATCAGTTCAGACACCTGAAAGCAGCGAACATAGTTAATAATGTCCTGGCATCTACATTATCATTTCTACTAGCTGTAAACATTTAGAAATCAAGTGAAGCATCCTACTTTCAGTTCCTCCTATTAATAGTATGCTTGATTACCAAAACAGCCCGTGGAAAGCTATGTTAGCTTGGAAAAGCAGAGGAAAAGTAAAGAAATGGGTGATGCTGATACCCAGTCGAGAGTACGTAGTATTTTGCCTTTTTCATTTGGATAATGGTGACTCGATTTTGGTAAAACTGGAAGAAGAATTTTCATGTGTGCATTTAACCCCCATAGCCTACAATGTTGGTCTAAGCAGGGACACAACATGGACTAGAAGGTCCAAGAATTACTCTAGACCTGAATAACAATGCTATGCTCCATTGACGCAGTCTCGAGCAGCAATTATGGTAATTATGTAATAGAAACAGAGTTAATGAGCACCAACACCAGTTTTTCTTGTTACAACACGTAAGTAAGCCACAGTACAAGGAATAACATCAATAAGCAGGGTTTTGGTTAATTCTATTTCCACTTGTGAAATCTGAGTTGCAAAGATGACATATTCTTAATCCTGTGTAAGAGAAAATAGCTGAAAAGTGAATTCAAATATCAGTAGTCACTTGAGCCATCCTATTACCTCATACAGGGAGTTGCAATTTAGCCTTTAGCAACAAAAGCAATCAGTGCGTCTTCTCCATCACTCTCACTTAAAACGAGGTAACTTCTTTTCATTTTCAAAATTTATTGAAACTATCAGTAGTCCCGTTGGATTTATGGAGTGAGGGTAGTTGATTCTAAGACCAGAAACAAGATAAATAAATAGTGCAACCTAACCTTTCAAAAGCAAATTAAAAGTGGATATCAAAAGTTCCATAGATGAGTCACTCACCTCAGAGCGGTAGTCTTTTTCAACAGCTCCTACTGTTGCTCCAGGATGACGAGCTCCAACAAGCATGAAAGCACATATCCATATAAGCTTCTCCAGCATCTGCTTCTGAAAAGGCTCTTTGTCAAGTACCTGGCTTTCACAAAAAGTAAAATGAGTAGCAGCCTATTGCAGACTAAGGGCTGAAAGATGAATAACGGGCTTCCTGGACCTTGTAAACTTGTAGGCGAAAATTTGGAAAGGATTTGCCATCTCTGAAGATGACACTTGGTAAGGTACATAATCAAACAAAATGAAAGAGGTCTACAATGAAGTGCAATGATTTCACTCACATTTCAATTTGAATTGACAAAATCAGTGTCTCCTTTTGGACCACACATTTTACCCTTTTTCTTTATGAAATAAAAGGATGTACTAGCAGTAGTATTTCGTATGAAGCCACTGAATCTAGTTCATCACGGAGAAAAAAAAAATCGAGGCTAATGCTAGACAAGTATGTTGAAGTCTTCAAAATACAACACACTAAACTTAGACAAGACATCCCTATTTACGACAAACATGAACATTATAACGAGCAAATAATACTTGGTGAAGTTCACTATTTTTTGGTTTTGGGATATGATGGAATAAAGCAAAATGACTCTTT
>JAOTQR010000069.1:26223626-26236195 GCA_025774065.1 Solanum ossicruentum | reverse complement strand
AACGAGCAAATAATACTTGGTGAAGTTCACTATTTTTTGGTTTTGGGATATGATGGAATAAAGCAAAATGACTCTTTAAATTGTCTACGCTTCTTTCAATTGTGAAGTAACAGTTAGTCAATGCAACTTTCGATGCTCATCATGGGTCATCCGGAAACAGTTGCCCTATGCTTAAAAACATAGGGGTCAGGCTGTGTACATCCGACCCCCTTTACCCAGCAATGGGCAGGAGCCTTTGAGGCACTAGGGTAATGTTGTTGAAGTTCATTCTTTACCTTGCAAGAGAGTCCTCCAGCATGCAATCTTGCAGCAACTGCAGATGCCCATTTCCCATAAGCTGCAGTCAATCCTTCAGGATTTGTATCAGTTTTCCCATCGGTTGGGCGTTCACCAAGCTTTGATACTGCAAAATATGCCAAAACTTGGTCTGCATCACCGAGGCCTTTACTCTGGAACCAAGGCTCTAGCATCCCATTCTGGAAAAATACCAAATCTGCTACATCAAGATTTATTACAGGGTCACGTCATCCATTAAGACATAAGCATGTACAAACTACACTCCAGGGAAAAATAGCTAAGAAACAGGAACTAATGCCTTGTCTATACGTGAGAGAACAGTGGAGTCACACACTACTGCTAAATTTCAAAGTGGAATGTCATTTCATACACAATTTAAACAGTATACTGCAAATATTCTTTGCAGTTTGTTTCTGTCTAAAGACCAAATTCAAGTCCAATGTTTGACAGCAGAAAATTAAAGAAAGATTTTTTTTTTTTTGACATTTGTAGTTCTAAACATGCCATAACATTTGTATGACTACTACCTCGAATTGTTTTGCCATTTTACCTAAAGCACATAATTGACAATTCGAAGATGCACATTATCCCTTTCGTCTAATTGCCCCGGTGGATACGGGGTTGCTAAATTATCTTTCAGGGTTGACATGACATTACAGCACTTATTCTCAGCGATGAATTCGAGCCAAACTCCCCCCCTATTTTACCAAGGTCAGAAAGAATGCCCACCAAGTACAGACTCTTAACTGTCAGTATAATTTTGTGTACATACACAGTGGAATCCCACAAGTGGAGCAGGCGAGGGTAAAATGTAAGCAGAAAAAAAGAGTAATTTTTTAACACTAAAAAGTAAATACAACTATAGAGTAACAGAGCACACCGCTCCAACGAGATTTAGGAGTAGCTTCAAGTACAGCTTCAAGATCATCATTCCTAGTGCAAACCAATATTGGACCTACAAAATCAACAGGTACTGATTCACCCCTTTTAACCAAAACATCATCTCCATTACCCAAATCTTGTAAAGCTCTTCCTACACGTCCACCTCCAACTATGATGGCAGGAGCTACCTTTGTAGCCATTTCAGCTGAGGTTGAAATCGATGCTCTAATTTTGAAATTCAGGTTGATTCTTGAAGTGGGCTTTGTGTATTTATGCCAAATTGTTGAGCTAGAGAGGGTGACAGTATTCATCATTGCTGCTTTCATGGTGGGCAATTTCTGGGGCCATGGTTTGTTCTGTTACTATTAAATGGAAAATGGGTGAAGAAGATAGCCACTCGTTTTCACTAATGATCCAGAAATTTTTATCGCGTAGGTGGAAGAAATTGGGTCCGACCCGATCTGATTTGATGCAAATTCGGGTTGCTAGTTGGTAGTGATTGGGCTTAGTGAGCTTAAGGCCCAAATTAACTTGGACATTCTGGGAGCTTGGGCCTATAAAGCCCATTTCTTTTCATTTACTGGCCGAAGTGCAATCCATTTTGAGGCCCACCACTGACACTATACTGGCAGTGCGTACGAGGTTGTTTGGTAACTCGTTAGAGTTAAGCAAATACAGTGTAGATATTAATTATTTATGTATTAGTTATTTTATTTTGGATAAATTATATAATTAAATAAACATATGATATGTAAATACATTATAGTACTATAGTTAAAAAAATTTATAATTTATAATTATAATTAGGATTTTATTGTTATTTTTTCTCTCTCTTCATCTCTCTCCTCTCTCTCCAATCTCTTGCTAGATATACAAATACATATATATATATATATATCAGTTGTATATATACATCATTTAGTATATATACATATTCAATTTAACAGATATACATTATATCAAAATTTGATTTGAGATTACAAATTCAAAACTTATGATCTTAAAATGACATAATACTTGTATGGATAAAAAAGTTTGTTATTTAAAGTAAAATGGAAGTTCAAATTTAAATTCTTCGAGTTTAAGAAAATATCACTAATATTAAAGCAATAATTAAAGAAGAATGTCATTATTTTTAAAATGAGAGTATAGTTTTTCTTAAAATGTTACTAGAAACTATTGCACTTTTGTACAAATTCCATAATTTTTACCTATAAATTAATTAAATTACTCACATTTTACTTATTTCAATAATTGCTAAATTTAGAAGATCTGCCTGCAGCTGCAGGTGAGTTTATTTGCTTCTTAAATTTTGTTTCAGAGAAACGTACGGCACTACATTCAAATCTACTTCCCGGCAGTTTCCAAATCAGCACCCGACAGAACTTCGGCCATGGGCCCCACAACCCCGCCGTCGATTGTGGAAAAAACACCTGGCATATTATTGACCCAATCAAGTTCCTTATTTTACCGTTGGAGAATTTTAATCTAATTATGGCTCAATTCCAAATATTTGAAAGCCCCAAAAAAATTTCAAATTCAAATTTTTTTTTGTTACCATTAATGGCTGCAAACACAAGATAAAGCATATCTAACCACTACCTTGGCTCCTCCTTTACATCAGAAATAAAGTGCTCCAACAAGAAATCAAGAATCTTGTTTATATAACCTGTTGTTCTGCGCTTCTTTTTACCAAATTGGGTGTTGAAAATGTCTGGTTTCAAGAAAATTACACCCCCACTTCGTTCTTCAAGTTCATACAATTCCCTTTATGATAATCCCTTAACTGAGCTGGGACAAAACCGTAGCTGCAGCACTGTTCATTTGCTTCAGAAACAACTTGTTATTTCTGATGACAAAGAGAATGCTGCACCTGAAAAATCCAATCTTTGTGATAAAGAAAATGTTGTACCGTTTGATTGGACTAGTAAGGTTGTGAATAATAACGAGTTTTCATCATCAGCCCCCAGGGCTGATGTGAAAGACTCGGTGCTGAGGCCGTCTTCGCTTCAGCTATGCATACAAAAAAATGAACCAGATTTCAATATTGGGTTGAAAATTTGGGAACATGCGGATAATGAGACGCCGAATTCTGGCAATATTTGGGATTATTCGGATTCTGAGGCTGCTCCAGCTTCTTCTTGGTCCACACTTCCTAATAGGTGTATATTTGGCTTTGATTTAGAGTGAAAAATCACTTCTTTTTATGTATAGATAGATGATTATTTTGTTTTTTTTTTGCAGGTCATTGTTGTATAGGCCTTTACCTATAGACATTGGAAGATGTACTTGTGTAATAGAGAAGGAAGCATCTCCAGAAAGCAGGGATGGAGGGACTTTTTACTCACTTTATACAAATGTAAGGCTTCTTTCACTCTTTTCTTTAAGCTTGTAGAAACTAGTAACAATTAGCATTTTCTATTGTTTAATGCTTTGGTTATAGTAAGAAGTGAAGCAAAAGATTTGAACTTTATGCGTTCTGAATTCTAGTTAAACGTTTGAACAAAAGCTAATGAATGTGACTGAACTTGTATGTCGGCTTCTAGCTCTTCCCTGGTCGTAGTTCTTTGTTCATATGAAACTCGAGTTATTATGATAGACGAGTAATGATGAAGAGGGAATTCCAACTAATTTGAAATTGTGGATATGTAAGTAACTTGAAGTAACACATTCGTAGTTCATTTCATATTTCGAATATAAAGGAGATTGGATGAGATTTAGCTTATGAAGAGAGACAATAGACCAAATCTTTTTTAGTTCGAACCAGCAAATTGCTCGTGTTATCATTCACTTGGTAGCATAGCCATGAGGACTTGATTACTCAACTCCAAAATACTTGAGGTTTTCAGGTTAGTGTATTCTGCTTTTTACCAGAAAAGTACATTCATCTGTCATATTTGCGCCTTTGTCGTCTTTTGTTTTTGATGTCAATTATGAACCACATATAGGCAGTATGCTGAATGGTACTCGAGTTCCTATTTCGAGCAACCCTGGTTGAGTTTGTGCAAAGATTAACCAATGTTGGAGTCTATAATAGCATATTACATTACTATTACCAGAGAAATATGAATACTATGAAACAGGATAGATGTCTGTATCATCATACTGGATAATTTCTATTGAAGATTTTACTTATGAACTAGTGTATAAACCAACTCCCAATTATGTATGACACTGAAAACAGATGTGTGATCTCAAAAATTACCTCCGAATTTCATTAAGGTATCTAGCCATCTTTCCCAATCTTTGAAGTTAACTAAGAGGTTGTAAGAATATAGAAGTTGTTAAAGTAGTAGAATCGATGATAATGTTTTCTTGCATCCCTGAGCATCATACAAAACTTAACATTTCTACAATCATTTGAAGCAAGAAATTCTTTGCTCGTAGCGTCCCAAGCATTGTGCTTGAATCGAAAATTCTTATTTGTTAAGCTACATCTTTTTAAGTACTACTTATTTTGACAATATTTTTTCTTATCCATCTCCTTGAAAATTCTTTTAATGCCAAGCTGGTTGTAATTCATTGTTCCAACATTTGTTATTTTTACTGCTTCTTTATGGAGTTACCAAACTATTGTTTGTTAACTCTTATGAGCAATAAATCAAAGGAACCAACACAATCAATATTCAGTTAACATCTAATCCTTCTTTCGATTAAAGACGAGTGCCAAGGTGCTCATTTTACCCACTGCTAGTACTCTTTCTCCGATAGTCTCTTTGTCCCACTCCTGAAAGCTGGTCCATATTTCACGAGGAATTTATCTTTTGGTAGATTTTTCAACTTGTAACTTGGAATTTCCATACTATTATGTGTTGAATTAGTAGACAGCTAATGTTGAACCCTCAGGACTCTTGCAAATTCCAGTTTTATTCAGAGCGATAATTAGTTCACATCCTTGTCTATCATCAGCTTCTAGTTTCAGAACATTGAGACCTGTACTGATATCTATTTTCCTGTGTCTTATTTAAACTGAAGGAGGGGCAAGGACGTCAGAATCGGAAACTTGCCACAGCCCATCACAGAAGACATAACGGGAAATCTGAGTTTGTAGTTGCTCAAAATACAAAGGGAATATGGGGAAAATCTGATGACAGTTTGATTGGACGTGTGACAGCGAATCTTCTGGGATCGAAGTACCACATATGGGATCAGGTACATTTTTTTCTTTCAAACTCTACCATATAAGACACACTTATGTTAAAATGGCATCCTTCCTGGGAAATGTGACTACTTAACTCTTGCTGCTGCATAACCGATTTATTTCAGGGCTGTCCTAATTCCACAACCAAACAATCAAAATTGCTGGGCGTTGTAACGTAAGCTTTGTCTCTCTAATTCCCATCCAGAATGTGGCTCTTAGACTGTAGTAATAAAAGTATATCGTCTACAGATTCATGCCTACCATCGCAACCTGGACTGGAAGCTACAGAAGGATGAAAGCGTGCACACCAAAACACCAGTCCATGCAATTAAAATCTACAGCTCAGGTGAGGCTTGTTGCCAAAATTATAACAGGGCACTTATAAAATAAACAGGTATGTTCGCAATGAGTTCTAATTAAGTCTGCTGCTCTGGGTACTACAGCACATCAATGGACTCCCCACAGACTGGGAGGAGCATATGGACAAAGTGAATCAGTTCTTTTCAAAGATTCCTCATTACAATAAGGTATATGTATTTGTTTTGAATAACTGTTTGAAAATGCTTTTGAGTTTGTCTCCTCATTATTAGCACATCTCATATGCAATTATTTGGTACATGTAGGTCTCAAGACAGTATGAGTTAGATTTTAGAGATAGAGGAAGATCAGGACTCCGAGTCCAGAGCTCGGTTAAGAATTTTCAGCTGACCATTGAGGTATATTAAGTTCATTAGACTACCTTAAACATATACAGTTAGACCTCTCTTTAACCGTCATCATATGGCAGCATTTAACTCAACCACCAAAGTATATCCAGACACTAATGTAGTCGATTGTCTTGTTAACTTTTGTGTTATGATTGTTAATAGAAAAATGGAAAGCAAACAATTTTACAACTTGGTAGAGTGGGGAAAGCAAAGTATGTGATGGACTACAGGTATAATATATATCTATATACTGTTTTTAGATGATTCGACAAGAAAGAAATAAAATCATCCCAATGAGCATATAGCAATTTGATCAAGTAACATTTAACTTGAATTTTTGTGATGATAACAGGTACCCGTTGACAGGTTATCAAGCGTTTTGCATATGTTTGGCTTCTATAGATTCAAAGTTGTGCTGCACACTGTAAAAGGAATCTCCATAGCCTTTTGTTGTTCAACCTCTGAACAGCAAAGTCACTGATTTCGACCAAGTACAATTCTGCAATTTTTTCGCTAAGGCATCATGCGAATTTGTTCTTGTTAAAATTTATTCATGCACCTTGGTGGAAGATCTAATTAAGTGTAACTTCATAAATTTAGACATGTTTTGTTTAATGAAAGTACAGCATTGTCTTGGAATTCTTGGGAAGCTGTTACCCTTTGCTAAAAAGGTTGTTCTAGTCAAGGAAGTGAGCCTTATGTTTGAAATTTTAAATTTGTGTATTGGCAATGAATTAAATTGGATAGAGTCACCCACGTGGGTCAATACGGACCAATATTAAAGAGATGAATAATATGTATAGATTAAGAATAATAATAGAAGAAAGACAATGGTCATGATCTGTCAGAACAGAAATTTTTTTAGGAAACTTAGATTGTACCTATTTTGGTGTAGTTAATGTTACAGACATGTGAAATAAATTTAATGATAAATTATACTATGTTTTTATCATAGAGTAATCTTTTTGTGTATAACTCAGCCAACTTATTCATATATAAAACTATTCAAATATTGTCTAACTGAATAAATCCCATAATTCCAATTAAAACAAAGAACTAATTAAAAGCAAATCAAAATGGTAACAGTCTTTGTATTATTGTGGAACCATAACTTAGCAAAGAATGTTTATCGAGTTCTCTATCTACATAATCAAATACAATATATATTAATAGTCATTAAACAAATAACTGAAAAAATACTACCCTCATTCTCCTCTCTTCTAGAAAGTAAAAATCAAGTTAAAGGATTTTCCTTTTTCTTTTTTTAATGTTGCCTCACCAATAACTCTCCTTAACTTAAATATAGTATTCACAAATAATCTTTATATATCACGTCCACAGTTATTAATTAATGCTTCTAAATTTCATTCCGTAATATAATTAATTAAGCTCACACTGAAACATGGGCAATGCTAAAGAATCCAAGTCACCAAAAATAATATCATGCTCCTCAGTGAAGCTACTTGATTCTTGGCAATCAAAGTAGGTCTGAATATCGTCTGGGAAGCTCCGCCGGGGTCGGTCTGGCTCCGGTGGAGTTTCCGGGCAGTCAACCTCCGATGTTCTTTCAAGCATTTCCTTGAACTTTGAAGACTGCAGCAAAAGCCCTAGTGCTGATGAAGTTGCGGCTCCGCCACCTGAATGTGGCAGAGCCGCGATGGTTACATCGCAACCAGAGCTTTGTTGTTGTTGTTGTTGTTCTTGGTGGACAAAGCTAAAATTCATATCCTCTTTGGTGTTAGGCATGAGATGAACGTCGTTAGGGTTAGGGTTAGGGTTTGGTTCAGTGTTGTTAGTGGTACTATTATCATTAGTTTGGTCGGAGGGACGTACCCACTTAATGTAACGGCTAAGGTCAAAGTTTGTAACGGCGTTAAGTCCACGGTATTCAATAGCCGCTATATCATATGCGGTTGCTGCTTCCTCTTGAGTAGCTGCATGTGATAATTGGAATAAAGTTTTATTTATAAATATTTTACACAACAATCTTTAAAAAATTCTTTTGATCAAATTGAAAAACGTATCAGAAAACATTTAAACATGAGATGTACGACAATCTAGTGTTTTGTTCGAAAGATTGAGGAATATATTAGCAAGCATCAGACTTGAGTCTAATATAAATATAGAATATTTGTATAAATTAGGCCTAAGTTATGAGATGTTCCTAACGTTTCAAAATGTAGGCCCAAGCTAGATTTTTTTCTGGAAAGCTTAGGCTAAGTTTACGGTTTATCTTTTGTGCTTGTTATTTTCATCACATGAGGTAGCTTTGAATTTAAAGAAAAAGAAGTTCCTCTTGTATTAAATGAGATTCAACAAATAAAATGATTTTCATGAAAAAAGATAGTTATGACTTTGTTCACTTTTATTTTGATTTTATATATCTTTTAAAAAATAACAATCAATATGAATTTATATTAATTGATGTATAGTATTAGATCTTGAAAAATAAATAATTAGTGTAGAGGATAAATTAAGAAAGAAAATACTTATGTTTTCTTGATAGATTAACAATGAACATAGAACATGCATTTAATAAAGAATGGACGTGAAAAGGAAAAGAGTGGGGGAGGGGGTAGATTATAATATAGGTATTAAATTCAAGAAACTAATTTGCGTGACAAATTGGATGAGATGTTGAAAAATGAAGAGATGGGGCATGGGATGTGAAATCTTAAATAGCAGACCTAGCAGTTGAAAGTTGGTGATCTATATATACCCAACCACCAACTATATTTATTTTTTCCCCTTTCTCTAATCTAACTTCTTACATGCCCATAATTTTCATGGCTACAGTAATACTAGTAAACTCAACAAATATTCATTTGGCAATATTAATACCAACAAACAAGTGCATGCATATAATGACACCTGGCAGTAATCATGCTTATTTCTAAGAATAAATATGAAAAACACTTGGATTGGTTTAGGAACATTGCTTTTGAAAATGATGTTTTTTAGGTAAGCGACCAAAATATACGACACTAACTGTAATTAAACTTTGTCCGCCTGTCCTATCTGAAGCAGCAAAAGTAGGAGGAAGGATTAATTAATTAAATTTCCAATTTTTGTTACTTTTAATTTTCCAACTAAATTAAATTAATGATGAAAAGAGGTTGAATTAATATTGTAAAGTAGAATTTTTCAACCTACAAGACGTGTCAGTAAGAATCTCCTACTACGTACCGTATGTTCCAAGGTAAAGATATTTGTTGCCAAACACCCTTCCAATGCGAGCCTCCCATCTTCCATTGTGGTGGTGTCTAAAAATCCAAAAAAAATTCACCATTGAAGACAGAATCATAGGAATGGTCGCAAATTATCAAGACCAAATTCAGATTCTAGCTGAGACAAAATATTAGGTTATTTCTTCTGATTTATCTGCTAAGCAAGGATATATAGAGGCAAAGTATCGATTATAAATTGGGTTGAATCCGTAGATTCGATTCAAAATATGTATTTTTCTAAAAAAAAATTCATTCATTATGTACTAGATTATTAATTCAGAATCCAATAATTTAAAAAGGTTAAAATCTCAAAACCATATGCTTCAAATTCTAAATCTACCTTTGTGCCCGAACATTATTGAGCAACGTCACTTAAAAATCATGTTGGTAAAAAATAACAAGTAGCTGATAAAACGGTATAAGTGCATGAATGAAGCAACGGGGGAAGCATTTAAGAAGCGGAGCATTTCAACATCAACATCAAGAATATACGACATGGTTAGATGGCACAGTAGCATGAAGGATGGGAAGAGATGAAGAACTCATAAACAGTCCACGTTTGAGTAGCAATGATGGGCATCCTACTAAAACAATGTGTGTGTTTGATATATAAAAAATAAAAAAAATATTTTTAATATAGTAGACAGATAAAATAATAGTTATCTATTGAATGCATGCCAAAAATAAACTTTTTGAAGAGGGACCAGCGATTTGGGCTAATTGTCGTTTTAATAAATGCAGCATTTTTAGATCACCAACATTTCTCGAGGATACTCTTAGCTTAATATACTCCACTAATTTACTGATTTATGCTAATCATTAACTGTTAGAGGTCCTTGCACTTGATTCCGATTATAAATCAGACACTTCTACCCACGATTTCACCAATTGAATACTTAATTTGATTTTGTCACATAATATCAGTCATTTTCTTACTGTATGCTATGAAAATGAAACATATAATTACCTTGCTACGCCTCTATATTTCGATACTCCCCTTGAAAATCCACTACTTTTCCTGCAGAGATATCACAAAAACATTAAGTAAAAATATGAAGATGAAAATGAACCATTTTTTCTTTGGGTGTACGTGTACCTTCTTAAAGAACCAATATACTCTTCTTTCGATTGACCTTCCATTTCCTTTAGTTCATTTTCGTATGTTACGACCTATATTTTAAAATAAAAAATCTTTAATTACAGCGATCTCAAATTAATATATAATGATAACTCAATTTGTATCAGCCAAAATTACCGGGAAATTAAGGATGGTGTCATGACCCCAGTACTTTAACGCCGCCAAGTCATATGCATGTGCAGCTGCTTCTTCATCATCATAAGCTCCTGAGAAAAATAAAAATTAAGAAAATTCTCAGTTTTTTCGTTAATAAATTGTTGGGCAAGTGATTGAAAATGAAATGTTTATGATAATAGAATTAAACTTACCCAAATAAACTGCATTTTAATCGGATTTTGTTATAAGCACGATTTGCGCCGGTGAAACCAGTAGAAAATTTCAATCAGTAATGTAGTTCAACAACATCATATCTAATATTAACTCAAATAGATCACTAAAAAATGAAGAAAAAACTATGAACCTTGTTTTCCTTTTTTATTCTGCGTTTCATTCCAGCAATTTTTATCCCATAAATGAGCTTCATATCGGCCGGTCCACCGGTGCCTATCGATTATTAAATTAATCGACGAGGAAAACAAAACAATTGCGGAGAGGGAAAAAAAAATTACCGAGTGACTCCTCTGTAAATTGAGCTTCGTTGAGGAGGAGAATCTCTGGGAACGCTCTTGCGTGTTCGTTTCACTCTACCAATAGCATTGATATCACTTCTATTGCTAGGTTTCGCTTTAGCAATGCGATTTCTAGAAGTAGTAGAAGAAGTAGTACTATTCGACATTGATGTTTTCGCCATGTGTAAAAAACAGAGGAGATAATTTTGGTTCTCCAATAAGAATGGAGGATATATATGATAAAAAAGGGAAAGGAATATAATATAATTATTAGAATTGAAGAGAAGGTGGCAAAATACAGGAGAAAAGCCGGCGGAGGAAATGGCGATGGCCGTTTCTGTTTATAAGCAGGCCCTGGCGCTGGCCCTCTTTTGTGTGTTAGCTACTTTGTGCTTGTCTTCACTTTTTTTTTTCTCTCTGTTTCATTTCTTTGTTTCGCTCTCTCTATTTTTGTGTGTGTATATATATTCTTCATAATTACATCTGGCCTTTCAGTTTTTCTTTCCTAAACAATAATCTCATAAGACTCGGTAAAGTAAAGTTATATCAAATATAACTTATAGTTTTTAAAGTGAAAAATTAAAATTAAAATGTTACCAAAAAATGATATTTTTTAAATAAATTTAAAAAAATGAAGTTATTCCTTTTGAAATGGGTTGAGACAATTTTTATTTTTTAGACTTGAACTATATAAAACTTTAGACGAACATTTTAGGATGTATTTTTTCATCATATTGATATGTAAAAAATTACAATTAATAATAATTTTTTTATAGTTTTAAATATCATTTTAAAATAGCAAATATTTTATAGTTTTTTAATATCATTTTAAAATAACAAATAAATTTAATTTTTGAAAAAGTACAAGGTTGATATAAAAGTATATACTCTTAATCAGATTTAGTTCTTCCTTTTTTATTTATTGGATTTTTATTTTTTTATATCCCTCTTTAATTTTAGGTTTAAAATTAGGTGCAGGATATTTGTAGGTCCACCAAATTTATATCCTTTTTCCTATCTTTCTTCAAGGGTGTATGAGTTTCCCAATTTTGTTTTATATAAATTGATTTTCAGAAAATGCAATTCAATTCAAATTAAAATAAATTTTGTTTGATGTCAGGTCTTGATTGTTTATTCCATTTTGTCAGTTTAAGTACTGGAATGATTTTTCTCTTTTTGTTTTGATTTTTTTGACTTGATTTTTCGATTATTTTTCACCTTTGTCATATTAGAATAGGTAGGTATATTTAAATGGTGAAAAAGGATAACTGTATAAAGAATGAGAAGTGAATACATCAAATCTCTTAAATAGTTTTTTCTAAATTGATTTCATATTATTGATATAATGGACACCACTAAGAAGATAGCAATATATATCAAAAGAAGAAATAATCAAATATGCAAAAAGAACAAGTCAGCACGATTAAATTTACATGCCTAATAAAATAAATATGGGTATTATTAACATTAATTAATTGATTTCTTTATTGAACATGTGCTAAAGAATGAAATATGTTATTTATAAATATATTGTATTAATAAATAATTTATAAAGTGGGGCCTCCAATT
>JAOTQR010000069.1:26211845-26223526 GCA_025774065.1 Solanum ossicruentum | reverse complement strand
TTTCCGAGCGAAAATTGGAGACCCCACTTTAGAGGTGCATTTTTTTTTGCCTCTCAATTTTTTTTTATTTTAAAATTTGAATTCAATAAAAAAATCTAGAGCTTAAATACGAAACCAAATCAAATAACAAGATATGACTCAGTTCAATTTGGTTTATTAATTCAATCCAAATAATACACAATTTTAGTGATTAGATCCAAACTCGTAATACTATAACTCAAATAGTAAAAGAAATTGATCTTTTTATATGGTCTTATATTATTTTCACCTCGAATCATGAATTAATTTTTGAAATTTGAGTAGGCCTAAAAAAAATTCTTATCATAATATTGGAGTCATGCCTGCCATGCAAATTCAATTACTCAATATCGAATCTCTATAATTATATTGCTCATGCTCTAAAATGATCAATCGTGGACGTAAGGGGTTATTGAAATTCTAAATGATTACGAGTGAAAAGATTAATCTCTTCGTATGATCTTGAACAACTATAACTTCATAAATTATTATTTTTGAACAAAAGAGGAAAAAAAATTGGTCTTTCATCTAATTTTGAACAACTACCATCTCAAAACCTACTATACTTTTTAAATTAAATTAAATTGTAAATTCATTTTCTTATCACTGCATGAACATCCCATATGGCCATATCTTACACCTGATTTTCAAAACAAATAGTTTTATCTTTTTTGAGAAAAATTAAATGATAACTTTTGGAATGGAGTATTTGAAATATTCAAATGTATTGAAAATCAAAATCAATTGATTATATAATATGACGGTCCAATTGGCATCTTTATTGTTAAGTTTCAGTTCGATTCTTTACTAAATTAATATTGTAATTATCAATAAGAATCATGATACAACAACATTATCCCAATATCTCAAAGGCTCTCGTTCATTGTGGTGTAAAGGGGGGGTCGGATGTACGCAATCTGACCCCTATGTTTAAAAATATAATGCGGCTTTTTCTTGATGACCCATGATGAGCGTCAAAAGTTGCATTGACTAACTGCTACTTCACAATTGAAAGAAGCGCAGACACTTTAAAGAGTCATTTTGCTTTGTTCCATCAAACTCCAAACCCAAAAAATAATGAATCTTTGGCTCCATCCAAGATTGATGGAAATATCAATAAGAATTATGATAAAGTAATAAATACAAATTTATTTTGAAACAAAAATCTCGAATTTGAATTCCTCTGACGTAAAATAATGTTGTAGTCCATTTAGTTTCCCCTTTAAGAATTTCCTCATAGTAGTGCCATTGTATGTGTAAGGAAAAAACCAATCTCATCTAAAGGGGAAAATAAATACGACTGTCTCCGTTTTTTTTTTTTTTTTGGGTTGTCCATAATATTAAAAATAGAATTTATTTTTTATTATCTACGTTAACATTTAAAGAAAAAATATAATTTTTCTTTTTCATTATATTTTTAACATTAACTACTTATTCTTCAAATCATTAACTAGAAATAAAATTATATACTGCAAATATTATAATAAAAAATATTATTTATTTATTATTTTTAAAGAGGTTCAAAGTCTGAATACGTAAAAATGAATGATTACCAAAGGATGTCGTGCAACGGATGAGACTACTCCTCCCTCAACCAGAATTTCAGGTTTGAGCGCAAAAAGAATGACTTACTTTTCTCTTAAGTTTATTTCAAAAAGAATGACCCATTCCTTTTTTTGATAAAATTTTAATTTTAACTTTGAACGTGACATATTTAAGACCACAAAAATAAAAAATATTTTGATACATTTGCCATAACTTTAATTTTAGATTACAAATTTATTTATCTTAAAAATTTCATACCAAATCAAATTACGTCATTCCTTTTTTTTTTAAAACGGAGATAATAATACCCATTAGTCTAAGTTAGTTGTAGAGTTTGCGGATGCAAGTAAAGTAGGAGCACCTACTTAACTAGCCACTCTCTATTAATTCCGTAGGACTCCTGAAATTATTAAATCATGGATTAAAAGCTTAATAAATCTCTAATTAACCAAAGATTTGTGGGGACTAAGCTTTCTCCTACCATAGGTTTGTATCAATCCTATCATGAGCTAAGCAACACTATAAAGTCAAGCTTAATTAATTTAAATTTATTATCTGATTTTAACGTGACAAAAAGCTTATAAAAATAAAGAAAAAATTAAGTATAATTAATCTTAAACTAAAGATAAGATAGGATGTATTAAAATATTTTTTAGTTTTGTAATTTTTAAACATATGATGGACAAGATTGAATTTAGAGAATCGTCAGGAAAAAATATCTTTTTGAATAGATTTAAAAAAGAAAAATAAGAAAAAAAACTAAATTGAATTGAAAAATAATAGAGAAAAAGAAAGAGAAGATGAAATACATAAATAAATATTTAAATTTGCTAAGACACTCAAATAACGATATGTTTCAATAGATTACATGATAAAATATTTTTATTAAACATTTTTGGCTCAAAAATTGAATTTTTTTTTCTCATGCACTTGAATGTTCATAATATAAATTAGTTAAGCAATTTAAAATATATTACTTTTCTAATTAAATATATCAATTCTAATAAATCATGAAAATATAAATCTATTTCTATCGAAATAGTGATAAGTATCACGCTCTACCTGACAGACGAGAGAAATTTGTTTAATTTGGGGACTTTTTGTGACCGCAATACGGCCCGTTGGTAAAAGTTGGCCCAACGAATTTATTTAATTAATACTCAAATTATTAGGGACGTCTCTTTTAATAAAGTGGACGTTTAAGATGAAGTGCCTAACCATTCTATAGGTTTTCCAAATTTTCTATTTATTATTATTTATTTATTTATTTATTTGCAATTGAGGGTAGAGGATGCTTATTCATTGTTTTAATTTGTTTTTTTTTAAAACCAAATTTTGTCTTTCAAACAGATAATAATCAATATATATGATTATATAGACATATATTCAAGTACGTACAAATTTTTTTAAAAAATAATATAGTTTTTAGTTACATTTTATAAATGATATCACATATTGAAAGTAATATCTTTGGTAGATCATTTCTATTTTAAATTTAAGGCGATATTTTTTTTCCATATATGTTTGTTCACTCAATCTTCACGAAAGCCAAAATTGTTTATTTTTTTAAAAAACTTATTTTAGAAATTTGAGTTGTTTGGACTAGTTTTTTGGAAGAAAAAATAGTACTCTCTCGTTAACATAATTTAATTTGATACAAAATTTAAGAAAATAAAGAATATTTTTGATTTTTTAGTTCTAAATTGAAGTTATGTTGAATGTATCAAAATATCCTTTAATTTTGTGACTTTCAACATTCTACAAGGAAAACTTAAATTAAAATGTAGCCAAAAACAAGAAAGATGTTATTTTTTTGAAACAGAGTAAAAAGAGATGGGAAAATCATTCTTTTTAACACTATATCTAATTTTGAGTAACTTTTTTTCATAAGCACTTTTTAGTTTTTTTTTCAAGTACAAATTTGTGCTCTAATATTGGCAAAAGTGTATTTCAATTTTTTTAAAAAGATAATACTAACTAAAATAAACTAATTTTGCAAACTTGATCGAACATATTATAAAACTCATGAAATGAATGAGAAGGGGTGGATTTTTTCTTTGAATGTATACTTCATGTTGTTTTCGTTTTAAAATTATCATTTTTCTACTATTTTTTTTTTCATTCGGTGTTCAACAATTCTGTATTCAATGAGATTTAAATTCAAAATTTTTAGTTAAGAGATGAAGGAGTATTTATCATTCCACCGTAACTGTTCTTGATACTCTTTTGCTTATTTACTGTTGAATCATTTTCTAAAGCAAATGGTAAAAAAGAAATGAACAATTGTTGACCTAGTCAGCTTGTTATGATACACAAGTAATATAGTTCACATCGTAAAACAGAAATGAACAATTGTTATGTTTTTTTTACCCCTTTGGCTCAAAAAAAATAAAAAAAATTATACAAAATATATCTAGTGTAAAATCATTTACCTTAATGAATTCAATCCAAATTATTTACTCTTAAGAAATTCATAATTCAAACTATTTACTCTCTTACCCCACTTTTTCTTTTTTATTTCGCTCATGATGCCACATTGACGTCAATATGAATGCTATAAAATAATCCTATGTGATACTCTGTTGATACACACATTATATCAATATCATATAGAATGAACTTAATCATCTGTGATACTCTGATGGTTTATTAATACCCTATTGATATCATACAAGATTATATTTTTTTAAGAAATAAATAAAAAATAATTTTAAAAAATATTTATAAAATTCTAAATTAGTAGAAAATATATTCGTTGTGATACTCTGTTTACATATTGATACCATATCGATATCATATAAGATTGAAACTTAATGCTCTGTGATATTTCATTGGTATATTGATACCCTATTGGTATCATATGATTTTAAACTCTTTTCTAAGAAATAGAACAATTAAGAGAAAATTATTAAAGTCACAAAATTATCTATTAAACTCTAAATTAGTAGAAAATATATTTTTATGATATTCTATCGATTTATTGATACCCTATCGATATAATATAATTTTAAGCTTTTTTTAATAAATAAAATAATTAAAAGAAAATTCTTAAATTAATAAATTTATTTATTAAATTATAAATTTGTAAAAAATATATTTTATATATACTATATCGGTATATATTAATATAAATATTATTAAGGCTTAATCTTTTGTCATATTCTATTAATATATTAATATTTTATTAATAGTAGGAAACATATATGAATGTTGCTTAGACTTGGTTTTCATAAAAAGAAAATGGAGGTAATATGAACTGACAAGGAAGACTCAAACAGAAAAATATATTTCCTTCTCACCAGTGAAATACTTTGACTGTTTAAGCTATGCTTGAAAAAATGTTGCAACCGGGGGAAGAAGGACTCACAAAAAAAAGTTTATATTTTTGTCCTCTTCTTTACTTGATTTTCCACTTACCATTGACTCTGCAAACTACTTTCATTTTTGATCTACATCTTACTCAAGAAAATCACTCAATAACAATTACTTAGTTGAATAATGAGCCAAGAAGATGAATTTGCCTTAGAGGGGTCAGTTCACAAAGCCAAGAACCAAAAAGATGGAATCTTGGAACTAATTTTGAAGCCATATTACTGGTTCAGAATGCTATGTGATGAACTCCACTGGAGTGTTGTGTCTGGTATGGTTATTATTTATGGTATAAATCAAGGAATGAGTTTAGGGCTAAGCAAGATTAGTACTCAGTATTATATGAAGGATGAACAAAAGCTACAGCCTTCTGAGGCTCAAATTTATGCTGGAATAATTCAAATTCCTTTGATTGTGAAACCCATTTGGGGACTTTTAACAGATACTCTTCCAATTAGAGGATATAGAAGGAGGCCATACTTCATTCTTGCTGGTATGTTTCTAGAATGTGTTTTTTTTTTTTTGGTGTTAACATTAATCATGTCTGTTGTATTTGTATGTATTTTTCTTGTTTTGTGTTTCTTAAAGTGAATCATCATGTTTTGACTGTGCCATTTATATCTTGTCATTTGTTATTTTCTTATCTATTTGTATATATCCCTCTTTTTTCATGTTTCTTTGTGTGCGACTGTTTGGATTGACTTATTTTAAATGTTTTTACGTCGAAATAGCTTTTAACCATTTCTTTGACTGTTTGGGTAAATTAAAAAAAGTACTTATAAGTACTTGTTTTTAAGCCAAAATGACCAAAATAAGTCAAAAGTTATAAACTAGCATTCCTAACTTATAGTTTATGCCACTCCTTGGACTGTTTTGACTCATTCAAAAGTTTGAGCAAGAAAATATTTGTCGGTAATGTTGGGTATGCAAACTTCTCCTGCATCGATTGTGGAAAGAACAAATCACCACTTATAAGTTTGAACCAAATCCCATTAGTATGAGGCCTTTTGGGAGATGCCCAAAAACAAATCCACGAGGGTTTGGCCCAAAGCAGACAATATCATACTAATGCGTGGTTGGGTGAGGGTGCGCGCAGTCCCTAACAGGTAGTGACATAAACCAGCTTAACAGCTTAGCAGTTAGTCAATGCAACTTTCGACGCTCATCATGAGTCATCCGGAAACAGTCGCCTTATTTTTTTAAACATAGGGGTCAGGCTGCGTACATCCGACCCCTCCTTACCTCGCAATGGGCGGGAGCCTTTGAGGCGTCGGGGTAATGTTGTTGGGTAATGTTGTTGTTGTAAGGAATACAATATGATCACGAGAGAATACCAATTCCATAAATGTGAGAGAACGGAATGGATATATAGGATTCGTATAGTCTACCTCAACTAGGTTATTGAGGCATAGTTGACTGATATCCTTTAGTTGATTTGAAGAATTACAGTATCCAATTTCCAGATGTCGAGAATCAAATGACAGACAAAAAGAAGTTTTGTCCTTTTGACTTACCTCCCTTTGTTCTTTAGGTTTGTTTGGTGCTTTTTCCACGCTCAGTCTGTCACTCAACCACAAATTACAACTAGCATCTGCTTTGTTGTGCCTAACGGGAGCCAGTGCAGCACAAGCAATGGCAGATGTTACTATTGATGCCTGTGTGACAGAGAACAGCATAAGTCACCCTTCTCTTGCCAGTGACATGCAAAGCTTGTGTGGAGTGAGCTCTTCAGTCGGACAACTGATTGGGTTCACGATCAGTGGCTTTTTGGTTCGTCTAATTGGATCTAAGGTTTGCTATCTCTGACTTATTTCGATCATTGTCAATGTACTATTCCTTCTGATTAATTTGCATTTCACTAATAGATGAAACCACTGGATATTATTCAGATATATTGTTTTGTTAATAATATCAAAATTAAGATACTATTATGTACATTCAAATTTGGGGCAGTCTGTATCCATAAGAAATTATGGCTTTGTTAATCTTTTTGGTGACTTAACTTAACGATACTGGCTACTGCTGCATGAATAGCCTGAATACTGGTCATTTCCTTTTGTAGCTTGATATTTCCTTGTCTCCTGATATATATTATCTGGCAGGGGATGTTTGGAGTTTTGAGCATTCCAGCTGCGCTGGTCATTTTGGTAGGAATGATGCTGCATGAATCCTTTGTACACAATGTTGCATACAGGCAGGTATATTTGAACCTCGTATTGCCCTTTGCACAGTTCGCGATAATTCTTGATTTTGTACTTGTTTTGTTGAGGTATGTTTCTGCAACAGGTAACTCAAAAGTTCTTGGATGCTTGTAAGGCTATGTGGATGGCACTGAAATGCAAGAATGTGTGGAGGCCATGTCTATACATGTACATTTCTCTTGCATTGAGCTTGCATATTCACGAGGGAATGTTTTACTGGTATACAGATGCAAAGGGTGGCCCATTGTTTTCAAAAGTATTCAAGACATGACTTCTTTCTCATGATTTTTGCAGATCCCTTATTTGCTAGTTATGTAGTTGAAAAGTAATACCTTAACAACAGAGTATGAATCCATTTCGACATTCATGCAGGAGATTGTAGGGACCATATCCTCTGTCGGTGCAGTAGGCTATTTTCTTGGAGTTCTCCTTTACCAGAATGCTTTTAGAAACCATCCTTTTCGTTTCGTACTTTTTTGGTCTCAGCTATTGTACGGTGCTTCAGGGCTGCTAGATTTGATATTGGTATTACGAGTAAATTTGCAGTTTGGCATCCCTGATTATGTTGCTGCTGTATGTGATGCAGCAATTTCTCATATGATTGGGCGTCTCAGATGGATGCCTCTTCTTGTACTCAGTTCAAAGCTTTGCCCTTCTGGCATTGAAGGAACGTTCTTCGCATTGCTAATGTCAATTGATCATGTTGGCAGTCTCACTTCATCCTGGGCTGGAGGCCTGTTACTTCACACCTTGAACATCACAAGAACTCAATTTGACAACCTTTGGATAGCAATAGTGATCAGGAGTTTTTTTAGAGTCCTTCCTATTGGCATTTTGTTTTTGGTGCCAAGCAGTGATCCCAGCTCTTCTATTCTGCCAACTGAAATGTTGACGACAAAAAAGGATGACGATAACTCAACAAATGGCGAAGATGACTTGGGCACTCAGAAACTGGAGATGGCTCCGCTAGTGACCAATGTCGACCAACATTTAGCGGATTCATGAGTACAATGACAGGGACAACATACTCCCATTATTCTGATGTCACAATGTGTTTTGTCTCTCAGCTACTACTTTCTTATCAGCATTACAGAGGTTGTAAAAGAAAGATGGATTTATAGAGATTGCAGACTAAGCAAAATCATATTAATCTGGTACAGCTTTAGCTTACTTTGATGTCACAAATGACCTTGTAATATAATTTTTCTTAAAGTTCTTGTAATATCAAGTTTTAAGCTGACTGCCAGCCTTTATCCAGGCTTGAGATCGGCCACGTGAGTGAGGCTTAAATGAAATTGGGTTTCATATAGCCAATCCTAACTTGTTTGAGATTGAAGCGTAATTGTTGTTATTGTTGTGATTTCAAGGAGAAAAAGGAATCATTCTGTGGCTGGTGGGCTTAAGATTAACCACTTTAAAATCTTATTTTATCTCTTTATGTCTTTTAAAAAAATATTACTATATGTTTATTTTCTGATGCAAGGACAGGCTCAAATATCAAGACATTCTATTGTGGGCCTGATGCCTGTTTTTATATGCTTGTAAAGAATATGTTAGTTTGTTCTCATTGCTGTTAATATTTTCTTAGTCACACAAAACAAAATTTCATTATCTTCTTCTCTTTGTACATAGAACCTAGCAGTGTTGTTGTTATAGAGAAGTCTGCAAACATACAGTATTTACTTTCATTTCCATGAAACAATCTTGTAGTCAATACACTGTTTTCACAGTTCATAAAATGATTGGAAGTTTATGGAATATTTTACACTTAAGTAAACAGTACCCATAATATCTGTATCTTCCTACATAGCAGATAAAGTTCAAATAGTTATCTATGTTAAGCAAAATATATAAAGATCTCACCGCCAACGAGTCGTTATTGGCCTTGAAAGTTTTTTCTGCCATCTACATGAAACTGCAGGTTTCTTTTGCAAATCCAACTTGTGACTGCTTTGTATCATATATGACCCTTGTGTTTCTCTGCTGAAAATTTCCAATAATTCCAATCTCATCTTCATATTGTAGGCTTGCCAGTGCCAAACAGGCCTGAGATGCATCACTCTTCACAAAATAGAAAACCCCAGCAACATCAACTTCCATCTCAGCATTTCCTTCAAAGTATATTTTTATGGTGGGAATGTTCACTTCTTCATATGCAGAGAGATCAAAGCAAGTGTCAAGAATTGAATAACCTGGTGCTGAAGGGTAACCAGAAAATTGTTTCAAGAACTCAGCCTTGACAGCTTTGTAAATGGAAGGAGGGAGCCTTGTGATAACCGTGCCCGAATCAATGAGAAATCCACTTTTGCCAAAACTTGAATCCTGAACAGCAACCCCACCAATAGTCATTCCAGTTAGATTGAGGAAATAGAAGCTAAAAAGCTGTGGATTTGTAACCATTTTAGTGTAAGAGACTGGTGTAGAGTTCTTGAAAACTGAAGCATCACCACCAAATACTAGTGAGCCAGAGGACTCTGCCTCAGTTGAAGGCAAACAATAGGAGAAAACACCTCCAAACACACCAGAAGTTTGAGATATTAAAGAAAGATCACTCCTTCCTAGTCCCATAAGACCTGAAGCTAAACCAAACAGGCCTCTATTATTCCTCCCACATCCGAAAACAAAATTGCCAACTGAAGTTCTTCCAAGAACCAAATGATCCTGTCCAAGCTCACCTTTAGTATAAGATCCATCTCCATAACTTATATCATAACCACAAGTTTGTGAGTTAGTCCCACACAATCCTGAATTCCCCGTGGCAGATTCAAGCGACTGACAGGCCGATGAATTGCATGCAACTGATTGAAAAGAAGGTGAAATAGAGGGGTTGAAAAGTGGTTCTGGTTGATTATAACACAATCTACAAGGTTGGCATTGAACCCAAGTTAGATCACTTCCTGTATCCACAATCACTGTCATATTTCGACCGCCTAATGTCACAGTAACAATGTAATTCAGAGTCTGCATTGTTACACCTGAATTGATAGGAATTTGAGTAGTGGTATTTGATAAAGCCTCAACTTGTTGAGAACTGACATTCTTGATGTGGGATTGTATCGAACGAACTCGAACATCATCAGCTAGCAATACTTTCTGCTGCCTCTTGTTCAAGTCACCTCTTGATCTAAAGCAGTAATCTTTATGCTTCATTTCCAGTATTATTGCCCCATTTTCACTTCCTGGAAAATCACAGATGATACTATTTATGTTACTAACAAAACTAGTCCATAGGGATTAGAGAAACAGATAAAAGTAGCTGAATTTATGATACAGATCCCAAGAAAGAGTTTGATAATAACCATTGGTTGCGCGGATTCTTCATTTTCAATGGCACAACCGTGTTAGATTCTCCAAAAATACACTATTTTTGGCGAATCCAACACGCACCCACTTACACTTTTGAAGAGTCCGAGCAACATAGCTGATAATATACAATGTTATTTTTTGCAATAGACTTACTTGATTTTTGAGATGAACATCTTGGCTGATCATGGTTGTGATGCATCTTTTGAAGTGTTTTGAGTGGGAGAAATAGTTCCTCATCTCCATGACCAAATGCTCCTACAAAAAGAAGAGCAAATACAATGGAATATTGACAAAGTGACATTGTTTTAAAGCTCTATTCTTTTTCTTAAAGATGAACATACATACACAACAAATGCTTATAATAACTATGGAGAAAAAAGAGTAGAGAGAATGAGATTCTTAGTAATTGGAGTTAGGCATGAGAACAAAAGGAGACCCCACAAATGCATGAGAAATTATTGGGAATTCACGTGCAGATACTTAGGGGAAGAAAAAGAAAGTGATTTTTTTGTTAGGAGTTGTGTGTGGACTTAGCTTTCATGAGGTTTATTGATGAGTAATATTATTGGTTGGTCCATAGACATTTCGTGGATAAGGACTCACCCCTATGAGAGGGAATCAACTGTCACAAACCTACTGACTAATGTATTGGTTTCCTTTTGGATGATTTTTGGGTGGACACAATGTGGGGGCTTTCTTATGTCCAAAAAAACTAACATTTAAATGTTGTGCTGATTCTTTTCAAATGTCGTAGGAGAGCAAGTTCGATGCATTAAAGTTCTCGCTATGTATAAAGTTCAGGAATGAGCTGGATCATAAGGGTTTGTTGTAAGTAACCTTACCTTGCATTTCTGTCAGGGACTGTTTCCAAGGCTCTGACATTATGAGATTATAAGAGCAAACAACACAAGATATATGGACTAATTATTGTCCAACTCATTTATTAATTCAACATAATTGATGTCAACTTATCAAAAGTTTGAGGGTGATACTAGCCCAAATGAAATATATTTCAAAAGATTTTTTTAATTTGATATTTATAATAAGGAAAAAAAACATTTATAAGATATTAAAAAAATTATAAAACAATAAATAGATTAATAAAGCTTAGCAAGAGCTTGACGGATTGGGTTATGACCACTGTTTTGGTCCATTTTAGCTCTAGTAACTTTTGTACAGGTCAATAACTCACTTATGTATTGACTCAACTCATCTTAACATGTTCAAATTCAATCAAATCTG
>JAOTQR010000069.1:26192902-26204854 GCA_025774065.1 Solanum ossicruentum | reverse complement strand
ACATAGGGGTTAGGCTGCGTACATCCGATCCCCCCTCACTCCGCAATGAGCGGGAGCCTTTTGAGGCACTGGGGTATATTGATGATGTATTAGATATTAAATAGCATTTAATATTAATGACAAAATAAGACACAAAAAGGTAATTATCTCTTACTTTTTTCAAACTGAACAAGTAATATTAAATAATAAAGAGAGTACTATTTAATAATAAATATAAAATTGATACAAAGTGATAAGTTATTTATCAATTTTATAGATTGAAGTAGTATAACACGTTCCAAAAAAGTATAATGAACTATTCCCTTCATGTATCTTTGCTTATTTACTATGCTATTTTGGAATGTTAACTTATATTTTTTTTTATTTATGAAATCAAGAGATAATTTCACACTTAATTTCTAATTTACACTTATCATTAATTATAACTATTTTTCTATTATAATTTTTAAAATATTATATTTATTATGCTTAAAAGATGATTTGATAAAATTATCTTTCTCATTTACTACTTTTCAATCTCTGTGCCAACTTGACAAAGTACAAGTAAAAATGAACAAAGAAATACTTTCTTTAGTTTCTTTTATATGCCACTTGTATTAAGAGAAAAAATAACTTTATTATTTTGTTCTTATTGTTTTTTTAGTTCTTCTAATTGATCAAATATATATATTTTAAAATTCATTAATAATATTTTTACTGTATTAATTTTGTAAAATAACCTATATAAAATTCATTTATTTTATAATAAAAATGATAAATAAAATCAATCAGATGGATTAGTAAATAATAGATGAAGTAAAAGAAATATGCATAAAAGGAAAACGACAACTGCTCTTACAAAGTGAGTAAATAAAGTGAACAGTCAATATTCAACAAATTGAGCCATGATTGGTCTTAAAAAGACAGCGGGTGACTTATAAAGCCGCCGTAATATGAACATGAAAGCGATAAAAATAAAGAGTAGAAAATAAGGAACCCGACCAAAAAATACTCTATATTATGACATTTTGGTATTTATTTATAAAAGATTATTTTATTTTACTTAAAAATAATTTAATTTTAATTTTTTATCCTTAATAATATTATTCTTAATCACAAAAATATAGTTTAAAATGATTTGAAATCATAAATTTAAAAATTTTATTTATTTAAATATTATATATAATTAAAAAGTATCACATAAAATGAGATGAAAATTATATTATAATAAAAAACTAAAAAGCAGTTCGTCCAAAACATTATCCACAAATCCAATTCAGCCTCTTACGTGTCCTCCACCGTTAGATTCTTCCACGTGTTACCTTGTCCCTTATCGCAGCCGTTCCCACTAGCCGAAAAACGAACCTTCCCGATTTATGCCACGTCACGCATTTTATCCAAAACTTCTCACGTGACTCCACCTCACTATACAACGAGACACGTGTTTTTGTTCCTTTATTTCTTATTTGAAATAATAAAAAATATATAGTGGGAGCTTTATTCGCACTCTTTTTTTATATATTACTAAAAATAATAACTTATACTCCAATAATTAAGGGAGTAGTAAAAACGAATATTGATTTCTCTTCTTTCTTCATAAAATAAAAAAACATTTTACATATTTTTGTTTTTGGACCAATTTTTGGGTTTTTTTTTTCAACTATGGTTCAATTGATGACAACTGCCATGGAGGAGTCGCCGGAGTTGCAGTGGCTTAAGGGGAAGACTGCGGCGGTGAAGCTGGAATTCGAGGATGATTTGGATGAAGCATACAGCCCACTCAACAAGCGATCCAAACTTTCCTCTTCTCTTCAAGTTAGTTCTCTTCACAAATTTGTAGACATGGTTTTTTACTGATTTTGTTTTCTGGTGATTCAATTCTCTGGCTTTTTTGCTGTTTCAGTTCTCTACTGATTCTGTGTTTTGTGCTTGACATGAATTTAGTAAAATTAAGTGCAATCAATTACAAACAGGATGTTAAGATTAAGGATTTAAGTTAATCAATTAATCTTGTGATTAATCATTAATTGAAGATTGTCAATTAGTGCTTATTTAATAGTTTCCTGTTAAGTGAATTGATGGTGTAGATTTAGGGTTTAAAGTATGTGAATATAGAAAGGTGTAGCAGCAGATCAAAGAGGGAAAAGTATTATTGGTTGAATTGGGTATAAGCAGTAGAGTTATGGTTATTGTTGGATTATTACTAGCTAGCTCTTTTATACTGCTTTAGGTTGATTTCTATGAAGTTTATATTATATAATTAGCTTATTTGAACCGCGGATCTTTTCTCCTACAGCAGCAATTGGTTGTAGGAGGTGATGGTTTCCCAGTACCGCCTTCGCAGTACAACCCGCTGGATGAGCCCAGTCCATTAGGTTTGAGGCTAAGGAAGAGCCCATCACTGTTGGATTTGATCCAGATGAAGCTTTCTCAGGGGAACAACCCTAAGGTGGGAAATCAGGGAAAGAAGGAGCAGAAGGGGAGCTCTGGAACAGTTGAAAAACTCAAGGCTTCGAACTTTCCCGCCTCAGTTCTGAGAATTGGGACTTGGGAGGTAATATAACATTTTAGTTTTGAGTATATGCTTTAATCTACAAATTGTAGTTTAGAAGTGCTAGAAGTGATTGGAATTGTGTTGTTTTTGCAGTACAAGTCAAGATACGAAGGGGATCTAGTGGCGAAATGTTACTTTGCAAAACATAAACTTGTTTGGGAAGTCCTTGACGGAGGTCTCAAGAACAAGATAGAAATCCAATGGTCAGACATTATGGGTTTGAAGGCAAATTACCCTGATGATGGACCTGGAACTTTAGATGTAGTGGTAAGTGGTAATATACTTCCATTATACTCTTAACTATTACCCTAAAGGTGATGAAGGTACAAAAGGATTCTTGTTTTGCAGCTGGCAAGACAACCTCTTTTCTTCAGGGAGACAAATCCACAACCCAGGAAGCACACTCTTTGGCAAGCAACATCTGATTTTACTGGAGGACAGGCTAGCATGCACAAGTATGTTTCTGGTCTTATTTTTACTTATTCGCAATTTGTCTTTGCTCTGTTTACGCACCGTCACTGATAGTAGTTATCTGTACTAATTTAATCTACAAAGTTGGGGAGTATTGCTTTTATGATGCAGCAACTGTAGTTTGCATGTGATCCCTAAAGATTTTCACTGTTTCGGTTTGGTTGGTGTACATCGCTTAAGAGCATTAGTGGGAATTGAAATTTTGATCTTGTAGCACGTTCCTATGATACCAGTGCACTGCAGGTTTTATATGCATAAATTCATTTTTTTTAAAGAAAAAATACTTGTACTCGTGTGTTATGAATACTACAATAAGTGAAGATGTTTGGACACAAGAAATTGGGTCTTCGTGGTATGTTTGGCCATCACAAATTATTAAGTAGAAATTTACGGATCATACAGATTCAGCAGTTTCTTTAAATTGGTTGTTCAGTTCACTCCACAAGGGGAAGCATGGGATCTGAATAAATTACTCACTTCACCATTACATCTGGATTTATGTTTCTTCTTTTAATTTAGTCCTAATCTAATATCCCATAGTTCGTGTTTTGGAGGGCTTTAGTTGGGTAATTTCAGCTGCATTCTCATAGCATACAAGTAGAATTACCAGAGGCTACACATAGGACCAAAGAAAGTTAGAAATCCACAATATGGAGATAACATAGAATAGCGTACTTCATGTTTTAATCGGTTGAGATTTCGGAGAAACATCAGTAGTTGTAATGAAATTTCGATGATGATCTTTCTTTTCTCCTTTGATTACAGTCTACGCGTATAATAACATATAATCATTGCCTGATTCATGTTGGCTCAAGTGAATTCGATGAGATTGAAATGTAATACATTTTCTCCAATATTGATGGTTTAGGGTCCCCTTGCTGTAAAAATAAATAAAAGGATAAATTGGTCTTGTTAGTCACCCTCCCTTGAGGCCGGGATAAATCTCAGCTGCAGCCCTTGGCCTTTTCTCTTGGCCTTTTCTCACTTGTAAGTAGTCCTGTGAACTTGATAAAATGGTACTGCCGGTTTTATGCATGCTTAGTAAGGTATTAGACCTATTTATGCTCGAAGTTCTGGTGTTTCCTTGATTATTAAGTCAACATGGTTCAGTTTTGATGCTATAACTTTCCTCTTGTAATTTTTTTTGTTGGGCAGGCGACACTACTTACAGTGTCCACAAGGCTTGTTGGGAAAGCATTTTGAAAAGCTTATCCAGTGTGATCACCGTCTTAATTTCTTAAGTCAACAACCAGAGATTATACTAGATTCTCCACATTTCGAATCCAGAATTTCAGTTTTTGAAGACCCAAATGTGTCCGACTCGGAATTTAATTTGAATAATGAGAGAAGTCCCACCTTTCTCAACTTGCATGGTGCCGCTTCACCTTCAGGAGCTCATTGTTCTTCTTCAAACGGAGAGCAAGATTTTGTAGCTGTTAGACGATTGGAAAACATTCATCCAGAAACACCTTCACCAAGCTCAGGTAAATTATATATTAATGCTCGTCTGGTTAAGACACTCAACTTTTTGAGTAGTTAGATTCTTCTGCTTGGTGCATCTTATTCATTTCTTCTTTATTTTTCTTAATTTTATGTTGCTTGGTGGAAAAAACATTGTGGTGGTTATAGAGATTACATTCCCCCTTTTCTGCTACAGTTTTCACTGGTTCCTTGAAATTAGTATTTAATCATATCTTGAGCTACTGCGGTAAACAAGTCCATGGATAGATCCAAATTACTACAGTTTGAGGCTTTATTGTGCGTTACTGTGATATGGCCCAGCTGATCCTGAAACAGTCTAATTGCTTTTATTTTATTGTTAAGGCTTGCTGTTCGGGCATGTCTTTTAATTAGCTGTACTGTCATTTAACCTGCAGTGATGGACCGAATGGCAATTCAAGATGTCAGTAGAGATATGGAGCAATTGAAAGGGCTCGGTAACTTAGATCAGATCCGAGTGCCTGGTCTTCATCCTTCCATGTCGATGAAAGATTTGGTGACTCACTTCGAACAACGTTTTTCTGAGCAGGGAACCTCTGAAGTTGTGACTCTGTCCAGTGAAGAACGGCAAAGCTTGGAGATTCTCGAAGAGATTTCGAGGTGCTTGTTTAGCGACACTCAAAATATGCCAGCATCGGATGAGAAATCCCTCATGAAAAGGGTCAACTCTCTGTGCTCTCTTCTTCAGAAGGATCCGGCAACAGCTCATAAGAGAGAGAACTATGATGATGTTGGAGTTGGAGGTAAGAGAACTGATGAACTGATCAGTTTCTTTCCTGGAGCAGCAAGTGAAAGGAAGGTTGATGATCCTTCTACATCAGAGGATAGATCAAATGATCCAGCTCCATCTATGTCAAGAAAAGACTCCGTTGGGGATCTGTTGCTGAATCTGCCGAGAATTGCATCGCTGCCTCATCTCTTGTTCAACATATATGAAGATGCCGATCAAGAAGCTAGGTAGGATCTGCTTAGAAGTTGCTTTTGTATATATAGTAGGCATAGCGCCCGCGCCCTCTTAAGACATTGCTTAGTTACAGTGTCCAAGTTTAGGACTCGACTTGTAATCAAATCCCCTCTAGATGTTGTGCAGGTAGTATATGTATATAGTCATCTTCTATGTTAGTTTGTGCAATAGAGTGTGTTCGACAAGTCGCTCAAATTGTTTTTAGTGACATTGCTTCATATTTTGTGTGGGAAGTTTACCAAAAGGTACTTCTCATTGGTTCTACAAACAGGATTCTGCTAAGAACAGCCTAGCTTTGCACTCTATTTAACTCATGTTATGATCACTGTTTGAAAGCAAAAAAAGCTTTTGGGGGGAGGGATACTATCGCATTATTTTGACAAAGTGGTTGTACAAATCTTTCCATTTTAACATCTTCCACAGATATATATTTTACATCTTGAAAGCACAAGCAGCACCTCCTTCTATATCCATCCTATTATTGTCTAACCAAGTCTACAAAAGAATAAAGAAGCCAACTAATTAGGAATCATTTGTACCATCATCATCGTTATCCTGATACATGTTCATAAGCACATTTATCTGGCTTTGCAACATAGCATTTTGCCTCTCTACCTCCGCGCGCTTGCGTCTTTCCTCTAGCAGCTGTATTTGCAGATGTTCCAGGCATTGAGCATCTGCTTCTAACTGTTCGTTCAGACCATCGATTTCACGGTCCTGCAGCATTGTCAAATCATTAGTGTTCTGTTGAATTTAAACTGAAGACATACAGAGAGATTAGCCAAAACACGAGAACATCACCTTTCTATTCATTTCTTGTAGAGCGATTCTTCGCATACTTTCAACAACATCCACATTTACAAGCTTTCTTCTCTTTCCAGCAAGCCAACCTTTGGGGTAACATGCAGCGTCAAAGTCTGGTGGGGGTAGCAATGTTTCAGCTGATGGCCTTCGACCATTTGCATTCGTAACCGGTTCCAATGGCTCAAATAGTGCCTTTCTACGCTCAGAAAGTTCAGCAGAGGGCTGGGATTCCTGCATCTTTTCATCAGCTGGAGACTCTTCTTGCTTTTGAGGTGTTTCATCAACTTTAACAGTGACTTGGTCTTCCAAGTTCTTCACACTGGCTACTAGGCCAAGTATTTTCTTAGCACCGCGAATGTATGATATAAAAAATATGAATTGTGTATCAATTGGGCTTATAGTCATCACTTTATTATTTTTGCAGAATATGACATTAAACACAACTATAATTTGAAAATTGTACTCAAAGATTTGACATGTTGATAAACAGGTCCGATGAGCCTTATCCATCATTCAAATAACAACGTCGTTGGAAATGCTATTTCAATTTAGAAAATTCCCATATACAAAACTCAAGAGCTTACTAAGTCGTAATCTTCTCCAGTTGATCAGGGAAGAGGCGGATCCAGGATTTACGCTCTTCGGGTTTGAGTTTGAGATTCCACCTCAACACATTTGTTTTGAGCAATGTAGTTATGGATGACTATACAGTCTTTACTTATATATCTAATATGTACCCTTTCTCCAATAAAAGAAGATGCTTTTTCTTTTTAATTGGACAATTCAAAGCTAATGTCTTTCTAAAACTCATCTTATACGCATCTCAAAGAATTAAGAAAAGAAAAACAAAGTCAACAACTCAGGGCCAGGCGATCCGTGTGGAAAAGATTTAGTCTTTCAAAAATAAAATATTGTAATGGGGAAGGGGCTGTAGCTTATACAGGTCAAATTTAGCAGAAGAAACTTGCAATGAATTTATCACACACATTCATCCTGACAGAGACAACCAAAATCACAAAAAGTCAATACTTCATTAATAACAAACTAATAATAACTAGTAATAAGCTAAGGAGTACCACTGTGGTGCAGTGGATGGGGTTGCTTCGGATCCCCAAATAGTCGGGGGGGGGGGGGGGGAAAGAAGTAAAAAAATTTGATTTTTATTCAAAAAAAAAACTTAGGCAGTAATAGAAATGAGGTGTCACCGAAAATTCAGATTTTTCTTGAGAAATCTATGTAGTACTAACAAAGTTTATTAGAACCCACATGAGTAGAATTCGAAACTCATAAACTTCAAATCTAGTCATTTCCAGAAAGAGATCTAGTTGTAGTACCAAATTAATGAATAGAGAGTAAAGGGGGAAGTAATACTTCTTACCAGATCTTTTCCTAGACTTCCATAAAACAGGAGTTGAAGAAACAGGTGAAAATCCTTCAAGAAAAGATTCCCCCATCTTCTGCTGCCTTACTTCCATATATAACCTTCAACTTTCAAACTCACACATAAATAAACCAAAAATCTTATCTTTCTTTTCTTTAAAATAAAAAATCAAAACTTTCTATAACAGAGAGAGAGAGAGAGAGAGAGAGAGAGAATTGATAGCGTAAGTGTTGAACTTAGTTGTAGGTATAAGGAAGAAAGTTTATTACTCACCTATTTTATTTGTTTCAGAGAAAGGCCCCTTTCTTCGTTTTTTTGTTTTACAAGTCAAGAAGATATGGTTAGGAAAGAAGGGTGATGAATTCATCAACACTCTTTTATTGAACGGACCTGATTTTGTTGTTCTTTGTTCCTGTGATGTCGATGTTTGCTTTCTTGTTTTGTGTTCCTATGCATGTCCCATGGACCCCACAACTTATTTTTAGTATATTTTAAAATAATTTTGGAGATGGGACAAAAATGTTTTTTGTGGATTTCTCAAAAATTTCAACCAAAAGGATATTCTTGCACCTCTTCGTTTTTTCCAAAATTCACGTCTATTTTTCTTTTCTTTTTTTAAATAATTTTTGAGCTCAAGGCTCACTTTATTTCAAAACAAATAAATAAAATATAGAGATCTACTAAATTTTGTAAAATAAATACAAGTTGGCCCAATTACCAATTTGAGCAACCCGACCCGATATTAGCAAAAATATTTCCCTTCTAGACTCTTCATATGACCTCGCTAAGTTACTTCGCCTCGATGTTTCAATGTTCTCCTTTATCTGGAAAGTGGTTATTTTACAAACTTGGCCCAACTACCAATTTGAGCAACCCGACCCAATATTAGCAAAATTATCTCCTTTCTAGAATTTTCATTTGTCGTCTCGAGGTTACTTCGTCTCGAAGTTTCAATGTTCTCCCTTATTTGGAAAGCAATGTTCTTTCTCACTCTACCATTGAGTGGCTTTCGGTCTCCCTTTGAAGTTCAACTTCCTTAATTTCCGTGAATCCCTTCAAAAAAGTGAGTACCTTTATCTTCCTCGTTGTTTGTACAGTTGTTCTTCCTCTTCTTCATCTATTCTGTTGATTCCAGATGACAGATCTGTCAACATATCATGTGCCTTCTCACCATGGGTCAGATGTTACCTTCTTCATCAGTATCAGGTATGCATTTTGCTCTCTTTTTACTTTTTTGCTGAGTATGCCTACTCCATTTTAGCCTTCCCAGTGGAAGTTGCAGGGGCGGAGATGCAGAAGTCGATCTCCAACCTTCATAAATTGATGTTGTTGAAGCCTCTTGATTTTTGATGACACTGTACATGTCCATTTTTGGGGCCCCCTTTTTTGTAAAGTCTTGTAGCACTAATTTTGACTCCTTGTTATTCACACGCATCAATCTGGAGCATCCCAAGGCAAGGCACTTGGACTAATGAAGCCCTTATCTGGAAGGTCTTTTAGCTGCTCCTCTATTGGGACCATTCTATCCCAAAGTCTATCTGCTTATCGAGAAGGACTTTGGGTAGATCGTAAGCAAAGACTTTAGGAAACTCGTTTGCAACTGGAATAGACTGGAGAAATGGTGCGTCACCACTGGAATCTCTAACTCTGCCTATATGGTAAATGCATCCCAGTGCCTTAAAGTATAAAATGAAACAACCCTTAGGCACAACTAAACTATCCCTCAATTTTAAGATTGACTCATTTAGAAACTGAAATTTGACAACTCTGATTCTACAATCAATGGAAGCATAGAAAGCTTGAAGTCAGTCCATGCCTAAAGTGACATCAAAGTCCAGCTCAACTAGATCAACTAAAGTGTCTTTAAGGTAGGCTGAGACAGGACAATATCTATAGGCTCTTTGAGCTAAAATGAAATCACCCACAAGAGTGGATATATTGAAGAGCTTAAAAAGATGTTGAGGACTGAGTTCAAACTTCATAGCTATGTAAGGAGTCACAAAAGATAGAGTAGCACCTAGGTCTATAATACATAAACACCTTGAGTAAAGACTTTGAGCATACTAATGACTACATCTGGTGAATTTTCCCGATCCTTGCGGGTGGCCACAACACAGAGATGGTTTGTACCCCAACCTTTTCCCGAAGTAGCACCTTTAGAAGCCATTTTACCTGTTGGTGTTGATGAAAATGACTGAGCCCTATGGCTTCCATAATTCTTTCCCATCGGGCACTCCTTTAAAAGTGATTCGTCTGTCCACACCTGAAACAACTATTGGTACCACTAAGACATTATTCGGGATGAGACCTTCCACACTTCCTGTATGGAGGGTGGTGGAAAGTCCTTCAGCCACACTTACTTATGACTGGGTACCTTGAGCACTAAAATTCTTGGACTTCTGTTCATGTATGACCCATGGTGTAGGCACACTGGCAGATTATAGAGCTGGACCAGATGGCCATGACTGAAAAGTGGGTGGCTCCAATTCCCATCCCATTTCTTGCTTATCTCATGACAGATGTCTTAGCCCTTTTGTTGCGAAACTCCTCCCTATCATTCAACTTCTCCTTCTCAACTTATTGCACACAGGTCATCAATTTGGCTATATCCATATCCCTTATTAACATAGCTGCCTTGCCCTCCTTATTAGTCATGCGGGAGAGCTCAACTATAAATAAACTCATCTTACTTTTCATATCAGTTGCCATATCCGGAGCATAGAGGGACAACTGAGTGATCTTAAGATTGTACTTTTGCACACTTATAGATTCCTGCTTCAAGTTCAAGAATTCCCTTATCTTTGTTTCCCTCAACTCTCGTGGAAAGCAACGGCCTAAGAAGACCTCCTCAAACACGGCCCAACTAAAGAGTGTTGTACCTTATCCTCTAGCCTTCTTCCACTGGTCATACCATAGTCTAGCTACACCCTTAAGCCGGTAAGCATCTAACTCCGCACGCACAACATCAGCAGCATACATAACCTAAAACACCTTTTACAACTCGTATATGAAAATTTTACGATCCTCACTAAGTATTGACCCCGTAAACTTTGGTGGGTTCATTCTCAAGAACTCGTGAATCCTAAAAGTGTCGGGAGCATCCTGTCTATCTATTCCTTGCTGAACTCCTGGTGTTGTCACTGCCTCAGCTAGATCAACTTCAACTTTGACCGTTGCACAACTTGGCATGGTCTGATTTCTAGTCGCCACATCCTCTTGAAATAGTTTAGCAATCGCCGTAATTAACGAAAATACAACCTATTTACCAAAAAATTAGGGGGCGGTGATGGGAATGTAATCCATGCAATAGCTATTGTAGTTTCCCTCTTTATATTGAATAAAGAATTTAAGTTCAACGTTCTCATTGTACATGTCCAATTCTTGTGTGTGATATAGAAGGCCGACTGGGATAAAAATTTGACATAATCTTCATCACAAGAGATTATCAAAATATGTCCGTTACTTTAGGTGCCCAATATTACATTCTCCTTTTGAACTCACGTTGTTTAGGTGTAAGCTACCTTACATCTTGAATGTTATGCCATCTATAAGAAACTTACCAATGATTGCATATTGTAGATTCTAGTATACGATCATTTGCTCCACTTCTTCCTCTTCCCATACTACCCTAGGTTTTCCATACAAATATGTCATTGCTATCATAGGTATCGATTTAATATCAAGTTGTGGTGATTTTAAAACATCAGCATCATTCACTTGGTAGTGATATTGGATGGTTATATGTCACGCCCAAAGTCCCTTAGGGTGGACTGACACCCGTTGCCGATAAGGACCGGGAGAACCAACCTGTATCTATGCGCTTTCGATACATATTATAAGGAATTTTTTACATTTAACATGCCTTTAAGTAAATAAACAGTGATAACAAGCCAAAGGAAAATACATATGTCTAAGCAGTTGGGGCCACGGTGTTTAAAGCACAAGACATGACCACACTTTAATTTACATAGTCTACAAAGCCTCTAGATAAGGAAAGGTATCTGGTAAGGATCGGGACAGTCCTCGCCTCGACTAACTATAGAATACAAAAATACAAGCTCTAGACACGAAGCTCTGAAGCAATTTGGAGCTTGGTAACAGCAACTGGATGTCCTGTACTCCTACTGAGGAGATCTACTAGCACCTGTACTTGCATCATGAAATGCAGGTCCCCCCATAAGGGACATCAGTACGAGATAATATACTAAATATGTAAGGTAGAAAATACTGTATATGAAGTAACAACTCAAATGAAACTATGCACTGGTGTAGGATAAGAGACCACCTTTAGTTATACTG
>JAOTQR010000069.1:26147678-26192802 GCA_025774065.1 Solanum ossicruentum | reverse complement strand
TTCCAGCACAACCTACTAGCATATACTTCTTGTTTTTCATGAAGAAACCATACTAAATACACAACTATGATTACTTATCTTTGCCTTCAAGATTCAGGTTCCCTTCAAAAACCCTAGAGGGTTGTGTTAGCTGCTTTGTAAAGTTAAGTAAGGAGAGAAAGAGAAGTCTTTAGGAAGCTGAAAATTTTTCTCCAGAATGAAAATGACTTAAGGGCTATTTTGAGCCCTTTATAAAGGGTTTCTTGGCCGACTTACTCTTGGACTTTTGAGCATATTTTACCACATATTAATAAGTTGGTTATGCAGCAGCTTGGCCCTCACACTTGGGCCTAAATGGGTTCCAAAGTTGATAGTCCTTGGCTGCCCATTTTCCAAATTCCTCTTCACTTCGTTTGGACCCAACTAGTGGAGTGGGTTATGGTGTACTTGGACCCTTTTATTATTCATCTTGGGCTGAAAATAAAGTCCATTTATGATACTAAAACACAAGCTAAAGTTACACCCTTAACACGGGCTTCATTCAAAATCGGACTTGGACAAATTCGATATCGGACCTCGTCTCCGTTTAACTCGCAAATTTAAGCTAAGCAAGTAGGTGACTCACTTGCTAGCTTACTAAGTCCTACAAGCACCTCAATTCTCTCACTTTGTTTAAGGTCGTGATCTCCTCAATTCGACTTAAAACTTATTTACACTCAACCCTCTTCAGTGTTAGACATACATATTGCCCTTTATTGGAGATTCAAGCACTTTTAAAAATTGGCGCTAATTTGACCAAACCATTTCAGGTTTCATTTGCATAGTACTAGTATTTTAAGATGTGGGGTGTTACATTATAAATAGTAATCAACCTCGGTGGGAGGCTGACCGGTTAACGAGGTGGCATGGCCAATGGCGCCAAGGGTGATCGATGACAATTTGGTAGGAAAAATCAATAGGCAAATCTAGGTTTTTTCGCAGATTAGTTCTGGTTAGTTTTTTTTTCTCTCGGGTATCTGATTGTCCTAAAATTTCCTCAAATCTAGAATTATCGTCACTCTTACATAAGTTTACTATTACTCTCTCTGTCACATGTTAACTTAATGTTAGTTACACTACTTGCAAAACTACATTTATGAATTCACAAATGGTAATTGTGGAAAACATGGTTTAACTTATGTTCTTAAATATTTTTCTTAATATTTGTGCATTGGCTTATAAATTAAGTTAATATGGAATAAAGGAAGTATTAAACTAGATTATCTTTATCCGATTAATGGTATGGACTAATAATACCTCCGTCTCATTTTAGTTGCCATATATACTAGAAATGTTTTTTCCCAAAATAGTTGTCAATCTAGATAATCAAGAGAGAATTTTTTTTTAACTTTGTCCATAGCATTAATTATTCTAGAATTAAGAGTCACATATATAGATAAAAAAATATTTTATAAAAAATATTAGTCAAACAAGACATCTAATTAATTTTTCTAAAGGATTATGTCAAACTTTATTGAGAGAGTAGTAACTATCAAAAATAAAATCTAAGTGTATGAAAGGTGTTGAAGTAATACGAAGGAATTTGTACTATTGAAACAGGGGAAATATAACACACATGATGTCTGTATTAGGTATTAGGGGTGGACGTTCGGTGTTCTTTGATTCGGTATTGTTGAAGTTCGATTTGATTTTTTGGTGTTTGATTTTTTAAAAATGAGCATCATACTTGACATCAAACTAAATCGGTTCGATTCTTTTGCCCACCCCTATCCCGGAGAAATTCCTTCGGTTGCTGTTTGAAAGAAGAGATAGGTCAAGTAGGCAAGAATAGGCGAAGACTCTCAGTCGAAGGTAAAGCAGCTTTAGGGTCAATCGAAGTTCGTGAAGACAACATACTCTGGAAAGAAGTGTATGTTTAAATGACGATCTCAAGACAGATGAGAGACATGCCCATACACAATATTTGTACCATTTGAAAATACCATTCATTGTTTAATGCAACAGCTCTTACTGGTAGGCTTGCAACTTTACATAATCTCTACTTACATAGCATCTCCTATAGTCACCCCACCTCCTATATTCACAGTTCCACCAACTATACCCTATTCATTCTCATTCTCTATGCCAAAATTACAAAATCTAAGCTCCCTCCCATCCAAAACAATTGACGGTCCCATCAGGTTTCGCTGCCTAAAGCGCAAGGTATGCAAGGGGGATTTGTTGACTGGTCTGATGGTGTGATGACCTCCAGGCAGTGGTCATGAAAAACATGCCCACAGGGAAGAACAGCAACAGGTGGCGGTATAGCAGGCCGAGTGAAAGGACCTTCAGGATTGAACCCCACATTCCTCTTGCATAACATGCAGTTCTCTCTAAGTGGTTGAGCTGGTTCATCCAATCCTGTCAAAAAATTCCAATGCTAGATTATTACGATGCTGTTTCAATGATAATAATTAGCAGTAAAATGAGTACATTATTATCTTCATATGGATGATGTCTTCACCCTCGAAGTTCTTAGATTCCCTCCAGTAGTAGGGGCGTGCTGGTTCCAGCATTGATTTGTTGGTGTCAACTTTGGGTTTTTGTGTACATACAATTTTTAAAACATTGGGGCATGTATTAAGACATCCAAAAAAAATTCAAATATTTAAGTTTTGAAATTTCTAATTTTGGGTTCCCTTTCTTCTTTCTTTGTTCACCCTCTCCTTCATCTTCCCTGCACTCACTTCATTTTCTCCCTCTCTTCTTTTGTGTTCTCATCTCTCTCTTCTTGTTTTTGTATTTCTAGTGAAGATTTGTGAAAAAAGATTTGCAACACTAGAGGGCATTATGCAATTCGTCCCAAACAACCAAGAATAATTTTAGTTAAAACATCAGGAAGTTGTTTAGATATCCCGAGAACTGTTTTAAGAGAAATGGGAAATGTTTAAGCATCCATTAGTTGCTTGAAGGCCAAGGATGGGTCAGAGGGTAGCAGGAGGGTGATAAGAGTAGGATGATTTGTGTAAATAGGAAAGTACTGGGGAATTTAAAAATAGGTATCATTAAACACTACTCGAGGCCATTGACCCTTGATAAAAGACTCGAAGTCTCTTGCAACTTTTTGGCTCTGGTCACATCTATGTTGTTCCCATAAGGAGAAGAACCAAAGCTAGTCACATATAAGAGTTGTATAAGGGAGGCAAAAACACTGGCATTCACTGATGAACTCATGGAAATGCCAACAAACAGTCAAGTTGTATGCATTTAGATCAAAGACTAACAAACTGCATTAATAAAAATACAGAAAATAGAAGTATGTGAGATAGCTTGAGATACCTTGCAACCTTGCACCGGGAGAAGGAAGAGAAGGAGAAGATGCAAGAACTGGAGCATCCACGATCGGCCTCTGATGTGCCATCAGCTGTTGATTACCATGTCGAGTCAATGTTTTCCTTTTCTGACCAATCGGAGCAGTAGGAGGGGCTCTACCTGGTCTTCTTCTTTTAAGGGAAGTGGGACCATGAGCATATGAATCCTGAGGGACCACATCAACCTTTGAAACTGGAACGCCTTGACCTTAGTGTAGCAAATGTAATCAGAGAACAATTCAGGAATCAGCACTTTTTGGTTCTAAAATGTGCATGTCACCAAAGATGCAAAAGATAGATTTTGTCATTGAAATAACACCGGAGAGTTCCTTAGATTGGGTTTTGTGGCATACCAGCATGATAGGAGGGTCCACTAATATTATGCTCAGCTGATGAATCACCTTGAGGAAGACCTAGATGACATAAAAACAATCTCTTCAGATGTTATGTAGAGGTAAGATTACTTCAAATACATACAAAAGCAAACTGGAACATTTATAACATATATGAATAAAGTTGGTAGATACCCATTGCAAACGGGGGTTGAAGGTCAGTCGGGTGCCTTTGAGGTCCATGATCTTGAGACTGATACAAGTTACCTACAAATGATCGCCAAAGAAAATAACAAATAAATGGAAGCTTAAAATATATTTCTCACTTCTTTTTTCATTTTTAAAGGTAAACTATTTTTCTGCTGTTTTTTTCATCCTATCCTATTATTTTGAAAAATAATATGATATCCTCTTTATTGAAAATACATATGCATGCCAAAATAGTTCCAACATGATTTACCCTCTCTAGTTTGCTGGATGCCACCCATCCCAGGAAGAACACCCTCGTGAGTTGCTTGGGAAATAGCCCCGTCATTTAGCTGAACACCTAGCCTCTTGGGAAATTGATTGACGTTGGCAGGATGGATGCCACTCCATCCCGCAAATTGAGCTCCCACTCCTTCAGGATGTAGGTTATTCCCCCAAGGATGCAGAACATTAACAAAAGATTGCTCACCTGAAGAAATTTGATTGTAGCACAGTTAGGTACCAAAGTAAGTCAAGAAGCAGCAGCTGAAGTAGACTAAGAGGTAATTTTTTAGAATCCATGAGGACAAGTGTAAAAGTATACAAGAGAAACTCAAAATAGCAATGCATGTAGCCGTGACATGAAAAGGAGAATGTCCTAAAACTCACACATTGACAGTTCACATCCTATCGCCCTATTTAAGGAAAAACTGGCGATAGAATCATGTTTAGGCTGAACCAAGTTTATGACCTTAAGAGGCCTATAATTTGTCAACACAGCAGATCAACCATTTTAACAACTCATATACGTAACTCTACAAAAGGTAGTACTCTATCATCTAACAAGACAACCGAGAAATAGAATGCACAATTACAACTTAGTAAACCCCCCCTCCCCCCCCACCGCCACATAGAAAAGGCTGATCACCACCTCTGTTTCAATTTATGTATTTTATTTTACTTTCATTTTAGCTTGTTCCAAAAAAAAAAAAAAAGGTTATAGGTAGCAAGTTCCATATTCCAAATTTCCATTTTAGTCATAACTTACACTTCCTGCTAGGAATGGTGTGACAAATTTAAGCTACAAGATTCAAACTAAAGAGGAAAAGACTCTCCAGAGGATAAATGGCCAGCGGAAATGTAAAATAAGCAGAAAACGTAAACTCACTTTGCAGTTCAGTACTTGTCAATATAAAAACAGCTTGACTTGCTTCCACTGAAGATGGTATAAGCTTTCATGGCCATACACAAACCCAAACAAGATAATATTCTCACATTTTAGAAGTTTAACAATTTTATAGAAAGATCATAACGCAATCCACACACTGATACAACTTGAAATATGCTCTTGTTCCTAGAACTCCCACTAGGTTTTTAGTTCTTTACACGCTGTTGGCATTTCTCACTTTGCAATCATTCTTTAAAATGAGGTTAACAGACTCTCTATAGTCATATTTGTTTGATTAAGGGTCTAAACATTTACCAGGACTGTCTTGGAAGCTGCCAACACAGGACATATATGGCAAGGAAAAAAAAAACAAACTGAGCCTGTTAGACACTGGAATATTTTTGGAATTCTTATGCAGTAAGCAGAAACAATCATTTCTCATTTTTGACTAAAAGTTATTTCACTGGTCATGCACATACTAAAATCCCTAGCAACAAATCAAAAGTCATCATTTTTGAAAGAAAAAGTCATTGTCTTCAATAAAGGTCATTTTCTACTGAAGAAATCAGGATCAAGAATTCTAATCATAAGCAAATGTCAGCTAAGCTAGTGGTAAAGTATGAAATGGATAAATTGACAACTGGTAGATTCAGTAAACAGAAACAGAAATTCATACACACCTGAATGGTCTTGCCTCATGCTGCCACTGCCATGACTGAGAAAAGCAGATCCCATGAAAGATTGATTCCTGGAAATGTTTGTGTACAGGTTGTTCTGCTGATTAATAGTTGATTGAGCTGCTACCCTAAATGGTTGAGGAGCTGCTGCCATGCTACCAAATCCAAGATTGGGGGGTAACATTGAATTGCTACTAAATGGCAATGGAGGAGGAGGGAAACCACCCTGGGCGTACTTGCGAGGATCACGTTCAGAGATTTTTAGATCAGCTCTACCAAGACCACCTAAATTTCTGGTGTTAAATAAGTTTTGTCTCGCATCTGGTGTAACGTGCATAAATGGAGGTACATTGATTCTAGAGTCTGGAGCAAGCACACCCGGATTCCAGACTGAATTTGGGAAACCAACACTATCACACTGCAAATTTGTAATACCACCAGGAGCACCATGAATAGAACTTGGGAAAATTCTTCTCATTTGTTGGATGTGAGAATTGTTACTTTGTGGTAAAACAGCTTGCTCTGGTCTGCTGCTGACCTCTTTGCCACTGACCTCTTTGCTGCTAAATGTAGGCTTTGATCTATCCTCTATGTTACTTCCCGGTCCAAGGGTCAGAAAACTACCATCAATGTTCCCTGATGAAGGAAAGGGAACGTGATTGGAGTCGGCATCATTATGAATTCCTATTCCGCCAACACTTACAGCATTCTGCATGTTATACCCTATGCCAAAAGGAGTTCCTCTTGCCTGGAAGCTATTTTGAGCCGTTGCTTCCCCAGCCTTCTCAAAACATCTAGCTCCACTGTGTTGCATAGGCATAAGATTCATACTGGCCCCAGGATTTTGGATTCCCTTGGACAAGACACCTTCATTCACGAGACTATCTGAGGTTGGTGTTTTGTTATTCATATTTATATGGTTTATGTCTGCACTATTTTCCATCCAATGTGGCACTTCTAATGGACTGGAAAAGCTGGGTGAAATATTTCTGACATTCATCAAATTCGGTTGAAGATGGTGATGATGTAAGGTATCAGGAATCGTCAAATCGATCACCTCAATCTCATTAACATTATTTGGAAGAGGACAGACCACAGGCAGAGATACAGAAGGGAAGGACGTGACATTAGCCCCTGAACTGAACCCACCTTGGATAACACCAATATAATCAGCAGCTCCACTTTGACTGACGCTGAGTGAAAGCTCATCAACCCTTTGGTCTGGCAGGTTTTCTGTTTTGTCACATTCCACTGAAAATCTTGAATCTGATGAATTAAATAAAAAATTAAGCTTAACATAAGGATATCTACTTCATAAACTAAAGGAGATTACAAAGAGAGAAAAACATAATAATTATACTTAAATCCTCTTCCGCTCTCTCCTTTCCCGCATCAACACTTGGGTCCAGCAGGTTCTCTGTTTTGTCACATCCCATTGGAGATCTTGAATCTGATCAATTAAATCAAAAGCAAAGATCAACATAAACATATCTACTTCATAAACTAGAGGAGATGACGCAGAGAAACAAAAACATAATAAAATTATACTTAGATGCTCCTCCTCCAGTCTCTTCATGACAGGAGCTGATGTTGTAATTGCACATAGAACAAAACAAAATCTAATCTATTCTGAAGTTTAACAAACTTCTGGGGCGGAGCGAGATCCACCTTGGATGGTGACAACGAACATAGTATTTTAGATAGAAAACAAACATCATGATTCTATGCAATTTAGAACAAACACATTTTCACCGGACCGGCACAACAATAAAACAAGAACAATAGGCCGCAAATACACATTTCTATATGAAAGGCTGCAAAAAGGGGATGCAATTCACAAATTACTCAAGAGAAACTGTAGAATAAAAGCGCCAAGTTCTTTGAGCCATTTTCATTTGTCAAGGCCTATTAAATCTCCCTTCATATAATTCCAAATTGAGTTGTACACAAAGACGACTTTCTCATATGCCGATCACAGAAAATAAAAATTAACTACTTAGAACAGTACTAGGTGTGATCTCACTACAGCCTCCTGGGGAAAAAAGTAGTATAAATCAAGAAGAATTAGAATATCATGAAAGGCCCAAAAATACACAATCAACTCTATTCCCTACTCTTGTGCGTTATAAACCCTAGATGCATTTGGCGGAAAACCTAAAAAATGGAGGAAAACCGATACCCACCATAAATTACAAGAATCCAAAACGCAGAAGTTGGATAATCCAAACAGTACTACTATGTCTATCATTAAAAAAAGGGTCACAAATAAGGTATTCCCACCAAATTAATCACACACCCAACCTGAACCCATTTTTTTTAAAAATAAAAAATTTAAACAAAAGATTTATCAAGAACATACAATTATGTCAACAAGAAAAGATTCAAATTTAATGGATAAAGTAGACTACACTTAGTGATACTAAGCAAATTAAAACAATCACACTTTTCACCCGACCGGCACAGCAATAAAACGAGAACAGGATGAAAATTCACAAAAATGAAATTACATCACACATTTCTAAATGAAAGGCTGCAAAAAGGGGACAACAAACAACTAACAACATACCCAGTGAAATCCCACAAGGCTGCAAAGGCGACGCAATTCACAAAATACTCGAGAGAAATCATAAAATAGAGCGCCAAATTCTTTGAGCCTATTAAATTTCCCTTCATATACTTCCAAATTAGATATTCATAAAGATGACTTTCTCATGCCAATCACGGAAACTATAGGTTAACTACTTAAAGTAGTAGACTACACTTGGGGGGCGTTTGGTTGGGAAGAACTTATCTCGAGATTAGATATTCAGGGATTAGCAGGTTAGCCCACCATTATGGATGACTTATCCCATCACTTGGTATAAAATGATGGAATAAATTATTCCAAACTTGACAACCAAACAAGATACCAAAATTTATCCCTTCACTATCTTTTATCCCATCACTATTTATTTTATTCCTCACACCAAATAACCCATTAATGTGATCCTAATCCAGCCTCCCGGGATAAAAAAGAAAAGAAAAATATCATCAAGGGCCCAAATAAACAAAAAGAAGAAAAAACTAGGAAATCAAATTTCTACCCACTAAGCACAATAGAGTCTTGTGCGTTATAAACATTTAAAATGCCATTTGGTGGCGGGAAACCTGTTACAAGAATCCAACAATGAAAAAGTTAAACAATCCAAACAGTACTACTATGTCTACACCATAAAAAATGATCATAAGAAAAGTATTCCCACCACATTAATTACACACCCAACTCGAGCCAATTTATTTTTTATCAAAATCAAAATTTAAACAAAAGATTTATTCAATAACGTATAGTTATGTCAACAAGAAGAGAATCAAATTATTGGATAAAGATACACACCCAACTCGAACCAATTTATTTTTTATCAAAATCAAAATTTAAACAAAAGATTTATTCAAGAACATATGTTTATCTCAACAAGAAGTGATTCAAATTATTGGATAAAGATTAAGTACATAGAGCAGTAGACTACACTTATGATTCTAAGCAATTTAGAACAATCACATTTTCACTGGATTGGCACAACAATAAAACAAGAACAGGTTGAAAATACATTTTTAAAAAAACACAGAAACTGCATCACACATTTCTATATGAAGGGATGAAAAAAGGGGCGCAATTCACAAAATATTCGACAGAAATTGTAAAATAAAGAGCGCCAATTCTTTGAGCATATTAAATCTCCCTTCATATACTTCCAAACTGAGATATTCGTAAAGACCACTTTCTCATATCCCGATCATGGAAACTAAAGGTTATCTACTCAGAGCAGTAGATTACACTTAATGCGATCCCACTCCAGCCTCCTGGGAAAAAAAGAAGTAGAATATCATCAAGGGCCAAATAAACAAAAAGAAGGAAAAAAGAAGGAAATCAAATTTCTACCCACTAAGCGCAACAGACAATCATCTTTGTGCCCTAATCTTGTGCATTATAAACCCTAAATGCCATTTGGCGAAAAACCTAGAAAATGGAGGAAAACCGATACCCAACATAAATTCTTCCTCGTCTTGTGCATTACAATCCAAGAATTTAATAACAAAAAAGTTAAACAATCCAAACAGTACTACTATGTTCGTACCATAAAAATGATCACTAAGCACAACAGACGATGTCTCTGTTCCCTAATCTTGTGCATTACAAGCCCTGAATGCCATTTGGCAAAAAACCTAAAAGATGGAGGAAAACCGATACCCACCATAAATTCTCCTACTGATTATTACAAGAATTTCAATAACGGAAAAGTCAAAAACAATCCAAACAGTACTTCTCTGTTTATACCATAAAAATGATCACAAGAAAGTATTTCCACGACATTAATTACACAAACAACCTGAACCTTTTTTTTCAAAATAAAAAATTTAAAACAAAAGATTTATTCAAGAACGTACAGTCATATCAACAAGAAAAGATTCAAATTAATGGATTTCAAAAGACTAACGACTTAGAGCAGTAGACTACACTTAATGACTCTAAGCAATTTAGAACAACCCCATTTCACCAGACCGGCACAACAATAAAAGAAAAAGAACAGAATGAGAATACACCAACAATGAAATTGCATCACACATTTCTATATGAAAGGATGAAAAAAGTGGACGCAATTCACAAAATGCTTGAGAGAAATCGTAAATAAAGAGTTCCAAATTCTTTGGGCCTATATCTCCTTTCATATACACCTCCAAATTGAGATATCCACAAAAACGACGTTGTCATATGCCGATCACAAAAACTAAAGGTTAACTACTTAAAGCACTAGACTACACTTAATGTGATCCCAGCCTCCCCGGGAAAAAAAAGGAAGTAAATATCATCAAAGGCCCAAATAGACAAAAAGAAGGGAAAACAAGGAAATCAAATATCTACCCACCCAGCAAAACAGACAATCGACTCTGTTCTCTAATCTTGTGTGTTGTAAACCCTAAATGCCATTTGGCGAAAAACCTAGAAAATGGAGTAAAACCGTACCGCGACAAATTCCTCCCAGCGATTATTACACGAATTCAATAACGGAAAAGTTAAACAATCCAAACAGTACTAGTATGTCTATACCATAGAAATGATCACAAGTACTCAAACCACATAAATTACACACACAACCCAACCCCCTTTTTTTCTTCACAAAATCAAAATTTAAACAAAAGATTTATTCAAGAACATACAGTTTTATCAACAAGAAAAGATTCAAATTAATAGATAAAGATTAACTACTAAGAGCAGTAGACTACATTTAATGATTCTAAGCAATTTAGAACAACCACATTTCACCAGACTGGCACATTTCTATATGAAAGGCTGCAAAAAGTGGACTTCCAAATTGAGAAACTCACAGAGACTGACTTTCTCATTTGCCGATCATGGAAACTAAAGGTTAACTACTTAAAGCAGTAGACTACACTTAATGTGTCCCCCTACAGTCTCCCGGGAAGGAAAAAAACGAGAAAGATCATCAAAGAAGAAAGAACGAGGAAATCAAATTTCTACCCAGTAAGCACAACACACAATCGTCTAAGTTCCCTATTCTTGTGTGCTATAAACCCTAAATGCCGTTTCTCAGAAAACCTAGAAAATGGAGAAAAATCCTCCTTTGTGATAATCACAAGAATCCAAGAACGGGAAAAAGTTGGACCATCCAAACAGTGTTACTTTGTCTAAAACCATCAAAAATGATCAGAAAGAAAAGTATTCCCACCACATTAATTATACATCCAACCCCAAACCAATTTTAATTTTCTTTTCTCAAAATGAAAAATCAAAACAAAAGATTTGTTCAAGAACATACAGTTGTATCAACCAGAAAAGACTGAATCAAAATGTATAAAGATTAAAATATATAAAACTCTTGGGCGGATTTCACAAGAATTCTTACCGATGATGAATTGTATCTGATCGGCAAAAATTTTTAGAGAGAGAAAGTGAGAGGTTTTAGAGGGAGAGAGAGTGGTGATGGTAGGGTGGTGCAAAGTGTTGTTGCTGTGTGTGTGTGTGTTTTTTGGCGCTTATAAGAGGGCTCTATAAAAGTTTTTAAAGCGTTCGGTGTGGGCCATCTGTTTCTTCTGCTGTATGACACGTGGACTTGAACTACTCTGATGACGTGGCATTAATGATTCGGTGCGACCGTATGAGTTTCTCGTGTGTTACATCCCACCAATGCCGTCGCTTTATATCTGGGCTTTTCGTCTTTTTAGTTAAACAGTGAGGGCATTTTTGGAATTGGAGAAAAATGGAATATAATATGGCGTACTTACAACGCACTGCGTGACAAGGCTAGAGCCGTTTACAAGTCTCAAATGGACAAGTCAGCTTAATTTAATTTTAAATTTAAAGTAAAAATAAGTGAATAGTTTTGACCCATTCTAGCAATTTGGGTAGTGTTGCATTAACTTTGTGGTTGCAAGTTTAAAATGGGAAAAAAAGAAGGAAAGTGCAAGGGGAAAGAAGAGAGAAAATCCAAAAGGAGACAAAGACATTTAATGCAAGTCTTTGGTCATGACCCCACTTTGACAGATTAAAATTAATTATCCATGGCACCGCACAAGTGAAATTGAAGAACAAGACAACATTACAATGTTATAATGTGTTGTCAGCTATAAGATGTCACCACCCTCGTGTCTATCCATCCCAACTACGTCTGTTGTCAAGTCTTCACTGCAAAGGAAATTGGGGGTTGAGTGTATTGTCAAAACTCAAAAAGTATGTAATAGATAAAATCTTCAACAACATAGCGACCGTAAATTCATAAGTGGGGTCATCGTACTTTATCTTACCACGTAGAGGTGGAACTCGTTTCATAAAGAAAATAAAGGAGAGAATAGTAAGGAATCTAAATAATTCCTGGATTTGATATTAAACTATCAAGTGGGATGGAAATATATCCTTGGGCTGCAAGAACTCTGCCCTCTACCGGTAAGTGACATGTTTCTCCACAACACACGGAAAAGGAGTAAGAATAATTCGAAGACTCCACAAAAGTTAGGTCCCAACTCTGAAATTTCCACGTAGAGATTGCAATAGAACGACAAAATAAATGTGGATATAGTAAAAGCAGTCTTGCCAAAGGAAAAGGAATATTCAGAAAGCATAAAATAAGTGTTGACTTTACAAATCCATAATACTCCTATTGAAGTTAATGGACAAAATTTCTTCTGAGATATTGCAAAATTATTCTTCTGTAGAAAATTCATAATATCCTATTGAGCCTCTTTTCACAAATTGCCAAATAAATCACTCCTAAAAGAATTAACTATACTCTAAAAGGAAAAAGAAGAAAAATCAGTGAATTTACGGAGCGATATTGGATAGCATATGTCTATGCAGCTGAATAACAAACTCCTAATATTCGTCCCAAGAATATTATTGTAGTATCATGAGCCTTCCACGGCTAACTCTCAGAAGCCAGACTCTACTCTTCTTTTAAATGCTGCTGGCGGTTACAGAAGAAAATGCAGCCCAAGGATGCCACGAGCCCCCCGAGGTAACCAGCTATAGCTCCATAAGTCACACAAATGGGCCATTCCTACATGCAAATACCAAATTGTCCGTCATTGAGAACAATCCACTTACTAAAGCATTTTCTAACCCAGTGCAGATGAGTCAGCAAACAAGGGAGCATAACCAAATATGAAAGGATCTTACATTCAACTTCTAAAACCTAAGAAATAAATATGCATATGAAGAAATTAGCAATAAAGCACAAATGGAAGATGCACTCATCTTGTGACAGTACTTGATTAGTTTCATTTTTTTTTAAACAAGCATACCTCAGGCAAGAAAAAAATTCAAATTTCATACCTCTGTAATGGACGTATATGCTCAAGCAACAAAAAGATAATATGAGGGAAAACCACCAAAAGGTGAAACACCATGACTGTAAAATAGATGAATTTGGGTGGGATATCTTGGGAACTCGTTGAATCAGGATATAACAAGAGCTGTTTTACTTTAATTATCACCTTAGTGTGGAACATGGAGATCTTGTTAACAAAGCAGACTTAAGTGATGCCCATACTCGACCAAAGCATATTTCAGATAGGAATGCAATCTGATCTTACCCCAACAAAAAGGAGCCGCATAGCGCCAACCTTTTTTTCCCTCCTTTTGATCACTTTATCTTTTGCATTCATACTGGTAAAGCAGGATATTATCATTCATTGTGGTAAGTGAAATATTAGCTCTCTCTTAAAAAAGAAATCATCTAGAAGATTCCCAACAACTCTCATTAAAAGATATGGTTAACTTCAAAGTGTCGAGAGCAACACAAACATGTTTCCAGCAGATGTGTGCATCTTCCATTAGGGCGAGCAATACTAATCTGAGCACTAATGAGGTGGACACCATCTACAAGGAAGCGGGAAAAAGTGACACAAGAACAGGACAAACAACTTCATAGATCCTTCATGCCATCAAGCAAATCAAGCCAACAGAAGGATAGTGTGCAAAAAAATGAGCTTCAATGTTTAGTTGATCTCCGTTAATATCCACTCCCCAAAAAACGTTATATCTTTCTAACCAAAATTACCACCGCAGAAAATTAGAAATGGATAACAGATGCTTTGCCTTCTAGGGAACTGGGTATCCAACTTTTATGTGTACAAGATTCATTAAGGCAGTGTTGAGAAAGGCGATCACCTTGTCGCCAATGGCGAGAGGAGAGGAGAGGTGATCCTTCATCGCCTTTTAGCTTTGTGGCAAGGTGATCTTCAAAAGGCGATGCCATAGCAAAGGCGAGAGGCGAGAAAGGGGTCGCCTTTTGTATTTTCTCAAAAAAAAAACTAATTTAGGGTGTTTTAGGTTTTTTTTTCAAATTTGTACTATTGCACTCTTAGACTTAGATTGCGACTCCAATCAAATGACCCGACTAGACTTCTTCAGCGACCGGCCAAACTTTTCTGAAGACTCTAAAGTCCAACAAATACGCATTTCTTCTTTTCTTCTTTAGATTTCATCACCCAGTGTTTCTTTTTTCTCTTCTTCAGATTTTAGAGTTACTCTATTTTTTTTCCTCAGTGTCCGCTTTGGTTTGTTTTTTCCTCATTCAAGTTTCTAGATTTTTTGTATTTATTATCTATTTTCAATTTTTTGAATTGAATTATTTGGTAATATGTTATTGAGATTGAGATTTTGATTATTTATATATGTAATTAAATATTTTAATTTTTTTGCTATTAATTGATGTTGTACTTGAAAAACCTTGTGGCAAGGCAAACCCTTGTCGCCTCTTGTCACCTTTCGCCGTCCAAAACACTGCATTAAGGTAAGCAAGGTTCGTTTGAGGTGGCTCTACTTTTCTTAAAATCAACGTGAAATGCCTAAAATGTCCTCGAACTATGAGTTTGGTACAATAATACCTTTCGCTAACCTCTTGGGTCAAAAATGTCTTTGGAGTCAACCTTTTGGCTCTCAACTACCGTTACTTTTAACGGCCTTCTCTGAAAATACAATAACAACATTCATTAATTACGTGGCACAATACTAATGGTTGCTTTTAAAATGAACTAATTAATCAAATTCCTAGCCCACAACCTATTCCCAAGAGAGAAAATTTTAAATATCTTGGGTCCATTATCCAGAGTAGTGGTGATATCAATGATGACGTCACACACCGTATTGGGCAGCATAGACAAAATGGAGGCTTGCCTCTGGAGTACTATGTGATAAGAAGATACCACCTAAACTCAAAGGTTGGTTTTACAGGATGGTGGTTCGATCGTCTTTGCTGTATAGGGTGAAGTGTTGGCCAATCAAAAACTCACATGTTCAGAAGATGGAGGTCGCGGAGATGAGGATGTTGAGATAGAAGTGTACACATACCAGGAGTGATAAGATCAGGAATGAGATCATTCGGGAGAAGCTAGAGGTAGCTCATGTGGCTGACAAGATGAGGGAAGCGAGGTTGCGATGGTTTGGACATGTGCAGAGAAGAAGTGTTGATGCTCCTGTTAGGAGGTGCGAAAGGCTGGATAGAGGAGCCACGCGGAGGGGTGGAGGTAGACCGAAGAAGTATTGGGGGAGGTGATTAAACGAGATATGGTGATATTTGATCTCACCAAAGATATGACCTTAGATAGGAAGGAATGGAGGTCGCAAATTAGATAGTAGGCTAATAGGCTAGTAAGGATAGATTAATTAGTAGGATTAGTCGAGTCCTTATATCCTATAGGGTCAGTATCCGTCTTATGTGTGTTGATTTTATTGTATTTACTATTTATCATTGCTTTCGTTATTAGTCATTCTTCCTTGTTTCTCTATTCCCTTTCATTTTTCCGTATCTAGTTTATTCTGCTTATGGGTTTTTGAGATGAGGATTTCCCGAAAACAGTCTCTCTACTTCTAAGAGGTAGTGGTAAGCTCTGCGTACATTTAACCCTCCCCAGATCCCACTTGTGGGATTCCACTGGATATGTTGTTGTTGTTGTAGCCCACAACCCGAATCCACCTAGTATAAACCACTCTCGCCCAAGAAGAAGAGGAACCTTTAGCTGACACGTTTTAATAAGAACGCATTGAATGGCCATAAAAGCTATTATCCATTCAATTTTTATCACATAATTTTTACTTGAGTGTACCTATTAAGTAATCAATTACTCAATTACAAATAGAGAAACTTTTTCTTTTTCAGAATACAAAAGTTGTAATCCGATTAACCAACCCCCCACCTTCACATCCCCAGTAGTCTATTTATCTTTCCCAGAATTACTACTTTCTTCTTCTCCCCTTCTTCAACAAAAGTTGACTGACTGAAACTACCATTAACCAATTGGGTTCCTCTAAAGGGCATTCATTAATGGCAAAATGGCAAAAGTCGTTCAATTCCCAAATGAATACATCAGAAAAGCTTTGGAGCTGTACTGATCCACTTCGGTGATTTTGATTTTCTTCATTCAAGCAATTTTGATAAAGAAATTGGTGAAATCTTTGTTCGCTTTGCTCCATATCTTCTCTGGACATGTACCCAAATTTGTTGTCACTGCATTTTTTCCATAGAGAATTGACTGCTTTGAGATCAGATTCAAGAATGAATTAACCTCGAAGAAGATGTGTCCTCATTTCATTGCTGCTTCACCGGCTAAAACTATGAGTAGCCGACGGGTTGAATGGGGCTTTTGGGGGGAGGGGGGTGGTATGAATTATTAGGTGCATTTGGGTAGTCAGTTTGAAATTTAATTAATTAGTTCATTTTGAAACCACCCAATATTATTGTGCCACCTAATCAATGAACTTCGTAATTGTATTTCAGAGAGGCCGTTAAAAATAAGGGTCGTTTAGAGCCAAAAGGTTGGCGTTAGGGACATTTATGGCTTAAAAGGTTAACGAAGGGTATTGTTGTACCAACACTCATAGTTCAAGGGCATTTTAGGCCCTTTTTTCCATAAAATCAATCCATAGAAGAATTTGTTAAAAAGGAACACAATATAAACAAGGTCATGCAAAGCAACTTTTATATGTCTTTCCTAAGTTGCTCGACTCTTCACTTTTGGTGCCGCACCTGTGTCGACAAGACATCGGTGAGGACTTGGTGTGGGATACGTGTCTCTCTTGGTCAATTGATTTCGGGTACTTTGACCAAAATCGATGGGGAAAGTATGGACAATTTTAATGATTTCTATATCAATCCAAAAGTTAAGGTGAAATTGAAGAAAATGGAATACTTTTTATATAGAAATTTCTATGTCACTTCTTTTCCTTTAATCTCTTTCCAGGATTTTCCTCAAGTTCTCCACGTAATATCTCATAATTTGAGTTTAATCACTCTAATTAAGATATTTTAATTATTTTTAGACAAATCTCTACATCCGTATCTATACATGGATTAATATCGCTAAGTCTTAAAAACCATATCATGAAGGATCCGACCTCTAGATCCGCACCCGTATCGAACACCCAAGTCTGAGCAACTTAGTGTCTTTCTATTGCAAGACTAAAGATTGTATCGTAGACTATCGAAGCTATAGCAAATGCAATTAATACACCTGAAATTCAAATAATCTGCTACATGAAATGAACTACAATCTCTATATTGTGAACCTCAAGTCCTTGACAATCAGGTAACATACCTGCCATGGGCTTTCCCAATCAAGTGGCATTGGCCAAGCACCAAACCACGCTCCAATAACAGCTCCATGAGCAGGTAGACAGATCATATAGTCTCTGGGCTCATTTGCCCTGCAAGAACAAACATACTAAATAATCCTAGGATAACTCTAATATATAAATATCAAATGCCCATGGATGAGGAAACGGAAATTACTTTGTTCTAGCAAATATTCGATGCCAATCAGTCCAGGATGAGCCAAAAACACAAGCAGCTGGTACAAACTGCCAAACCAACATTTAATAAATTTACATATCCCAAAAAGAATTTAAAGAAAATAAAGCAGCCAAACCAACATTGGAGAAAAAATGAGCCACGTTAAAATACCAATGCTACATCACATTAACATGTGACCTAAGTGGTCGAAGGATCTTATTATTTCATCGGCTTCTAAATGCAATAATTCCCAAGCTGGCTTTTCTTTTCTTACATACATCGACCAAATTTTCTGTAAGCATGAGATGAATCCACCAAACTACAACTGTTGAAATCATCTTGGTAGCTTATAGGCCAGAGAAATCTTTTCATGCAGTAAAGAGCAAGTCCTAGCTGTTAACACTTACAGTGAGTAGTGACATTAGAAGAGACCAATTAAGGGTCTTGGGGAAATACCTGTGATAAAGACAGGATCAAAGACTAGTTAGGATAAGAACTACTACATTTCAGAAGCTATATTATAGATAGAGTAACAGAAAAACATTAGATTTTGCATTAATGTAGTCCCAGTTGAGGTTGGATAAGGTAGCATAAAATGACTCCTATGTTATCTGAGACAAACTCAAACTAATCTCTGGCATTTTTATAAAACATAGAGAGCCTTTAACATGTCTGATGATCATTAGAGGCAGATCTAGGATTTGAAATTTATGATGCTACAGTATGATACCAAGAAAGCCAAGTCAACCACTCTTTCATCCAATTAAGGATAAGAGTCCGCTCAAGGATTTCCCCTTCTCCATCAAATACCAAATCTTTTGGAAATCTTTCTATCTGCTTAGGTCTTATAGATCAGGTTTAACAGCTCATTTGTTATTGTGTTCAGAATCAATTATTTACACTTATTAAGTGAATTTCTTAACACATATACAAGGTCCGAGCTAAAGCTACTAGGTTAGATGAACCCATAACTCACACTCTACATCCGTCACGGACGATCATGCAATAACATGTCCTATGATAGATCAGCTCTGTTCTCCATCCAACCTCAACTATGGCTTCATGTTTAAGTGTCATTAAAATACTAGAAACAAATATATAGGATCACATACTCAAAACCAACAGGTGCTCCTAATATAATAGCTCCCAGTGCATTTACTACGGCCCCTGCAAACATTGTATAAGAAAATTCATGAATAATACTACATGAGTCCTAGACAAATGACATTGATAATATAGTTCCAATAACAGACTCTACTTGCCGGCCGGAAGCGCTAGCAAGCCTCGTGCTACCGCTTTGACATACTGTGAAGCCATAAAAGAAATCGAATCAATTAGAGTTAACAAAGTATGTAAATAAATTCAAATAAAACGAAGTCGAGAAAAGGCTTTAAAATTACAGAGCATTGGCTTCTATCGTGCCGAAGATGACTGTATAGAAGAATCAGTACTGGAGCGAGAAACACCTGAGAAACTAAATCCGAATCAAAATAAGAATACAAATGTAACACATAGCGAAGGAAGATGATATTATAGATGTTTCGGATTGCGAAATATATACCGAAATCAGACGAAGAGTTTGGGATGGATGCATGATGAGATTGAGAGAGTAGATGTGATTAGGTACCCAGAAAGCTAAACCTAACCCTAGTCCACATATTAGATGAAGAGTAAGAGCTTTCAATGGTGACACAGACAATATTGCCTTTTCAACTTTTGGATCATTCTTCGTCTTCGTCTTCGTCATTTCTGCAAGCAAACCAAAAACTGCTCTGTTCTTCAGTCCTTCAAATGAAATTAAAATGAGGGAGAGTTGTTTGGGCCTAAGCATACGGGCCAAGTCTCAACAGAACTTTAATGGAAAGGACCGTCTACTTCTGGATTTGATGTACAAAAATTTAATCTTAATAAATTAAATGGATAAAAATATTACTAGTTTGTTATTATTGGATTATTTTCTATGAGGTAGCGGAAAGGTCCGCGTACAATCTATCCTCCCAGACTCCACTTGTGGGATATTACTGGGTATGTTGTTGTTGTTGTTGTTGTTATTATTGGATTATTAGATTTTCAAGTTTTTAATGATTTTGAAGAAAAAGATTATTGGATTATTAGTTCGAATCGGTTTTTTTCTTTTGAGTTATTGGGTAAATTGATAACCTAATAAAATTATAATAATTTACTAGTTTATCCCTTTCGTATATATTAAATATTAGTAATTTAATAGTAATAAAACACTATAATAATATTTTATATATTTTAATTTTTATAGTACTTAAGTTATTAGTTATCCACTTTAGCATTTTTGTTTGTAATCAACTAATTATAACTTTTGCATGTTTGTAAACATAGTTTTCATACTCTTTCTACCTTTTATTGATACAAATTATCATTATCATTCTTATCGGGTAAATCAAAAATCGAACCGTTAAGGACTTAAAATCAATAAATCGAAAATCGATAAAAATTATTTTATTGGTTTAGCATATTTAAAAATCAAAAATAGATAAATCAAACGATAATGTACAAAATTGAACCGAACAGATTGAAATACACCTTTAATTTTAAGAAGAGGAACAATTTTATTTTTAATTTTTTTCCACTCAATATATTTTATAATGTGATATACTATTTTATTATATTAATAGAGAGTTTAAGGTACTTAGGTGCTTGTACATGTAAAAGGATATAGACATCGAAAATTAGGAGTGTAGATGAGTAGGAAGGCTGGCATAATTTTTTCTCATCCTCATAGCATCAATATTATGTTTCTTCTTTCTTTTTTTTTATATGTCTATAATTATGCGTTATTCTTGACTTTGATATTTCTATTTTTTAATTGTTGTGTACGCTTATCAATGTTGTAGCCACTTTCCGTCTATATGGTGTTTTCGAGCTTCAATATCTTAATTTTATATTGTTGTTTCTATTTATTGTTTTTTTTTTCATTTTTCATCCAGTTGAGTATTCATTAAAAATAATTTCTACTTTATCAAGATAAGAATAAGGTATACATACACTCTGTCTTTTTTATATTTCACTCTTACAATTACACTAGATTTATCATTGTTTTAAGACCAATAAAATCAATAACAAAATTTTAATATCATTAAGATATATATTGAGAGATTCTACATATGTCAATTCTCCAATTCATTGATTCACTACTATAGTCATTGCACAATATTATCAATTCAGTATCATCATTGTACACCTTTATCAATTGCCACTATATATAATTATCATCGCTTTCAATCACTATAATAATAAGTCATAAATATTATTAGTTATCATTTACAATTATCACCATCAATCAACTATCATATAACTTTTAAAAAAATAATTTATTGATGATATAATAGTTAATTAATTCAGTATTTAGTTTAATTTTATATCTATTAAAAATTAAAAATCTTAATATTTAGTGATGTATTCAAATTACAAATTTTAAATATTAATACACATTTTACTATTCAAATATGTATTTAGATTCAAACGTTTTAATATTAATACAATGGGATAAATGAGTCCTAAACAGCTAATTGCCATGACCTGATCAAAATCTACAATAAAAAATAATACTAAATGATTTTGTGTTGCTAATTAGGCAACATATACAGTTTATTAGCACTCAAAAAGTATATACAGTATTTCAATGTGCACTGTTCTTTAACATCACACCATCATACTAAATTATTTTTTAATTTTATTGAAATTTGATGGACGTTTATGTGGGTTGGTTGTCATTTGGAATTTGATATTCTTTTTTGGATTTTTTAGATGGAATTCAGAATTCACATTGAAGTTTTGACTAAATTTGAATCATAAATTGCAAGTTCCATTTGAGATTGATGCTTTCAACAAGATTTCCCCTGTATCTAAGACTTGAACCCGAGATATTTCTGATTAAGAGTGAAACAATCTCACCATTTCACCACAATACATATACTTAACAATAATGATTAAGTTTAAATCTTGTCGCTCACATTTTATTTAACTTATAATTAACAATAGAAATGGAATTACATTTTTTAAGAGGAAGGAGAAATTTATAGAAAATGAAGGGATAAAAAAACAATTACCAACCTACAAACGTGAATTTTATGGGAGCATGGATGAAAAAGACGAGGCAAAGTGCAAAAGATGCAAACAATCACGAAATACTTTTAAAATTAATTTATGTGATTTTGAAATAGTATTGAATGCTGATTTTAAAGTAAAAAAGTTTATTTGTATTTGATGTTTATATCATATCATATATAAATGTTTGCTACTGGATTGTTATCATTTAATAGTGATTAATTAATTAATATATGTATTTTCATCACATAAAATTTCCGTAAATATGATAAATTAACGTGATTTGGTGTAATGAACACCATATACCAATAAGTATTTACTTTAATTTTAGTTTTGCACAAGGAACAATTTAAAATTTAGATGATTCTTTTTGACCCCCCTTCTTTAATTTTTTATTTTTACTACTAATAGACATATTCCATGAATTACGCATCGTTGCAATAGTGGACGACTTTGCGATTCGCAGATTGATAAAGAAACATTAGTAAAACAATTAAGAACAAACAAATAATTTTTTTTAAAAAATTTATGGAAAGGTATAAAACTTCTAGATCATGTGATTCTAATGTAGAACAATTATGTAATAAAAAGAGAGAAAAAAATTGGAAACCACATGCCTAGAATTTTTAATAGAGAAGACATAAAGTCACTACCAAAGTTATCCTGATTTTTCAAAAAAATACCGGACGTCCTATTACCCCACAAAACTATCTAAATTCAAAATAAATACACATTTTTAATCAATTTCTTAGGCAAGTGGTGTTGTCACATCATAAAGGCGTACTATTCCTAGAAACTAGAATTTAACCAAAGGCGAAAAAACTCTTCTTTTTTTGTATTTTGCTCTTCTAACGAATTGTGGATTTTGATTCTTATTAGAAATCTCCATTAATCAATCTTCAAGCTGACTATTTGGTATAGAAGCGGATGCAAAAGAACTATGAATCGGAGGATCTTGATTTTCTTCTTATTCTTTTTAAAATTATATTTAGTGACCTTTTTCCTCCTAAAAACAGAAATTGGGAGTAGTAAAATTTTCAGATACTTGATTTGGGGAAAGAAATTGAAGAAAATGATTATTCAAATTTAAAATTTTGATTGAATAATTAAAAAAATGATTTTATGATATTTTGAGTATTTGATGGTTATAATTTTCATAAATTAATTGATGATAATTTGACAAATAATTGACGTGAAATTAATGGTGCTACAATAAGATTGATTGTTATTGTAGTGAGGATGGAGAAGGTGACAAGGAACAGAAGTTCAAGGAAGAAGAAAGGAAGAAAAGAAAAAGTAAAATAAAGGAATTGAAGAAAAGAAAAACAACAAAGAAAAAAATATCATATAAAAATAATTGAAAATTACTTTAACACGTGACTGCTTATTATTAGTGTGTGATTTGCAATTATTTTCATGAAAATATAATTTGTGTGAAAATGGGTTAAAAGTATGTATTTATTTTGAATTTAGATAATTTTGTGAGGTGATAGAACGCCTGCAAAATTAAGATGTCTTTTTGAAAAATCAAGACAACTTCAATAGTGATTTTATGTCTTCTCTCAATTTTTAATAAAGGATGTCAAATAAAAAATAATTAAATAAATAAAAATATATATATATATTTTGTTACCAATGATAGAACGCATAACATCAAATAATTTTTGTAATCCCTTAATTTTTACACTATACTTTAGTATATGTTAAGAGGTGTCAATACATGTATAAATATTTATTAAATTAAATTTTAATTTATATATATAATATAATTTTTCGACGAAGAGGTGACTCGGTGCTTGGACATGCAGCAGCCTCACAACTTATAAGTCACCGTCATTTTTAGTTTTTGCCTAAAGTAATGCATGTGACAAATAATGGCGACATACATATACTGCCATTTATTTCTTATCTGTCAAATGTACATATTCACCATTCATTTCCAAGTATACTGCATTAAAAACAGATGAAATATGCTTTTACCATATTTAGATAAAGTGTATCTGATGGATTGGATGAAATTTTTTTTTCTTAAGTAAAAATCTTAAGTTCGAATCTGCAATTCAAAGAATTTTTGAAAGAGAATATTTTTATCAAATAAGGCGTTATGTGACAAAAATTCGAATATAAACGATAAGTTAAAAATATGTTAAAATTTGTTTTAAAAAAATAAAAATAAAAATAAAATGTGGTAACTTTATTTATTTGTTAAAAGAGCACATGACCGTTATTCCAGTTAGCAGCATTTTTGCCAACTCGTGTTCCTCTCTTTCAAAGAAACGCGGCTCATATTAGCACTTGTTTGTGTTATTTTATTATATATATAATTGAAAAAACTAACCTAAATGCGAAATTGCAAAGAAACCTAAACTTGTTTCTGTAAACCCTAATTTTCTCTACCCATTTGCCTTTGTATTGTGTAATATGCTCTAAAATCCAACTTAAAGTTGGATTTTCTTCCTTTTGAGATTGCCCTAATTTGAATTACTCCCAAAATTTCCATAATATCTCCATAATATCCGTTTCTACTTGGATTTAAGGTAATTGAAGTTTAATTTTAGTGCAGGAAGAGATGGAGATGAAGAAAGTAGGTGAAGAAGTTGGAGGAAAGATGATTAAGAGTGTGAAGAATGAATTTGGTGATGGGGTTGCATGGAACAGAGGAGCAATGGTAGGTAAAGGAAGTTTTGGGTGTGTTTATTTGGCTACTTTGAAGAACCCCAAATTGAATTACAGCTACTTTCCACCAGTAATGGCTGTTAAATCTGCTGAGGTCTCTGTTTCGGGTTCAATTCAGAAGGAAAAGGAGGTTCTCAACAACATCAAGGGTTGTCCTTACATAATTCGATGTTTTGGGGATGAGACTACTACGGGTGAGAATGGTGCTATGGTTTACAATTTGTTGTTGGAGTATGGCTCTGGTGGAACCCTAGCTGAGAGGATCAAGAATTCAGGATTGTCTGAATTTGAGGTAAGGAATCATACGAGATCTTTGCTTAGAGGGTTGCTTTGTATTCATACCATTGGTTATGTTCATTGCGATATGAAGCCTGATAATGTGTTGCTTGTGCCGAATTCTATCGAGGGAAGTACTGAATTTAAGGTTAAGATTGGTGATTTAGGGTTAGCTAAGAGAGAAAATCAGAACAAGAAGAGGAGGTTGGAGCCTTACTGGAGGGGTACTCCGATGTATTTGTCACCTGAAGCTGTTGCGGATAATGTGCAAGAGTGTCCTGCTGATATTTGGGCTTTAGGGTGTATTGTGCTTGAGATGTTAACGGGAAAACCTCCATGGGATAGGGAAGATGATACGGATGCTGAGGATGTACTTAGAAGAATTGGGGGAGGGAATGAATTGCCTAAAGTTCCGGACAACTTATCCAATGAGGCAAAAGATTTCTTGAAGGGTTGTTTCGTTAGGAACCCTAGGTATAGATGGACTGCCGAGATGCTGTTGAATCATGCGTTTGTTGACGGATTAGTTGATGATGAAGGAGTTGAACAACCACAAGAGGTGGAGGATATAAATGTAGTTGATACTATTCTCCTGGTTACTGAAAGTGATGATGAATTCGCCTATTATTCAGAAGATTGGAGCTGTGCATCTGAAGGTGATTCCCTTGGTTACTGGTCTGAGGAAGATTATGAAGATATAGAGGATGAAATGACATCTTATTTTGAAGAAGAACAGTTATTTAACGTAGAAAAAAGTATAACTGTTGTAAGCGCCACCATTGACGATGGTTCTGATCATATAATTGATCCATCAGTTGAGGTCCCTTCCGTGAGTCCATCAAACAATTCGCCGAAATGTCCATTAAAGTTTACCATTCCTGCAGGGGTCTAGCAATAGTTGGCAGGATGGAGATTTAAGCATTGAATTATATATTAAATTCATTGATTCGTGACTAGATGTAGCAACATAGTCTGTATGCAGTTCAAATTGGTTGAGGTTAAATGATAAGATCTGTTATTCTTTTTAACGTGTTGCTTCCAAGGCTCTACCTTTACATTTCACTGTTGCAGAACTAACTTTCTAACTGTGTGTTTGTTGCTCCATGTTTCTTTCATTCTTTTGGAACAGGCTGAACTTTCACCATTTCTGATGGATGTTTTTGAAGTTGGATGATTTATTAAACCTTTTTGCAGTGTTAAGCTAGACTGCTCTTACATTTCTGAATTAGGGGATTCGTGTATGCATAGGAATCTTATATCTTAACTCAATCTGTCAACAATTATTTTTAAGGGAACTATGCTTTCTAGATTGATTGCATGATGTATTTTCATTTGAACATTAACAAGAAGCAGCAAGCATGTTAAGTCATAGCAGGAGATTTAGTATACCGGGCTATCATTTAGCAAGCATGTCATTCTGTTCTTCATTTTGGAACACTTAACAAACCATTTGACTGCTATAATATTGTAGGATACTTTCCAGATTATGTTCGTAATCGGAAATCTGGAAACAGCTGTTGTCTTCTTCATCGCTGTTTTCTTATCATGAAATTCATGAACCAGCCAACAAATTAGTGAGATTTTCAAGTCCATTTCTTTCTTACTGGAAGATAGAAATGGTTAGTTTCGACATTTTAACTTATCTTCATCCTGAATGGAAGGGAAAAAAGGTAGAGGGAAACCATTAGTAGTTTTTGAGTTTACTAGTGAACGTGTGTTGATCAGATATATCTTTTTTTTTCCTTCCATGAAGTATTTGATTCTCTTGTTTCACAAAGATTGAGTGGTGTATGAATCAAGTTAACAGGTCCAGCCTGTGATTCAATGCTTCTACTCGATGATGATCACAATAGTTCAAATTGCAGAGGATCATCTTTCACTTCACCATAACCTGTGCAACCTCTAATTAATAAGTCAAGTTCATATCTTTCAGGTTGGCAAAAGAGTATATATCGCTGAAAATGAAGAGCAGTTTATGATGAAAAGATAACATCATCACTTTCAGGTATGGTATATTAACGTTTGAGCCAAAGATTTACTATTTTTTGGCTTTGGGATATGATGTATTAAAGCAAAATGACTCTTTAAACTGTCTGTGCTTCTTTCAATTGTGAAGTAGCAGTTAGTCAATGCAACTTTCGATGCTCATCATGGATCATTCGGAAACAATCGATCTATGTTTTAAACATAGGAGTCAGACTGCGTACATCCGACCCCCTTAACTTGCAATGTGGAGAAGCTTTGAGGCAATGGGTTAATGTTGTTTATAGCACCTTGTGTACCTTATTTTTAAGAGAGTTAATTTTTCTAATTCTTCATTTCCTTTGATAAAAAAAGTGTTGGCCAATTTGCTTGTCAGTTCAACTGGGTATTAGAATGAATCAGCATCGACTTAAAAGACGGCTAAGTACAATTAGCTGGATTCCAAGAAAGAGGGAAACAGACAAGTCAATATGGTCGGCTACAAACTTTGATTTCTCAATGACCACTTTTTAACTAGTGATTATTATTTCTATCTACTTTATGAATCTGCATTTATATCATTAAGTCATAACTAAATGACTTTCTATTTCTCTGATGTCCGTTCAAAAAAAATATCATTTTATATTAATTAAAAATAATCTATTTTTTAAAATTTTATTTTTACCCTTCTTATCATACAAATGTCTTCTTTTTTTTTTTCTTAAACATTATGCTAAGTGAAGAGTATCATAGAAAATGAAATGAAGAAAGTATGAATTTAAATAGATTATAACTTAAATGGGTTTTATGATTTTAAAAAAAATTATACACTAATTAAATTAAAGTAGGAAAATAATTATTTTTAAAATAAATTCTAAAAATATCCTTGCATTTCCATGTGGAAGAAGCATATAAATCTTGTCATGGTTTAAAAGACTACCAGCTTGTAACTTGACGTAGTCAAATTGTAGACAACCTGATAATTAACAAACATGTTGTTTGATAATTAACAATATTATCATGGAGTATAATATATGAGGAAAAGTATATCTTAAAAGAAAATCAGAGGAAAAAAGACAAAATTACTATTTGTTTTTTTAAAAAAAAATGGTCTATTTTTGTTTTTGGTTTGTTTCAATAAGAATAAATTTTTCTTTTTGGGGGCAAAACTTTTCTTTCAATTTTCACGTGATATATTTTAGACCACGAGATTAAAAGAAATTTTGGTATATTTCATACAAATTTGCTTTAGGAAGACAAGATTGAAAAATTTTCTTTGTTCTCTTAAATTTCGTGTTAAATCAAATTAGATCATTTTTTTAAACGCGAGATTATTTACTACTATTAATATAAATTTAAGAAAAATCATACATAAGTTGGAGTTGAAGCAATAGCTTATAAAAATTATAAAAACCAAAACAATATCTTTAACTTATATTCTGATTGTTCATTTCTTTGTTATAACGTTTTGGTTGCTTGCTACAGTTGAGGATATTCTATAATTGCTTGCAGCTTTAAATCACTGCTTTACCACTTTACGTATCACATAAGATTTCCAATCTCGTATAAAGAAATTCATTATTCTTAATTACTCTCTATTTATACTTTTTTATATCCATTCAAGTTGGAACATGTTCAAATTATAGACATTATTATTATTGAATATATATATATATACACTATTGTATCAGAAAGTTATGTAACAAAATCTGAAGTCATTAAATCTAATTTTTCGCGAAGCTAATGAGCAAGCCCATTTGTTCATATCATTTGACCCATCTTTCTTTACCTAAATATAAAGGATGGGGGTATAGTTTTGGTTAAAATAACACAATTATACAACAACAACATTATCCCAATGCTTCAAAGGCTCCCGTCCATTGAAAGCTAAGGGGGATATGATGTACGCAGCCTGACCCCTATGTTTAAAAACATAGGGCGACTGTTTCCAGATGACTCACGATGAGCGTCGAAAGTTGCATTGACTAACTGCTACTTCATAATTGAAAGAAGTGCAGATAGTTTAAAGAGTCATTTTGCTTTATTCCATCATACTCCAAAGCCAAAATATAGTGAATCTTTGACTCCCTCCAAGATTGATGAAAAAAAAAAACACAATTTTATATAAAACTTTTGTATATACTTACTCTGTTTGTATTTTGGCAATAAATTATACAAACAAATTTGTATATCGACAATGGATTATACAAATGGAAATAATACCCTATAGAAAATGAAACTACTTATTTTATTTGTATATTGACTGCAGATTGTACAAACAAATATACCTATAGCCAACGAACATACTTACCTTGTATGTATATTGATAGTGAATTGTACAAATGAAAATACCCATAGCAAATGAAACTACTTACCCTATTTGTATATTGGGAGTGAATTATAATGGTAATACCCATAGCAAATGAAACTATCATTATGAAGCATAATTAGACAAATCATAGCTAAAGAGCATAATTAAGATACTTATTAGTAACTACTTCTGAAAATTCCTCTACGTTTTCTAGTCCTATCCTGGGACCATGGCTCCAACACAAAAAAACCTTGGAAAAACTAAGTCCATGCCTCTTAAAAAAAAAAAACTACATACTCCCTTGCATTATAATTAATTAGATCAATACTTTCCTAATTTATTTACTATTAAAATTTGCGCACTGATATCAGTCTATATGATACCAATAGGGTGTCATATACCATGAAGTATCGCAAAGAATACCGATAGGGTATCAATATACTGACAAAGTATCATGAAGGATAATTTTCTGTTATTTATTTTTTTAAAAATGTAGTCCAATTCTATATGACACCAATATGATATAAATATACATATGGAGTATCACAAAGTATTAATTCATAACAGTTATGCTGACATCATATTGATGTAGTAGGTGAAATAAAAAAAAGGAGAAAGTGGAATAAGAGGATAAATAGTTTGAGTCATGGGTCCATTAATGGTAAACAATTTAGATTAAATCCTATTTTTGTGTAGCTTTTCCAAAAGTTTTTCGTTCCTAGGAAATAATGTCTTTACCTTTGAGGTACTGAAAAAGTCTATGTATATTTTTACCCACTCCAAAATCCACTTGTGAGATTTTATTAGATATGTTGTTGTGGTGTTTTTCCAAAAGTTTTTGTTCACTTACCTCAAATAGCACATGTACCATCCTTGGGCCAATTTTAAATGAAACTCGGGCCCAAATTCATTAGTTTCAGTTACTGGCCTAAGCCCACAACACAATCCATTAGTCCAGACTCCAGAATGATTGGGTGTCAGTTTCCCGCGCCCTCCAGAATTTTCTGGTAATTCTCCAACTCATAACCAATTTTCCAAAACCAGAATTCTCTGGTGCAATCACCTTCCTTCTTGCCGCCACAACCAGAACTCAGTAGAAACTTTTTCCCACAACCTATAAATACCCACAATCACCATACCTTTCATATACCAAACAGAGAAAAAAAAATTAAGAATCCATCAAAATTTCAGAAAAAAGCTCTCAATAGAAAAACAAACTTTTTTTCTTGAAAATCTTCAGTAATGGCGAAATCTGAAGGCAAAGCTATTGGCATTGATCTCGGCACGACTTATAGTTGTGTTGGGGTCTGGCAAAATGATCGTGTAGAGATAATCCCGAATGACCAAGGCAACAGGACAACTCCATCCTACGTTGCTTTTACAGATACAGAGCGGCTGATCGGTGATGCTGCCAAGAATCAGGTGGCTATGAACCCCCAAAACACCGTTTTCGATGCTAAACGTTTGATCGGTCGGAGATTCTCAGACCCTTCTGTTCAGAGTGACATGAGGCACTGGCCGTTTAAGGTAATTCCTGGTCCTGGTGACAAACCCATGATTGTAGTTCAGTACAAGGGGGAAGAGAAACAGTTTTCTCCTGAGGAGATTTCGTCTATGGTTTTGACGAAAATGAAGGAAGTGGCGGAGTCTTTCTTGGGGAGTACTGTAAAGAACGCTGTGGTTACTGTTCCTGCTTATTTCAATGATTCTCAAAGGCAGGCTACTAAAGATGCAGGGGCTATTTCTGGGCTTAACGTTATGAGGATTATTAATGAGCCTACTGCTGCTGCAATTGCTTATGGGTTGGACAAGAAGGCGTCGAGGAGTGGCGAAAAGAATGTGTTGATCTTTGATCTTGGTGGTGGAACTTTTGATGTTTCGATATTGACTATTGAGGAAGGGATTTTTGAAGTTAAGGCTACTGCTGGGGATACACATTTGGGTGGTGAAGATTTTGACAATAGGCTTGTCAATCACTTTGTGCAGGAGTTTAAGAGGAAGCATAAGAAGGATATTAGTGGCAATCCAAGGGCTTTAAGGCGATTGAGAACTGCTTGTGAGAGGGCGAAGAGGACTTTGTCATCGACAGCTCAGACGACTGTTGAGATTGATTCCTTGTATGAAGGGATTGATTTCTATGCTACTATTACCAGGGCAAGATTTGAGGAGATGAACATGGATCTTTTCAGGAAGTGTATGGAGCCTGTGGAGAAATGTTTAAAGGATGCTAAGATTGACAAGGGCCAGGTTCATGATGTGGTTCTTGTTGGTGGCTCCACTAGAATCCCAAAAGTACAGCAATTGTTGCAGGATTTTTTCAATGGTAAGGAGCTTTGCAAGAGTATTAACCCTGATGAGGCTGTGGCTTATGGTGCTGCTGTTCAAGCTGCAATTTTGAGTGGAGAAGGTGATCAGAAAGTTCAAGATTTGCTGCTGCTTGATGTCACACCTCTCAGTCTTGGTATAGAGACTGCTGGTGGTGTGATGACAGTGTTGATTCCAAGAAACACTACAATTCCAACAAAGAAAGAACAGATCTTTTCGACCTACCAGGACAATCAACCAGGTGTGTTGATTCAGGTGTATGAAGGAGAGAGGCCTATGACTAAAGACAACAACCTCCTTGGGAAATTTGAGCTCAAGGGTATTCCTCCAGCACCAAGAGGAGTGCCTCAGATCAATGTCTGTTTTGACATTGATGCTAATGGCATTCTCAACGTGTCAGCCGAGGACAAGACTGCTGGTGTGAAGAACAAGATCACAATTACAAATGATAAAGGGAGGTTAAGCAAGGAAGAAATTGAGAGGATGGTTCAAGAAGCAGAAAGGTACAAGGAGGAGGATGAGTCCATGAAGAAAAAGGTCGAGGCGAAGAACTCATTGGAGAACTATGCCTATAACATGAGGAATACTGTGAGGGATGAGAAATTCTCAGGGAAATTGGATCCATCTGACAAACAGAAGATTGAGAAGGCAGTGGATGAGACAATTGCATGGTTGGATGGAAACCAATTGGCTGAAGTAGATGAATTTGAGGATAAATTGAAGGAGTTGGAGAACTTGTGCAATCCAATAATTTCAAAGATGTACCAAGGTGGTGCTGGTGGAGATATGCCCATGGGAGGCAATGCTGACGCTGGAGCTGGTTATGGCCAAGGACAGTCTGCAGCTAATGGTCCAGGACCTAAGATTGAGGAAGTTGATTAAAGATGATATGTTATACTTGTATACACCATATCAACTATCTGTACTGTTTTAGTGACTGTTTTGAGTGTGTAGTTCCTTGAATAATGACTATGACAGCTATGTAGATCTCTTGTTTTTCTAAATAAATCTCATTTTTCATCTTAATGCTCATCCAACTCTCTTCAAAGTGTTGTTGACTATGTGATCTATTCTTGCTTCTTATCTGCAAAATTCCTGCAATACCTTGATTACCAATACATGAAAGCTATAGTTCTACAAGCTTCTTGATCATCTTCTTGGGAGTTTTTGAGTTATAGAGACATTGTCACATATCAATGTCTGCCTTAACATTGATGCTAAAGGCATACTGAATGTGTTAACTAATGAACAATATCAAACACAAATGACAAAGGAACATTGAGGGAAGAGGAAAACCAGATAATGGTTCAAGAACCTGAGATGTACAATTCCGAAGACGCGAACTCATGAAGAAGAAAAACCCCACCACAAACACATCACATGTGAGGCCTACATGCCTGCCTTCCTGTTTGACTCCTCCGTGAGAGAACTAAAGTTGGACACTCTGGTTAGAAGGAAAAAGGAGGGCATCCTAGTCTCTTGAAAGAAAAATGTTAAAGTAAATGTTGGAATTTAACCCTTTATTCTCATACCAGACAATAAATAAATTTTCCAGTGTGTTTCAACTGTCAAGAATTGGTCAATTTCAGCATTGAGAAACATCAAAACATAAAATTATTTCTTTAGTGTTGCAAAGAAATATAAGCTACCGTGTGTGCAACAACCTTAGTCTTAAAAAGACAGACCATCCACAATCAGAAGTGTAAGTAAATTGCCAGTTTTCCAAGTGATTGTTCTTGAATCATGATATAAGGAACAGGTACCTAATATATATTACATTGGACTTCTTGCAAGTTTGTCAAGCATTTAGGATCCTACTTAGCATAAAATAGAGAAATGTGTCATTCATGGAGGATTAATCAATACTGGATTTGGATACTTCAGTTAAGAACTTGAGTTTTTATTGAGCATAAAATGTTATGCTTTGCCCCTCAATGCACTCCAGCCTGATTGTTCAAATTCACAAAAGAAGGTGGAGAACGTTGCGATCGAATATGAAATGTCAAATTCCAGAAACACAAACTATTTTGGTCCCATATCCAGGGTCGGGCCATATTCTACAGAAAGGTGAAAGGAACAAAAGTTGAGGTAAAGCAACATAACACCACCTACAAGAAAGATCCTATATAACAACCTTTGACACTCATCAAGAGTAGACATAATTTGCTTTGGTCCAACCTAAATAGTCCTAATTAAGTACTTTTGTTTTTTTGTTCTCTCCTTTCCAACAGGCTATACAGAAAGGGAAGACTAGTGAGATCAACAAAAACATTTAGTTCCAAAGAAAATGAAGATTGCTTTCTTTCCTGGTTTCACTATCCTGTTATGCATTCTAACAATAACAAGTACAGCTTCTGAAATTTCCCATATGTCAAATGAAAAGGATGTCTGTGTCTCTAAACATCTTGTTAATGCACCAGACAGAAACAATGAGAGCGCTGTTGCAGACATAAGTGACAACACCAGTAAGTTTGAGTTGGCAACCAAGAGTTTTACAACAAATGTTGAGAAAAATCAGAGAGGAAAGGGATCAAATGGGGGTGGATTTGTTCGTCATCCACGTAAATCAGCTGCAACACTTAAGCAACCCTCCATCTACATGTTAACTACCTATGTCATTTCTAGCTTGCTTCTTCTCCTAGTTTTGCCCTTTGTCATTACCTAAGATGTTCTAAAAGATAGCACAAGCATGTTCTTTCTTATTTCAGCTATTCTCATTGTGGTTGTGACTTCGCGAGTTTATTATTCTGTTGGTTTGTTTTGCTAATACTAGAGTTGTATGTCTATCAATGAACAATTGTCTCCTGTAACATGCTAAGCTTGTGATACATCATATGAAACTTTCTTCATCTGTCTCCTTATTTATTTGTATCTGTGTATTGCAGCAAAAAAATGACCAAATAGTCATGCTGAATTAATCAGTAATCAGAGCCCAGTGTTAACTCCTTTTACTAACTGACCTATCAGTCTTGGTATTGAAACTGCAGGTGGAATGATGACAGTGTTAACTCCGAGAAACACTACCATTCTGACAAAGAAAGAGAAGATCTCTTTGACCTACTCGAACAATCAACCCGGTGTATGGAGAGAGGCCTAGGACTAAAGAAAACAACCTTCTGGGGAAATTTGAGCTCAAGGGATAAACTGAAGGAGTGGATTAAAGATGATAAGTTAATCTGCTCAAGACAGTAGACATGTGTTTATGTCGTTGAAGTGTTAGTATGAGACAACATCTACTATGACAACTATGAAAACCTCGACCTATGTTTTTTCCAAATAAAACCCTTTCTAGTTGTACTTTTTCCAACCCTTTTGAGAGGCCTTGGCAAAGATACCTATTCTTGCTTCTTATATGCAAGTTCTTACAACATCTTTGATTAGATGATGTAGCATAATTAGGCACATCAGTAACTAGTTAGAGCTGACCTTGAGAGGTTCTCATTTCCCCCCTCTAATTAGGCAAGTTTGCATGAGGCCCTACATGCATACTCTATGAGAAAACTTCAGTTAGACTCTTTGAACACTTTGGTTATAAGGTTAAGAAAAAGGGAGGGTATCATATTCTCTTGAAAAAAACTATCCCTTTATTCTTACATTAGGATATAAATAGATTCGCGTACCACTATCAACTGTCAAGATATTTCATTTCACCTATCACAAGGATCAACATATAACGATAAATGTGTTATGCTTTGTAATTGTCTTATCTAAACAACCAGCAACAAATGTTCCAATATGAAAAAAAGATTCCAAATAGTTAAACTAAGACCAGAACTTTGGAGACTAAAGAGAGGAAGGAATCAAAACGAGCCAAAGCAACTATAGAAGAAGATGCTATATAACCACCTCTCATACTCATCAAGATTAGACATATCCTTTTGCTATTTTCTCCTTTTCCAAATTCCCAACAGTTATTCAGAAAAGGAAAGACAAGCTAGGCCAGTAAAGAGGTTTAGCTTTGAATAAAATGAAGGTTGCTTTATTTTCTTGTTTACTTATCCTTTTATGCACTCTAGCAGTAACAAGCAGGGCGTCAGAAACTTCTCAGATGTTGAGAATCATAGGTGTCCATGTCTCCGAACATCTTGCTGGTGCGCCAGAAAGAAACAGTGAGAGTGCTGTTGGAAGAATAAGTGGACACACAAATAAGTTTGAGTCAGCAACCAAGGATGTTATACCAGATACTGAAAAAAATCAGAGAGGAAGGGGGGCAAATGGGGGTGGAAGTATTACTCGTCAGCCACGTACTGTTAATAAAAATTCAGCTGTAACACTAAAGGAGACCTTTATCTCCTTGTCAACTATTTGTGTCATTTCTAGCTTGTCTTTTCTCTTGGTTCTGCCCTTTATCATTCCCTAAGATGTTCCAAAAGCCACCTCAAACATTTGTCTTTGTTTTTCGGAAATCCTCATTGTGGTTGTGAGTTCATGAATGTGTTATGCCGTTGGTTTGCCTTGGTAATATTGTATGTCTGTTAGTGAACAGATGTGTCGTGTAACACGCTACAGATTGATGATGAATCATATCAGTGTTTCTGAACATTTCTTGCACTTGTTTTCTTCCCCAGTTCATGTATGCAGACCATAAACATGAAGTAATGAGAAGCAAGAACTCTTCTACTAATAATGATCAAGCACAGTGATAATATTAGATATCCAGATCGTATAAAATGATATTCAAGAATATTAGCAGATAAAAGATGGTCCAAATAAGCCATCCACGATTCCAATTTACTGTTACAATCCTACTTAGAGCTTCTGCCAGTCAAGCTGTCGTAAACATGTTGCCACATTTAATGAAGTAAGAAAATTGAGGTCCTCCACAGGCACAAAACACTTAACAGTTTAATTCTGAGAATATAATCCATTCATCGTAGAATCAGAGATAAAACTGATGTCCAGGGAAACAAAAATGAAAAAAAGAACAACCTCGAATGGGAAAAAATAAGAGTCACTTTTACATATCCGTCATTGTGAATCACAATCGAAGCATCAGCTTGTTTCAAATGTCATACAAAAACTTCTCGAAAAGTTTCATATGTTCTGCTTGTAGAGAGATGGCAACTGATTGACTGCCATCGTTGGTCGGACTTGGCAATATAAAGCTTAAGCCTTCATAAGCAATACCGCCAGGTCCCATAAATATTGGTCTACCCCATCCGAAATCAGCATCATGGATTGGCAGCCTAGACCAACTAGTTATTCCTAAATTTGGGCACTTAAATGTATGTGCACCTCGAACCAATGCCTTCAAGTCAGGCTGCAATTCCAAATAATCGAGAGCTGATCTTAAGTAGTCATTGTCCATTAGAGCCAATTGATCATGAATTTTACTGGCAGCATACCAAATAGGCTTTGATTTGAGATCACCTGCGACAGCCATTGGAGTAGCAGTGAAAATCACATTACCAAAGTAGCCTGGTGGGAGAGAAGGCCGGAGCCTTGCACGCCCATCAGTTGCTATGTACAACTTGGTTTCTTGATCCACGGTAAGTCCTCGTGCCATACAAGTGCAGCGCCACACATGTCCTGCCAACATCTCGTAGGAGCTGTAGTTAATGGTATTTCCATCTTCTTTGGACTTGGCTTTGAGGGCATTGATTTGGTCCCGGGTTAGTTTGAAGATGGACACGGCCGTTTCAGGAACAGTTTCTGAATTCAGGGCATTTTCTGCAGTTATGTTGAGAGTGGGAGGTGGCTGGTACTCAATGTGGGGGAACTGAGGCTGAGGTGGATCACGAGCTCGGAGGAGGGTCCGGTCAATGAAAGGTGGGATGGTAATGTCCAGACCACGAGCCATATCGGACCATGTATTGACGAAGTGAAGACCAGAAGCTCCGTCTGCTGCATGATGTTGCATGCCCACACCAAGGGAAACGCCTCCACATTTGAAATGTGTTATCTGTTCAACAGATGGATTTAACAATTTAAGTGATCATACAAAGAAAACAAGGGAAATTAGAATGCAATCAAACAAGATAAATTAGTGGTAACTTTTCTACAATCTAAACTAATATACATAATTTCATAATAGAGGCATGACATGACGTAACACTTGGGTTATGTTTTGTATTAAGGAAAATATTATTCATGAGAAAGATGTGTTATTGAGATATGGTTGCCAAGAAACAGATTCTATGACTCTGTGAGATAGTGATAAGATCTGCGTACATTTCACCTTCTCCGACTCTGATTCCACCAGATATGTTATTGTTGTTGTTGAGAAAAGATCCGCTATAAGAAAATATTCAAAAATATTGTACCAGGGATATTTGGACAACTAACGTTGTGGAATTTAACACGTGCAATCCACCAGGAATTGTTGTTGTCGTTGTTGAAAAAGATTGCTATAAGAAAATATTCTAAAAATTTTGCAGCAGGTAAATTTGGACAGCTAACATTGTGGAATTTAAAACGTGCACCAGGAATTGAGGCTAAAAATCAATCCTGGCATTCAACTTTCAACAACTCTTCTTATTTTAAAAATGTATTTTAATTTATTTAACATGATCAACCATCTTTACACATCTAGATCTCAAAATATTCAAAAATGGAGCCTCCCATTAATTTAATGTGATCATCGTTACCTATTTTCTAGATCTGACACCTATATTCTTTTTGTTTGATCAAATATCAAATTTAAGAATATTAACAAGATTTTTTTAATTGAATTTTAATTTTAAAAATCTTTAAATTACTAATTGAAAATATTAAATATTTACTAAATATAAAAGTACCTAAGTTGAAATGAAATATTAGTTTGCTTGTATCTTTTGAACTTGGTACAAGATACTATTCATTTTTATTTCATATTTCTTACTTTTGATCCAGTACGAAAATCAAGAAAATACGCACTATACTTTAAATTTTGTATCTCAAACTACAAATGATATAAAAATATTAAAATGTTACTCATTCAAATATTATATAATTTTAAATGTATAATGTGAAAAACTTAAATCGTAAAAAATAAAAAATAATTTTCTTAATTCTGTTATACTCTTATAAATGAGACACATAAATATCTAAATATCATTTTAAATTACAAATTTTTTTTTATATATATAAACATCATGCAAAATTAAATAATAATATAATACGGAAAGGAGGAAGTATTATATTTTTCTTTTCAAACTTGCTTTGAAATGTTTTATTTGAGTTAAATATCTACCTTCACGATGTAAGAGTTAAGTCAACATACACATAAGTCTCCCTGAATTCCACATATAAGATTTTATCGAATATATGTTAATATATTTTATGTTGTATTTTCTTTTTTTAATTTATCTAAAAAAAAAAAAGTCACTTTATTGTAAATTAGATATAATTAACTGTAAAATTATCTTCTTACCATTAATGAAATTAATCTTAATTATATAAATATTTAAAAATTATTTTATATCATAAATTTTAGAAAATTTTCTTTTAAATATTATGGTAAATTAAAACATGCGACATAAAAATTAGGGTGAGGGACTCATATGTTGTAATTCTTTCTTATGATAAAAGATAAAATATTTATTTTGAAATACATATTATTTGAATTTTAGACACCGTAAGAAAAAGGGTAGTAGGCAATTTGTACGCACACAAGCTAACCAAAAACGTACCTGCAACACTAAAAGAGCATAAGATTCGATTCCTTTCGAGTAATCAACGGCGGGAATAAGTCGCCGGAGCTCCAACGTCGGAGCGAAATCGCCAAAATCATCCACCACTCCATCGGACTCAGCTTCCACAAAAAGCACACCTTGCCCCTTACAATCAATCTCAATACGACCATCTTCGTCCCTGCACAGCCTCCCAGCCATCGGATAAAACGGCACTAGGGCTCTGCTTAATGCCTCCTTAAGCACCTTTCCGTCAAAAAAATTTGCCGATCCCGTCGGCCTGTAGAAATAAACACTCGGCGTGTGGAAATTAGGAACCACCAAATCCACATTAGAGTTCCACAGCTTCACTTGCGGCGTCTCCGTCGCCGGCTGCACCATCGTCGATTTCCTCACCTCGATCTTCATCGTTGATCGATCAACTCTGTTTTCTGAAATGGAAAAAACCACAAAAAAAAAATCTCAAGTAACCGATCGAAATTACAAATTATTCATTTTCAGTTACCCACTACGAATGTGATCTGTCACCAACTTTCATTGCTAAATATCCATTAGCATCACAAAATGAAATTAATTCAATAGAAAATGATTTACCTGAGATGGAGCAGAGGAGTGTAGTTGAGCTTTTTGCCTTTCAAGTTATGGGTAACAATATGGTTGGGAGTGGGTTGAGAATTACTATATAAATCAAAAGTAAACGAGAGTTTGTTTATATAGTAATGGGAAGGTGATGCCCTGCTATTGTTAAATATGTTACGTGAAAAATGATAATTAAAATTTTATATAAAATTTTTTTTTTAATAAATTAAAAAATAGATTTTTTTAAAGGAGGAAGTAGCATTTAATTGCAAGAATAAAATAGATATAATTAAATAAATAATTTATTTATTGAATTGATCAATATTATTTGATAAACATATAAAAATGTATAGAGGGAATATATTTTAGGGTTGGAACTTCACCTACCACAGCTGTCCCACTAAGAAGTTCCTACTCACTTCCCAACCAAAACATTTTCAACATCATGGATAGTAGTGACAGGAGTAAATTAACAAGAATGAATATATTTAGGTTTAATTAAATTCGAATTTATGATAGAAATTTTATTTTTATATTTAAAATAAATACATCCTAATCATAGTTGCCATTAGATTGTTCAAAATTGAATCAAAATTAATAATTTAAATTAAAAAAATTATTAATTTATTAATAATGAATTATTGATTTAGCGATTTCAGTAACGATTTTGATTTATTTAGTTATTGAGTTATCGATTCTTAACGATTTGAGATTTTTTTAAACGGATTACTCGATAACCTGATAATAAATTAATAAGTTATATTATATTTATACTATTGGATATCTAAAGTCCTTGGTGTAGAGTTTAGTTTTACTCTTTTATTTCTGTTTGTCTCAAAAATTCTTTGTTATTCTACTACGTGCTAAGTGTTTGTTTTTGTGTAAGATGCAATCTATCAACTCATATGCATGGTTTATTTTTGTTTTGTCACCTTGTTTTTTAAGTGTTTAACGGTTAAATTGACAATGATTAACAACACATAAACCATTAAATCAATAAGCAAAAATCTCCATGATTCTATAACGACTTAGCTGTCTACAAATCGATAACCAATAAGTAAAACCAATAAATTTCAAAATTGAATTGAACGGACTAATATGCAGCCCTAGCTGCAGTTTCATTTCAAGTATTGACACTTTTAGTTTATAATAAAGATAAGAAAAGGGTTAAATATGTTCTTAAACTATGTGAATAAATAAAAATGTCATTCGTTTAAGTTAAAGATATTCTTAACAACAATAACAACATATTCAGTGAAATTTCACAAGTGAAATCAAAAAAGAATAGAATGTATGTAGACCTTTAATCAAAAATGACTTTTTTTTTTAGAAGCAAATATTGACTTTTTTTTCGTCAAAACATTGAAACAAAATTAAGTTTATCAAAATGGCCTGTAGTTGAAACCAGATAACGTCATAATATAAGGTATCACTAATTAATTATTTCTAATGTAGAAAATGATTGAACATGAAATCCAATTAAATGAAAAACTAATTAAAACCAAATTCATTGAAATTTCTAAGTACCAACCAAATATATATAAATAAATAATGGAAGCAAAATTGGTGGATCAGGGTTGGTGAGATGGTGACCTAAAGCTTTGTGTGATGGGGATTCCAGATTTATCTCTTACTCAGCATTTCACTACATTCTCACTTTCTTGATTGAGCAAGTAATATCGTAAATATAATTATTAATTGAATTTGTCATATGAAAATTGATTAAGCAATATCATTTATTTTTTAGTTCAATTTATGAACTATTACATTGAATTTTAAAGAAGCGATTATAAATATCCGACGTGTAACGAAATAAAAAAAGGTCAGAAGTTAGGCATGGGTGGAGAAATTATTTGAAAGGCAACCATATATTATACACAAAAATCATAATATTGTTGATTTTATCCGTTTAAAATATTTTTGCAAAAGTTCAAGTATGGAACAAGTCCATGTGGGGACCTTCACGGGGGTTGGTAAACTCTCGATGCTTATTTATAGTATATTTTGCACACATTTTAATTAATTTTGCATAATCTTTTATAAGCTTATCTTATTATTTTCGTCATGTGATATCGTCTTATTTGACATGATAGTTAAGGAAAAAAAATATTTTTAAAATTTATGATAAAAAATTATTCATAAATATTCATGTAGTTGAAAAGCATTTAAAATGAAAATTTTAACTTAGAATTATTAATAATTTAACTAAGATAACATTTTCTTTGGGACGGACTAAAAAGGAAAGACTGAACTTCATCTTTAACTATTGACAGTTAAAAAATACTTAACTACTTGATTAACTAAAATAAAATACATTCCTGAACTATCACAATTGTTAAAAATACCTCTAATTTGATAAGAATTTAGGGATATATTTCACTCTTATTACTAAGTCAGAAGTGTATCTAAGTGCAGTTAATCAAATAAAAAGATATTTTTAATATTATTAATAATTCAAAAATAAAATTAACAATTAATGTCAAATTTACGAATTCTCTCCCTTGTATTATTCAAGGATAAGTCAATCCTTCTAATCTCCATGAATATTTCAACTTTTCTCACATGCACTACTTCAACTCTAATTTTTTTACTTATAAAACAAAGTAACCCATCTCTAGAAAGATCGAAATGATTAATTTACTAATGCACGTTGAATAATTTATTTTGCATCGTAGCCACGACATGTGAATGGACAGCTTTATTTGACGGTAATCTTATTTTTATATTTTTCTTTGTTTAATATATATCGTCTCAAATTTAATATTTAACCAACTGTTCAAATTCACACCAAGTAAAATTCTTTAAAAATAAGTACTCCATTGTTGTGTTATGATGACTTGCCACATATATTTTTTGTATCATGTAATTTAATTTTTTTAATTAAAAAAATTGAGTAACAAATTATAATGGGGACAATTGTGCTACAGATGGTTGGTTTTATTTTGGTTGATTTTAACTTTTTTCCCCATACTTTGGACTTCCGGATGGTTGGTGGATTTTAACTTTAATCAAAGTGCGCCACTTTTTACGTTGTGCAACAAAGAGAGATTTATAATTTGTTAAGACTGGTTTAATTTAAGTATTTTTGTATATACTAATTTGAGACACGTATATTTAATATGAGTTAATATAGATTTTCTAAAATGAAGTATTTGATCAGATTATATCTATTTAAAAACTAGAGAAAATTATATAAAATGGATTCAATTATCTGAAACTATTTATCAAAACCGATTCAATCTAAATTATTTATCCGCTTTTTCCTTACTTATTTCGCGCATGACGTCAGCATGCAATATTACCACTCTACGATACTCTGTCGGTGTATTATAACATAACAGTATTATATATGTTCGAACTTAATTTTTTATGATACTTTGTTAGTATATTGATACGTATTCGTATGATTAGACCTTTTTTTAAAAAATAAATAAGAAGCAGTTAAAGAAAAAATTAATAAAATTGCAATCTCATTATTAAAGTGACAATCTTATATATTAAACTCTAAACTTTGATGGTATCTATATACTTTGATGATATCAAGCAATAATCGAGCAGCCTTTTTCGCTAGACCACTATCCATTCTTCCTTGATGCCATCATAGTATACATAATCTAATCGTATCAAGGAGTAAATACGTAGTGTTTTCACTGAAGTATTGCTTCTTCCTCTTTGATACCATCAAAATATACGTTTTAGTGCATGCTTAAGTTTTTTTGGTAAAAAAAAAAAAAGTGACGCCCTAGCGGACACTTATCAAGCGGGAGCCTTTGTTTTAATGCTCTGATGAGGTCGAGATTTTGAGCGGATGTGTCTATCTGTCTCTTCACCATTGTATCTAAACTTACTCAATGGCTGGCTTTATGCAGGAGTAATGCTTTGGATGGAATGGCTCTTATTGGACATGCCTAGACATTCAACACGAAAATCAGTGCACAGGAAGATTAATGTGAATACTCTATTCTATGGTTATATGACTCTCAAGAATAGCCATACACGTGTAGCGCATGTGGAGCAAGACTAGTATATATATATAGACATACTTTGATAATATCAAGCAGTTTCACTGACACTATCTCTTTCTTTTTGATATCATCAGAGTATGTATATACTCTCTGACATCAAATGAACAAAAATAGTTAAAAACAAGATATATAAAAGAAAATGATTAACTGCTTGTAAATAGTTTTTCTTTTTAGGTTATAAATGTTGTTTCAGCTAACTACATAAATAATGATACATATTTATCAAAGAAATTTTTGGTATGCCTAACAAACCTTGTTAGGCATGTAAAAGCAGAATTTTTTGGAAGAAATATCATAAGGGACTAAAGTAAAGTATACATCAGTTCTCAGCTTCAATTTATACATTAGTTGATATGTAAAATGACTAAATAACCCTAAGCTTCAATTTTATTGACATATAGTTGACATGTTGATACCTTGGCTGGACAACTCCTCTTCTGTAGTAGTACTAATGTGAAGAAAATGTCAAGCAACATATATTAATTAAAAATTTAAAAACTTTTATGTCATGATTCCACCAACCAAATCGGTAGTTGTTGTCACATTAAGAGTTATAAATGCATACTAATTCAATAGTTTTTATCTTAAAAGTTTAATTTAAATGATTATAATAAAATTCAAACACGACATAAATTCAAATATTATATTCACGTCTGATTTTTTTTTTTATCATGACTTTTTTAGTGAGTTTATTTTTTTTCATATTTTAAAACCTCTTTTATTAAAAAGAAAAATTAATTCTGCCATTGCACATTGCGTACACTTTATCTTTATGTTAAAGAAATTAAAGTAAGCCAAGGTAGTAGACAGTAGGTAAAAACACGTACCGGGTCAGGTTATTTTAGTTGAGATTATAGTATAATTTTACAGGAAATTATATATTATAAAATAAGAATATAAAATTTTTTAATATAAAATTAGAATAATAAAATTTTATTTAAGATTTTGATATAATAATGTATATCTAAATGTCTTACGTTAAATCGGATAAATTGATTAAATGTTATTTGAAATAATATTGTGTTACTTTAATGTAATGATAATTTATTGCTATGCTTGAAATTTTGAAGAAGAAACTAAATTTTATAATTTTGTAAATAGCTATAATAGAACTTGCTAAAGAACATAAGGTCTGACCGTTCAGAAAATTTTAAAATATTCAATAATAAAAAATAAAAATAGTGAGAGGAGGAAATGAGTTAACAATATAATTACAAGAAGAATAATATGAGTTTATGTTAGTTGTCAAAATATAAATGAGGTCACAAAATAGAAAGTCACCTAAAAAATAATACTATACTTATTTT
>JAOTQR010000069.1:26120249-26147578 GCA_025774065.1 Solanum ossicruentum | reverse complement strand
TGTCTTACGTTAAATCGGAAAAATTGATTAAATGTTATTTGAAATAATATTGTGTTACTTTAAAGTAATGATAATTTATTGCTATGCAGGAAATTTATTTAAATTATTTTAATTCTCAACTATAATAATAATTACAACATTAAAAGGTAAAAACTTATTGTATTATATTTTTTTCCAGATTTTACAAGACATGATTTTTTTACTAATATATATAGAATACATCTTTTGAAAAAAGAGAACCCTAAGTTGTTGCTTTCATCACCTACTAGTTGAGTCGATCCTAATTATTACAGAGAAGTACTATCGAAAATTTCTATACTTATTAGGAATTACTAGTTTTGACTTTAATGAACAACAATTTTAAAAATATTTCTCCATTTAATTAATTAAATTTTAAAACACCTTTTTCGTATCATACACATAAACATGTTATTTATATGCATACATATAAATTTTTTTATTGATGTGATATATACATAAATATATTATATGATGTGAGAGGGTGTTTTAAAATTTAATTAGTCAAGTAAAAGTGAATTTTCAAGACAATCAATAGTTGAAAAGTAAAATTAATAATTCTCATCAAATTGAGGAGTATTTTTAATATTTTTTTCGCTCTTTCTAAAAAATCTCACACTATCTCCTACAAAAATTTAAAATCACTTATTATGCAACATGATAGATCGATAATATATTTAAGTCTAATTAATTAATTAGATAAAAATATTTTTAAAATTATTAATAATTTAGACATAAAATTAATAATTTTCACCAAATATGAAATGTTTTCACTACTTCTCTTTAATTATTATAACAACCAAGTTTTTAAGATAGTATGCATTGATGTTGAGTCATCGTACGACTTATTAATTAATAAAGAGTCAAAAGTGGTATAGCTTGTACTATGAAAAACTGTTTTCATTGTTTTTTTTTTAAATTTTTAAAGTCAAATTATATAAATTTTAGTTAATATTTTAAGATATACTTTTTATTATATTAATATGAAAAAATTATAATTGATAATATTTTTTTTAATAATTTTTGAGTATCTAAATTTTTATTTTAAAATGTTAAATTAATTTAATCTAATGTAGTTTTGAAAATTAATTAAATTGACTTTTTAAAAAGCATAATATGAAATAGTGTTAATTACAATATGAAATATTTTTTTATTTTTAGAATTAAATAAATAAGGGTATAATTACAGTGCAAGGCCATTCAGCCGATATAATTACCCAAAAAATGGCCATTCGTTGTATACACATGTATAGACAATATATATTTTATGTATAGTTTATGTTATATTTAATTTTTAAGTGTATTGTAGTGTATATCCAGTGTATAGATTATTTATAAGTAATTGCATTGTATAATCAATGTATACTTTGTATGACTTTTGGCAAACTTTATTGTCTAATCATGTATAAATTTTTACGGGTTACGTTCAAAAATACCCACCATAAGAGGGGTCTTAATATTTTTCTCCTCATAAAAAATATCTTACAAAATACCCCCATAAAGTATGTAGTTTGATTCAACTTAAAATAAAAATGTCATTTTTATAAGATTTTTCTTATGGATAGAAAAAAATCAAGATCATTATATTTGATGGGCATTCTATGTAATTTTCTGAATTTTTACAATTTTGAGCCCTTTTTTTATGTAAATAAAAGAGGACTATATTATCGCAAATTAATTAATTTGATATATATTTGAAATTAAACCCTTAAATAAGTTGACCTCCGTGAAAGAAATAACAAGAACAGAAAAACTTAATTAACAAAATCAACAAATTCTAACTTTCTACATATCATGTCAACAATTCAATCCGTAGTTTAAATTTATGGGAGTTTTTTTGACTTTCTGTACCCAAAATTGGATTTTTACTTTCTAAAATTTTAAATTCTAACCATATTGAAATAACTAGCTGAACTCATCCAAAACAAATAACTAGCCTTATATTTTCAAATAATAATAATAATAATAAATAGACAAACTTTTTTTAAAAAAAATAATTTTAGAACAACTTATTGTTGAGTCAAATGTGGTAACCTATATGAATTAATGACTTGCATTCAAGGTGTTGGATTATAGTGTTAAAAGTGGTTGGGTATTTGTTTAAAACTAACACATCTAGTTGACTTATAACTACTCCTTTGTTCCATATTACTAATTAGTTAATATTGATCTGACACATTTTTTTAAGAAAATTTAATTAAATTAATCTTGTTAATGATATTTTAGATCTTTAAATCCATCTATTATTCACTTTGTCTCATTTTATATAATATCTTTTCATTCTTATTTGTTCCAGAAGAATAAAATTTTATTATAATTAGAAATATTTTAACTTTTAAAAAAAAAATTTATTCCTAATTAAATAATTTACAATTATAGAAATATTTAAGAATTATTTTAGAATACAAGTTTCTAGAGTCTTTTATTTCTTAAATATGCGTCAAATCAAATGGTGTCACATAAAATAAAAATATTCTGTTAATTTAATTATTTTATACTAACGTTGGAATGAAAAAAAAGTACTCTCATTCTTAATTCATATGAATCACTCCCTTTTTTAGTTAGTTTAAAAAACAATGACAAATCTCCATATTTATAAACAATTTATCTTCAATTGTCACTTTATCTTACTTGAAATGATTTATAGTCACATATTTTAAGTCATAAATTTCAAAAGTTATTTTTTTTCCTTAAAATTTATGTCAATTTAATGTGCTTCATATAAATCAGGACAAAGAAAGCAATAAAAAACTTTTGATTTGCTAAAATGAATAAATGAATTCAAATATTTATTTTTAATATAAGGGGCAAATAAAATAAAAAATGGAGAGTATTTTTATTTATTTATTTCTTGTCTGTAGATCTAGCTATGTACTAAGTAATTATAACCACATGCTATTGAAATTATTTACACAAAAATAATCTATTTTTTAAAATTATTGAAAAGCATTGGGCTGATTGGTTACAACCAATCATTTTGGTCCTCTCGCTACTCATTCTTTTGGAGGAAATGGCAGTTGCTTGCCCATATAGGGTTTGCTAGCTTTTATTTTTGTTTATATTTTTAATTTCTTTATATTAGTAGTGCTATTTAAAAAAAAAAAAAAACAGATTTGGCATTTGTCCCTTTTCTTCCTTTTTTTAAAATGGAACTTTTTTTCTTGTATGTGTATTATATTAAAGTAAATTAAAAGTAAAACTTCAATATTTAAATTTTTGGTGGCTCTCTTTTTAAAAGCTTTTTTTTTTCTTTTTTAATTGTTTCACTTTTTTTTGTGAAAAAAATATTAATGTTATTTTATTACTTCATGTTTATTTTTTTATTTTATTAAATTAGAATGTATGATAGTCAAATAAATATCGATATCGATACATTGTATAATTATTTATACAATATTGATACGTAATTATGCATCATTTATATAATGTCGGTACATTACATATCTATTTATATAATTTTGACACGCATTAGTATTCAATTTATACAATTTTGATACACATTTATATACTAATTATATAATTTTGATACATCCTTATACATAATTTATATAATGTACGTACATTACATAATTATCTATATAATATTGATATACGTTTATACATATTGATACTGTATTGATACATGAAAAAAATAAATGAAGAAAATTTTGAATTTCTTTTATACTTATAAAGAAACACAATAAAATTTTAAAAAATAATTTTTAATAAAAAAATAATGCTACCCAATAAATACATGATTTTTTAAAAAAAATTATATAAAAAGCTACAGAAAAATAAAATAAAATAAGTGTTAAAAAAAAACACTGAAAAAAATTTAAAAGGGTAAAAATTCGGCATTGAGTTGATTTGAGCAAAAAGATACCTAATGACCTTGAACTTATTTAAGCTACATTGAGTCCATGACCTTCTTGGATTATTTTCTGTAAAGAAAAAAAATGCGCTACTTTTATTGTAATTTCTTTTTTCCTTGTATATATATGAAATTGCCTCCAATAATAATTGGACCATTTACATGGGCCTACAATACACTTGTAAATTAGCAGCCCAATCTTTGCAGTCTTTTTAGTTTGTGGACTTAGAATTGACGTACAGACACAAGTCCCTACTCTTGTATAATATTAGTAAACGGAAAAATTATTTACAAGCAGCTATTTCTTTACTTTTATACCATCTATTTTTTATATAGACTCTGATATAAGAAGTAGTACTTCAATAAAACTTGACAACCACCAAAGTATATATATATATATGCTTTGGTGATATTTGAGAGGAAAAATCAATGTTTTAGTGAAAAAATTACTCAATTACTTCTCGATATCATCAAATTATAAACTTTGATAAGAGGAACATGCAATGTTTCAATAAAAAGACTACTCAATTACGGTTTGATACCACTAGAGTATATATAATATAATCATATCAAGGATAAAGAAGCAATGGTTTAGTGAAAAACACTACTCATTTGCTTTTTGACAACATTAGAACATACTTTCTCTTAGTTATTTCTTATTTATTTCTTTAAAAAGAGATCAATTTTATATGATATCGATAGGATATTGATATACTAATGGAGTTTGGCCATAAGATCAATCTTAACTTTATATGATACCACTATGATATCAATATACCGATAAAGCATTACAAAGTAATAATGATGATGTCAAGCGCACGATAAGAAAGGAGCAAATAAAGACAAACATTGTTTGCTTTGATTATCTCATTTTTTTTTTAAAAAAAATACAAAAATAATTCTTTAAAAATGAAAAAAATAACTTTCTAGATAAAAATAGGCAAAACACACACACCAAATTTGGTTAGTGACTTTTATTATTAGTTGTCTCCTCCCCATCATTAAACACACCCACACAACTAGTGTTTGCCATAGTTAAATATGAATATTTTTTAATAATATCTTCTATTATACAAGTTACTATATTTTTCAAAAATGATTTCTGTATCTCTATGAGATAGTGGTAAAATTTACATATATTTTATTTCCTACAAATTCCACTTATGAGATTTCACTGATATGTTATTGTCATTGTTTATTTACGTCTTTTTCATTGTTTAATACATTTAAGTGATACTGTGACCTTATTCGTTGTGACGGGTACGGCGTAGTTTATTATAAATTTGGAACAATTATAATTTAGAGCAAATAACGTAACTTTCATGGATTAAAATTTCTCCAAGTATCTGAAGACAAATAAATATCTTTGGATTGGATGGTGTTGTATATATTAAACTTTCTTCGTCAATGTTTTGTTTTGTGAAAATGAAGTTTTTAAACAATATACGCACAAAACATATTACTTTTTGTGTCCTAAATGATATAGCGAAATTTAATTGAGGCAATATATAATTTTACAAAAATTAAATATTTTTGAAATTTATCTTTTTAAATGAGAAGTTTAAGATTAATTTTTTATTTTTTGAATAAGTGAATGTAACAACGTTTTCTATGACGAATAAAGTTGATCCTATCTCGTAGATTTTCATATTACACTACCGCGGAAGAAAGCAATATTTTTTTCATGAACATTTTTATCTTTTCAAATCTTGATAAAAATAAATTTTCCATCAATTTTGGATAGAGCCAAAGATTCACTATTTTTTGCCTTTGGGGTATGATGGAATATAGCAAAATGGCTCTTTAAACTGTCTGCGCTTCTTTCAATTGTCAGTTAGTCATCAATTGTAAAGTAGCAATTAGTCAATGCAACTGTCGACGCTCATCATAGGTCATCCGAAAACAGTAGGGGTCAGGCTGCGTACATCCGATTCTCCTTTACCCTGCAATGGGCTGAAACCTTTGAGGCATTGGGGTAACGTTGTTGTTGATAAAAATAATATTTGTTTTAGTGGTAGTAAAACTACATATGAAGATATATTTATTCTCTGAATAATTGATATACAGGTCTTATTGAAAAAGTCAAACTATCAATAGCAAGTTGCAAAAATTGATATGGATATATTATTAGATATGTATGGTTTAATTGGGATATTATTTTTAAAAGATCCATGAGCTACGTGTATAGTCCACTTATTTGGAAAAAGATATTATTGTTGAAAAAACATTTTATGCTATATTAAATTAACAAATTAAATAGATGCCTTAAATGATAAGGACCACCTCCTCCTTTTTTTTAAAAAAAAGTTATGTCGGTTATATTGAAATTATTTTTTATATATTGTCTCTGCGATTTATTGTATTAAATAAATTAAGTGTATTAAGATAATAATATCAGTATTGTTAATATTATTGAAAATACAAACTATAAAATAAAAAATTTAAATATTAACAATGTTAATATTTCTGATCCGATCTAAGGAGTTAGTTTCCATAAAATATCAGATTCCTTCAGAGCCAAAGAAAAATAAAATATCAATGTCCATTATTGGACTATATTATATTATTATTTAAAACAACTCCATCAACTTCTTTATTACATTTTTTTTTCTGGATTTTTATCATTTTATCTATTTATTTAGCATTTTGTGCCAAAGGTATCAATCAAAGTTCATTTTCACATTATTGGTGCAACATACCCCCAGCCAAAAACTAGTCGATTTTTTTAATATATAATTTGTCTAAAAAGTCATATTTTATTTTTAGTATTAAGTTAAAACTATCGTTCTCTTATATTTTTGTCATCTATTTTTATTTTTTGTGGAGTTAAAGTTTTCATTGACCGGCTTCTAAAATTCTCTTTTTCATCCATTTTTGTTTTAAAAATCTGTTGAAATCTTTTATTTCCCTGGTCCATTCTATTAGGGAGATTAATAGTATTCTTATTTATACTTCAACGTGATTCAAATATTTAACCTACATATTGAAATACTTGATTACTAAAGCAAGCTTCACTTATTAAATCAATCGAGATTATACAATAAATACTTATCCAATTAAAGTGTGAGTTGATCCTACAATAATAGCAACGCAGAATTGCAAAAACTAATAATCGCAAGACTTATATACATAAAATGTTATTAACCAACATATATGATATTGTTACTTGATCATAATTCATATAGATATTAATAATAAGAAATGAATCTTGAAATATAACTAATTAAATACAAAAACAACTTATGAAATTATATATGTTGAAAGAGGATTATCTAAAAATTATAGAAGCAAACCGATTCTATTGCAAATTTTAAGATAAGGGTGAGGTGAACTAAAAAATTAGTAGGATGATGGGCTTTGATATGATTATAAATAATAATTTTGTATTCAACTCCATTCTAAAAGTTGTTTTATGAATTATGAGGAGTAGATTGTTTTAAAATGATCATTTTTTAAACAATTAACTTTTCATATTAACATGGGAGCTCGCGCCGAATGTAAGATAAACCAAGAAGAAATAAAATTTGAGCTATAATATTATGATTTAAAACATAAATAATTGCTCTAAATTAATCCTAAAATTCTCATGGGGTTATAGAAAAAATAGTGAATCTTTGCTCCATCCGAGATTGATGGAAACTTAAAAATAGTGAATTCTGGATGGAGCCAAAGATTCACTATTTTTTGATTTTGGGGTATGATGGAATAAAGTAAAATAGTTCTTTAAACTGTTTGCGCTTCTTTCACAATGTGAAGTAATAGTTAGTCAATGTAACTTTCGACGCTCATTATGGGTCATCCGGAAACAGTCGCACTATGTTTTTAAACATAGAGGTCAGGCTGTGTATATCCGACCCTCCGTACTCTGCAACAGACGGAAGCCTTTGAGACCCTAAACTAATGTTTGTAGTATTTTATTTTAATACTGTATCAAGTTAAATAAAAAAGAAGAGTATTAAAATTTATGATTGAAAGACCGGTGGACACAAGTAATTTCTCAATAGCTTCCTTGGAGAAAATAATGGAAGATCCTGCTTCCGTTAATAATCCAAACAAAAGCGTGTATGCGTTACGGTTCTGTTTGGATACATACATTATCCTATTTTTCCGAAAAAAGATGTGGCCATTCACCGACGCCTACGAATTTCACAGTTCCCCAAAACTGGAAGGAGCCACATGTTATGACTTGGAAACACCTCATATGTTTTCGATCCAAAAATATTTTTATCTCGTCAGTACCAATAATAATAGATAAATCTAATTAATTATTAACGGTATCGGGTGCGCTAAAATGACTATTAAAACGGAAATTAGGTTAGAGGATTATTTGAGTAGTCAAATCCAAATCTAAAAACTAATCAGTCAAAAAACACGATTTAAACGAAGGGGTCAAAAACAGTAGAAGCGGCATATACTTTAAATTAAAAAAATAAGACCAAATATTACAGTTTGGATAAGATCAAAAAAATCGGGCCTCACAAATATTTTTCTCCTCTTTTAAACCACTCAAATAAAACTAAAAACCGACACGTCACCTCGAAAAAAGAGATTGACACGTCACCCTCGTTATCCACACCATTATTATCACCTCAAAAAAAGGAAAAAGGGAAAAGGAAAAGCAATTAATTACCACTCCTTTTATTTCCTCGCTTATATATACTGAAACCTTCACCTTCTTTCAATTTCATTTATTTATTATAAGCAGTCTCATTCTCATTTTGTATCTGAACTTGTCGCAATTAATTGATTGAATTTTAGATATTTTTGTGTTTGATCTAATCTATAATGGCTACTGCTATGGGAATGGTGGGGAGTATTGGAGGATGTGGAGCAGCTTCTGCGTCTCTGTTTCGTTTGAAGAACAAAAATGGATTTAGGGTTTCTTGTGTTTATTCATCTTCTGCTGTTGCCGATCCGTATAAGACCTTGAAGATTCAACCCGGTGCGTCTGAATCTGAAGTCAGAAAGGCCTTTAGACAGCTTGCTCTTAAGGTAACGGATTTATCCGCCATTGTTATCTGCTTCAAAAATCTTCAAAAAATAATTCGATTTTTCTTTATATGTGCTAACATGAGGTGTTTAATTGGATTGCAGTATCATCCAGACGTATGCAGAGGAAACAATTGTGGTGTCCAATTTCACCAAATCAATGAAGCTTATGATGTAAGTTTGTGCATATTTGCTTAGATCTTATGTTGATTTTCGTTATCTATAAATAATAAGATAATTAAATAGTATATTAAATTTAATTAGTCGGAGCTCATCGTACCGGATTTACCTTTATCTCATTTGGAAACAAGAGTTTACCTGCCGTTCCTTTGGAGAAAAAATTTATTTAGTGTATTAGGTAAGTTTTTTTTTTTTTTAAAAAAAAATTAAATAATAAAGCAAAGTGATGGACCCTTGAGATGGACCCTTGAGCTGAATGGAATATGACTTATTGCATAAACCAGGCATCTTTGCCCACAGGAAAAGGCTTACTTTCTGACCAATAAAATTAACAAACCGGAAAAGGTGAAAGGAACCAATTACCTCATGTAACCAGCTTGTAAAAATGGTCCCCCTTAATTTGGTCACAAAAAATCCTCTTTCTCTTTCCGCTGATGTGACTATTTGTGTTGCAGGTTGTGATGAGCAACTTGAGAGGTGAAACACGAGCAGAGTTGGAGATGATCAAGGATGATGATGATGAATCAATGAGAGGAATGTATGAACCAGATTGGGATTTATGGGAAGAGTGGATGGGATGGGAAGGTGCTGGCATTCGTGATTATACTTCTCACATTAATCCTTATATCTGATCTTTAATTTAATTATCTTATTAGTTCAAAACCCAAGCTTGAGGTTTTATGTACATATATTCAGTAGGAAGTAGAGGGATTTCTGTTGTACATAGTTGGAATTCCCCTTCTTGTTTGTTATTTTCAACTGTAATGATGGGATGCATCTCTCATTCATAAATAAAACATTAAATTTCTTATTACATTTTGATGGCAAATTATCAGGATTTTATTTTCATAATTACTAGCGTCCACATAAAACTGAAATCTGCACATTCTTGCTATCTGTCAAACAAAATGGTTTTATGGATATGTATTATTTATTGCAAGATAACTCATGTATTTAATCCTTAGCATAGCATGTAGAGTCTCTTCTTGATACACAAATTAAGAAGCAAACAATAGTTATTTACCATTGGCTTGATAAAAAAAATTAAAAAATAATAAATGAAAAGAATAATTTTATCAAAAAATATTTTTAAAATATAGTAAATATGTCTTAAAAAACATAATAGAAAAATAACTGTAATTAGTGATAAGAAAATCAAGTATTACTCCCTTTGTCTTATTTTAATTGAATTTGTGAGCCAACATACACATTAATAAAAGTACTTAAAGATAAAATTTTAATCATATTTTTCTCTATTATTCTTTGTGAAGTTATAAATATATAACATAATTTGCCTAAAATATAAAATTTCAATAAATGAAAGAGAACAAATATGAAAAAAAAAATTTACACTTTCAAAGTATAAAACTTCAATAAATGAAAAGAAACAAATATGAAAAAAAGTTTCACACATTCATTTCGAACTTTGAATAATTCAACTATTTTAAATTTTAAAAAAAGTTTCAAAAATTCAATTAATTTGGGACATAGAGAATATAATATTTTTTTAATTTCATAAAAATGGACAAATATTGTTGAATATCTCAAAATATTAGAATGAACAAATAAAAATGGAGTGGAAATGTGACAAATTCAAACGTGAAATTTGAGAGGTCTCTGTGATAAATAATGTCTACTAATTACCAATAAAAGTTGATAGATGCTGAGTCTCCTAGTTTTTCAATAATGAAGGTGGTGCCTGCACACATTAAATTTGATAAATAAATTTACTGGATTAGCCTTTTCTGTATATTTCGAGTTTTTTCCTACTATTTTGCGAGATATTTCTTACTTTTGGTTTCTTCTTTTATGTCTACCTTGATGTGTTAGTTGTGAGGAATGGTCTCTCGAAAACAACTTCTCCGTAGGAGAATTTCACTGGATGTATGTCACGACCAGATGAAGCAAAGCTCAGTACATCTCTCATATCTTATTTTAAATCAGAAGCACTGAACGAAACAAGAAAGGCAACATTTTACATATGAGCATGAAGATCAAGTAAAATAAACTTCAGCATGTCCAACACAAGATACTTGAAGATAAAAAACACAAACTAAGTTTTCCTGTTGTGATTGGTTTTGTATGCAATATATAGTTCATATTACACCAGTTTGTCCAAAAAGAGGTATTTATGCAAGTCTTTCGGAAACATCATGCACCTAACTCAAAAGGATGAATGAACTGGCACCAAAAACCTGGTTGAAGCAAACTCTTTTCATTATTTAGTTGAGGATGAACCAGCAGAAAGCCTCGCACTCCGTGCCTTATCAGCTTTCTCCAAGTAATCTTGGTGAGATTGTTGCTTGGAGCCTTAAAAAGAAAAAGGGAGAAAACAAAAGATTCATCAGCTTTCCACCCTTCCTGAAATCCACAGACGAAGCGGAGTTGAAACATCACAAATTGTATTTTACGACAATAATGCACCCGCAGCAGATAAAAAGGTTAACAGAGGTGAGATACAGCATATCATGTATAGCTCGTAATATGATATGACTTTCTTTCTCAGCAAAACAAGTATAACACAAGAAAAGCAAAAGGCTGAAAGGGGAAAGGGGCATTCATCACCGATTTATTAGGATCAACAGAGAAACAAAAGAACACTTATTAGGATCAACAGTCAACATATTGGGGCATTGATCACTGATTTATGATTTCTTTATCTATTTCTTCACATTCAAATACTTGCATCCAGATATAAAGAAATTCATAACAACACTCCAAGTAGTGAAAAGAACACCTCCAGAAGATGTACAATATTGCATAAAAGTTGGTTCCAGAAGCTAAGTTGACCATTTGAAATGGCATTAAGAAGTATTCTGTACAAATAGATGAAGAAAACAGTGACCTAGCATAATCATCATAGGCAAACGTGATTGGATAACCATTTTGGACAGCATTATGCTTATAGCAATTGTTAGGATTCATATATAGCTTGCACATTACACAACCAATTTCTTTTATATCTTTAATATTTTATTATCAACTTATGTACAATTATTAGCTAGGTGCTTTCAATTTTCAATAGATTTGACCCAAACGAACCCCATAAAAATAAAAGCTAATAGGCAGAAATCAGATAATAGTCTGTTGTATCAGCACACTCCATAGCCTGCAGAACCTTAAATACTAAGTGCTCTACATAATTATTTAGCTGGGATGAGGGTCGTGCAGCTACATTAACAATCTTTTTCATGAGATGAAGTTTTTTAGAACCACTACTGAGTGAAATTTTATGTGCAAGGGCATATGGAATCCGTTTCTCATGAATTCTCTTACTATATACATATCAACTATGCCAGTTTCACTCGATTAAGTAAACTGAGTGGGTTCCTCACATTTCAGTCTTGTTTAGAGTGAATTAACGGTCCAGACTTTTGATGAAGTGAGCAACAGTCCAGGCTTATCAAGCGAGAAGAATAAAGAGGTGGGTACATTAACCACCTATTTTCAAACCGTGCGCCACTAAGCCTAATAAATTTACCAGTTATAAGTGAAGTCGTATTTGTTGCCTTTATGTCAGTGTAAAGATATAGTATGCAAGCCTAACTCAAACCCAAAAGTTAGTTTCTAAGTGGAGGATTGGTCAAATTAAGCAAACCATCCGTCCATTCCCCAACTAGTGTGGGACTCTGACCCATTCTAACCATTTGCATTAAACATAGACATATCAACAGATTCTATCCATAAGGATATCAAAGAACAACCCCAAAGACTCCTTCCTAATCCACCACCAAAAAGTGGAAGAGAGAAAAATTCTTATGTTATATCTTCTTATGGAGCACACTCTATTTGAAGTGAAGCAACAAAATATACTACAGCTGGCTCAAAACCAACAAGCTTTGGCTCGTGGAAACATCAAACAATACCATCATTATTTTCCTTATAGCAACAAACACACAAGATATGTGGTAATTATCGCCAATTTTATTTCAATTACTGGTCAAGCGAAGAGACCAGCATTATGAGAAACAATAAGTAATACATAGCAATGCAAATCTACAGCAGAAGAGAAAACGGGTGACATTGTCACTAAATGAGATATTACCTAACAAATGCATAATGAGGTAAACTTAGAGGCATTTTTGCATTATAAATAACTCCAGGGTAAATATTTGAACTTTGTTTGATCCTTGTAATGGGAGAATCCTCTTTTTAACTTCTCAGGTTTTAGTAGTCTCAGATAAGTAGTAGGGTTACGAATATAAGGTAATCAGATTCAAGGGAAGTAATTGTGATGGCACAAAGTTCAACTTCCTACAGAGAAGCAGCCCGGATGGAACAATTGGATGTTAAGGATTCAGATACATCAACCCAGCTAGTTTGATATGAAGCCAACAGGACATGACCTTTTTGATGATTGATTTGAGGGATTAGAGACCAGCAGAAAGTAGGCTTATTTAGTTATTTGCTATTTGAATGAGGTGAAAAATGCTAATGCCCTCACGATAACATGTTATCTTTGATGATATGGAATTCTGGGGAATCAAAGGCGTGGCCTAGTGGTCAATTAAGTAGGGTGGAATGAAGTCTTAGGTTCAAATCTCCACCAGGTATCTATTTCCATCAATCCAAACCTTGACAGACAGAATTACTTCTTAAGCTAGTCGATGGTAGGTACCTCAAGGAAATAGTCCAAGTATGAACAAGGTGGGCCGCAAACACCGAGGTTATAAACGACTATGGATCCTGGCAGTCATGGTAATTTCAATCTATTACATCAATAGCAGGGTAGCTCATCAGAACATCAACGGAAGCAATCTAGATATTAGTAAATTGTTATTAAAACAAATAGTGAGTAAATATGAAGGGTTCATATATTTAGCCAACCAGTTTGTGATTAATTTGTTGCTATATTGAGTTCAAAAACAATAAATTGCAATGTAAGAGGTATTAGAATGACGAACCTCGGGTCATGAAGTACCAGGGAACACCGAAGAGGACACCGATGACGGCGATTCCACCTATGACGTGCTTCTTCTCACCGCTATATAAGATATGTTCCAATTGGGCCCTAAACCCTCCTCCTCCTGCTCCATTCATCTTCTTCGTCTCACTTCCCGCATTCTTCTCCATTTGTTGCCCTTTTTTTTGCCCAGTAAAACCCTACCGCTATTCATTTTGAGCTTCTCTTGCTGCACGTGTTCGCTTACTCCTGCTGCAAACGCTTCATCATTTTTCCCCGTAACTATTAAATTAAAATTTATATAATATTTTTTTTAAAAAAAATATTAATTAATAAACATAATATTATTAGAAAATTAATTTATGTTTTTTAAATCAGATATTTCAACCAAATTAATGATAAAGGTTAAAAATATAAGATTTATACGAATATCATGCTTGAAAAAAATATTCGTATTATAAATATAATATCATAATAAAATTATTAAAATATTTGATAAAAAGATATTTTTATCAAATATAACTAAAAAGTAAGTGACTTGTAATGTGAAATATCAAATCAGTACTACTAAAATAAATATGACTAAAAATACAATATAAATTCAAAATTCAAATTAAAAAATTTAACATTTTTATTTTATTCGCTAAATGAATTTTTCTTTTAAAATAAGACCTGTAATCATTTACTTGATTGTCTGTCACTTCATCAACAAGTGTATTATACTCTCCTTCAACTTCTTACTTGAAAAAAGTGTTTATATGACGCAACAAAACCCTACATAAGATGTCTCAAATCAACATTGCCCTTGAGGTGTTTAAGTTGTTAACTTCAAAGGGCGATAGATAACAATAACAATAATATAATCAATGAAATTTCAAAAGTAAAATTTGAAAAGGATAAAATATATACAAATTTTATTATTGTCTAATAAAAATAGATAAAGTATTTTCAAAAAATTGATGTATTATTAAATTATAATACAAATTGATTAAGATATTATGATCATTAAAAAAAAAAAACTTACTCGGAAAATTGGAACCTGACATTTTCACCTTTTCATCACATGCCAAGACTTTTATTTACTTTTTATTTTCCCCTATTTTGCTTCTTAACATTTCTTTCCTTTTTTTTCCTTTGTATAACAGAAAATGTCATTTGAAAATTCAAGGAGGCAATCCAAAATATCTTAGTTGTATTTAATAGCTATAATTTGAATAATTACAATTTGTAATTATAACATAACAGTATTTGTATAATTTGTATATATATATATATATATATTTGTATAATTTACTATACAATTTGCAGTTTATATAACGTTTGTATATTTTACTATACAATTTATGCACAACGTTCGTATAATTCGTTATACAATTTGTGGTGTTTGTATATTTATATATTCAATTTGATTTGCGCACAATTTTTATATAAATTATGCGAATTATACAAACTCAAACTATAACTAAAGCTAAATATTTATCGCGAGCTATATTTATTTCAGATCATAATTATGATAGTTAATTCACGAGTATATCGTAATTCTTCCAAAGTCGAATTCATGGGCCTGATCAAATTGGTTTTGGGCTGAGAACAATTCACCCATTTGTAAAGTCCAGCTTGTCTACTTCCACAACAGTTGAAACAGCACAAGGAACACGGAGATTTCTTTCTTCCTGTAAACTGAGTAAAATAATGCGGTTGCTCTCTCTTGCACGAAGGCTCTACAGTGCTCGTCCCATCGCTTTTAACCATATAATCGGCTATCAGTATCCTTCATTGTTCGCTCCACAGACTGAATTAAGCCGCCATTTCTTTGAGGCATTTCGTCAATCATCTGTCAGACACTGTTATACTACACCGCCCAACCTCCCTTTCTTTAGCTCCGGCAATTCCACTAGCTACGAAATCATCAACTTCGATAAGTGTGTGGATACACTGCGCGAAAAGGATCATGTTGGTGTTCGCGAATTTGTTGTGATTGTACAAAAGGCCAGCGATTTTGGCTCTGCAGATGAAGCCATGTCATTCCTTGATGAATGCGGGGTTAAACCAAACCAAAATTTGGTATATTTGGTGATTTGGGAGTTGAGAGACCAGTGGAAGTTAGCTTATTTGATGTTCAAATGGGGTGAAAATTGCAAGTGCCTTGATGAAAATACGTGGTGTTTGATGATATGGATTCTGGGCAACCATGGTAAATTCAGTACTGCTTGGTCTTTAGTCAGAGTTCTTCTTCAGATGTCAACAAATATTCAAGAACCTGTTCTCATCATGATTGATAGGTAAAAAACTAATCTTTGTTTTTGTTTATCCCTTCCATATTTTTGATGCATACCATTGTTGGACATGGCGAAATACATCTCACTGATGACATGACGTTAGATAGGAAGCACGATGACATGACCTTACGTAGGAAGCAGTGGAGATCACATATTAGGATATATGCTAATAGGGTAGGTGGATGTATGGTCTATGATTAGTTATGTCTTTATATTCCATATCATCCACCTTATATTTGTTAACTTTATCGTATTTACACATTGTTATTATTTTCAGTATTAGTCGTTTTCCTTTTTTTTCCTTTTTTTCCCTTTTTTTTCATATCTAGTATCTTCTGCTTTATGGGGTTTGATTTTGAGACGAGTGTTTTCAGGTAACAACCTCCCCATCTCTATGAGGTAATAGTAGGGTTTGCGTACATTTTACACTCTCAGACCCACTTATGGAATTCCACTGAGTATGTTGTTGTTACCATTGATTGGAATCTGAACTAATTCATCTTATTGCAGAGTGACATGATCTTTTATAATTTTTGATTGTTCAGTTGAATAAGCATCAGTTGGTAGATATCAGTAGTCTCGCCGAAAAATATCACTCTATAGGCTCTTTCATAGTTTCAGTTCGCCTAGTTGGCCTGTTTTCAGAAGTTGCTTCTTGTACGCGATATTCCCAAAAGAGTATCTAGGAAAATGCTCTGCTAGACCGCTATCATTTGGCTAAGATGTAAATTGCTTGTGATGTTTGACATTGTAATTCATGATATTCCAACAGATATGCTGCTGCCAATAATGCTGGTAAAGCTCTACAGACATTCAAGATTTTGGAGAAATTCAGTACGTCTCCTGATCAGAGAACGTTACTGACATTCTTGAATATTCTCGGTAAGCATGGTTTCATTGAAGAAGCTGAAGAATTCATGCTTATCAATAAAAAGCTATTCCCTTTGGAAATTGATGGCTTTAATATTATTCTCAATGGATGGTGCAATATAGTGGTTGATATATTTGAAGCCAAGAGAATATGGCGAGAAATGTCCAAATGTTGTATTGAACCAAATGGTACTTCATATGCCCACATGATTTCCTGCCTCTCCAAGGTTAGAAATTTGTTTGATTCACTACGACTTTATGATGAAATGCAGAAACGGGGTTGGGTTCCTGGCCTGGATGTGTATAATGCTTTGATATACGTATTGACTTGTAATAATTGCGTGAAGGAAGCTCTTAAGATTGTTGACAAAGTGAAACATATGGGCCTGCGTCCTGATTCTAGTACATACAACTTAATGATATGTCCTCTATGTGAATCATCTAAGTTGGGCGAGGCGAGAAGTATATTAGCTCTGATGGAGGAAGACAATATTAGTCCAACAATTGAAACGTACCAAGCATTTCTTGCAAGTTCTAGTCTAGAAGGAAGTGTTGAAGTTCTCAACGCTATGAAAAAAGCTGGAGTTGGTCCCAACAGGGAGACCTTTCTGTTAATTCTTGATAGGTTTTTGAAGTTGAAGCAGCCTGAAAATGCATTAAAGATATGGATGGAGATGAGGCAGTATGAGGTAGTGCCCGTGTCTGCACACTATTCTCTTTTGGTGAGAGGACTTCTTGACTGCAGGTTATTTTCCAAGGCGAGAGAGTTATATGCTGAGATGAAATCCAATGGAATTGATGACCCAAGTCTCCAAAAGTTCTTTCAGCCAACTGGTCCAAGAGGACAAGGAGATGTGTTAAATCCTCTACATACTAAAAAAGGGAAACTGGTGAAACATCAGACACACAAGGTGATCAGAAATGAAAAACGTAGAAGGGAATGAAATGATGGCTCAAGGATTGTAGCTCATCGAGCCTGACCCGATAATACCTTTAGAAGGTACATAAACCTTTAATGGGTGCTGGATACAGAGATTTGTCGTGTTGGGACCAGGTTGGTGACGATCTTGGTTGCTTCTAAGGAGAATTGGTTACAAGCCGAATTTGTCAGACCATTCACTAGACGGTTCATATAGGGCTGTGTCTGCCAGAAGAGAAGTGATCCAAGACCATCCTTGCATCACCAAATGCTATTACATTGTCAACCTTGGCATTGTGTTGCTCTTCAATGGTTCATCAACATCCGAGACGACATCCATGCCCCTCTTATCAGTGACATCCGAGATGAATCTCGTTTCAGTAACCGATGCCAATTGTGGGACCACGTCTTTGGTTCGCGGGTCATTATACAATCCAAGATAGAAAGTCATATTGATGTAGATGAAAAGATGGGCTGAATAACTGAGCCTGCTGAAAGTAGGTGTAGTATTATCTATCCCAGCAACTTGCAACGTGATTGAAAATGATTTTGTCCCATCATACTCATTGAATGTGATAATGTCCCTCTCTCCCGCTTGCATTATTCAAATGGCACTACATTTTTACTATATTATTCTACATGATTACAAAATATTTTTAATAGCACTACTTTTGGATAGGAAGCCTATTATATAGGATATGAGTTCCTTTTCTTACATGCATAGATAACGGTCATGTATTTGCTTTGGATCCATATAAAATAGTGGGCATTGGGCCAAGTATAGTCAAAAAGTAGGGACTTTCTGAGCTGGCTCTGCTTCTTCAACCAATCACGTCCTGCTCAGAGCTTCTTATCACTTGGGCAACATGGATCTCTCTGTTCTCTTCTTCCTCCTCCTCCTTGCCACCACCATCAACGCCACCGACCACATCGTCGGAGCTAACAGAGGCTGGAACCCTGGCATCAACTACACTCTTTGGGCCAACAACCAAACCTTCTATGCTGGTGATTATATCTGTACGTGTCACACTGCAAACATTTACAAGTATTTCACTCTTTGTGGTATTTCTCTAACATTTCTATGATAAATATTACAGCGTTTAGGTACAAGAAGATGCAGTACAATGTGTTCTTAGTGAATCAGACTGGGTATGATAACTGCACAATAGAAGGTGCATTAGGGAACTGGACCAGCGGAAAAGACTTCATTATGCTGAACGAAACCCAGAGGTATTACTTCATTTGTGGCACCGGCGATTGCCTCAACGGCATGAAAGTTTCGGTGGTCGTTCATCCTCTTCCGTCTCCTCCGAGGTCAGCCGTAGCCGCCGAGCACTCCTCCGAAAAATCTGCTGCTCCGGTGGCGGCGCGTGGTTTGGGCTCGCTACTGGCTACTAGTTTCGCTTTTTTCGGATTGGCATTATGCGTTTCAGTTTGGATCTAAGTCCTTTTTGTTTGAGATTGAGAGTGTTAGCTCCATTGAATTCAAGTGTGTATCTACCATTTTTATTATGTCATTCTTCATTCACCAATTGTTCTTTAATTTCAAGGGAATTTTGTTCTTGCTCTTAAAATTGTTTCTTCCCTCAACATAAAAATAATGCATAAAATAAAATTTTCAAATATATAAGTCAATATTTAAAATGATTATAATTTTAAAGTACTAATAAGTATTAATTATATGACTAAATATTAAAGAAAAATTAAAATTATTATGCATTTTAATTATCTAAATTAATATATATCAAAGAAACATATTCAACATTAATCATTGTTATTCTTACTACTGATTTGATTTTGATTTAAGCTTTTTTAGAGTTAATAATATCTATAGGATCATTCAAAATTCTAAATCAAACTTGAAATAATGTTATTAAAATATAAAAACAATGAAAAAGTATAAGAAATATTTATAAATTATATTGAAGTAAATATTTTTATGTATAAAATAATTTTTAGAATTATATATATATATATATATATATATATAATGTCGGGTTGGTTTGATCTTGGATAGTATTTTTAAAGTTAAAACCAAACCAACCCAATACAGTCTAGTTCTTTTTCTTCAATACTAAATCACTAGTCGAATTCTTTTCTTAGTTCAACTCAATTTTCGATTTGATGCAGTTTTCAATTCTATTTGTTCATCCAACCTTATATATAAAACATTAGACTGCTTGTCTAACATTTTTAATTTGCTTAAAAGAGATTTTTAATTATGGCCTACATGGAAATGGCATTATAAAGAGAAAAATCAAGCATTATCAATAAAATAAAAATTTACATAATCAAGTAACTGAATTGCTATTCAATTATCCCATATGGAGATAACCAACGAAAATTGCTTAAAGAGATTTTTAATTATGGCCTACACGAAAATGACATTATAAAGAGAAAAATCAAGCATCATCAATAAAATAAAATTTCACATAATCAAGTAATTGAATTACTATTCAATTATCCCAAGATAACGAACGAAAATTATACACTATAGCTGATAATGATTCTAGTCTAGGTCCAATGGGCCTCGAATCCAATAGCTCCTTTGAGACCAGATACAGCCAACTCTTTCAATTTTTTTTTGTTTTTCATTCGATGTTTGATGCTCATATTGAAATTCGATTAAATTTGAATTTGTGCTGAGAAGTTTCATATTGGGGTAAAACACTCCCTAATAAAGGCGAATTCATACCAAAGGAATTCGAACCAAGAGAATTCGAACCCGAGACCTCTTATTAAGAATAAAAGAATACTTACTGCTCCACCACAACCTTTGTTGGTGCCAACTCTTTCATCTATATATGTGAAGAGCAATGTGCATTGCAAAGGAAAAATGATCAAAATTATTTTAAGCTATTTGAAATGTGTTGATTTTATTCTTCTCTATGTTTTTGACAAAAAATGTTTACTCTATTATTGAATTAGCTCAAAAATATTCATCTAGCTAAATTGATTGTAAATGCCTATTATATTTGTGATTATTGTTTAAAATTTGAAATTAGTATTTTTAATTGTAAAAATTTAATGACCAATTACAAATACATATAACTGTAAAATTCTCATTAATGTCATTAAACTTCTGGTCTGAATATGGGTTACATTTGATTCATTAGTACTCGACTCTCTCTCGAGAAAAAAGGTTTGGAATTCGATTTGAGTTTTTTCTTTTTGTTTATAGATTGATTATTATTATTATTATTATATTAAGCAAGCACCCCTTTCGCGACTCAAACAGCCAGTATGCTTTCTGGCTCAAACGGGTGGGGAATCGGCATCCGCATTAGCTTCCGCTATTTCAAGAGTTTGCTGATAGAACATTATTTAAAATTACAAATTACAAATAATCTACTTCATTGTCGAAAGAAACTCAATAATCTACAATGTCATTATTGTAGATTATGTGACACCTTCATTATTGAGATTCAATAATCTGCGATGTTTCGTAATTGTAAGTTTATTTGTGTCTTAATTGTAAAATTCATGTCACATAATCTGCTTCATTCTCAAAATTGTAAATACAAATTTCCCAATAATGTCATTCAGAAAAAACTATATGGTATTACAATTTAATGCGGCTATGACAAAGATGCTAGCTATCAACTCGTCTAACTAATGAAATGATGTAATTCTATGCAAATTTGACTCCAACGAACATGAGGTCCCATTCACTATTCATGCCAGACAAAACTGGAGTAAATTTAATCGAAATGTAAAAGAATAGTCAATAGTCATAAATGTAATACATATACATATTTATTTTAAAGATGGTATTTTTGTAAAATATTATTGATCATTTGGTTTGGATACAAGTTATTATGAGATTAATTATGTTGGGATAAGTTATGATAAGATCATTATGTTGAGAGAAATACTTATTGCTGATTTGGTTTGTTATATTCAAAGTATAATTCATTGAATAATTTCTAAGAATAAGTTGTTTGTTTGCAAAAGTACCTCCACCTTATTTAGTTTTTTTTTAAAAATATTTTCTTTACGAATTTTAACTATTCATTCTTAAAATAAAATTTTCATATTATTTAACGTAAAATAATTTTGTGTGTGCATTTTCATGATTATGTCGTGTGTTTTTAAAATTAAACTTTTATCTTATTTAACTTAAAAATAAAATGTCCATCTTATTTAGCTTTAAATAAAATTTTCATCTTATTTAGCTTAAAAAATAAAACACTCATTCCATTTAGCTTAGAAATAAAACATCCATCTTATTTAGCTTAAAAAATAAAATTTTCATTTAAGTTTGTTAAAGTAAAAAAAATATATTAAAGTTTAAAGTTATCTACATTTTAATTGATATACAGAATATAATTTTTAAGTGAGTAATAAACTATTTAATTAAAATAGTGAGTGGACATTTTAAGAGAATCAAAATATAAATAAATATAAGTATTAAACAAATAAATTCAACTTATAATATTTTCATAAATAGAAATTTTGTATATATAAAATGTAATTTTAATAGAAAACTATGTTATCATAAAAATAACATTTAATTAAGGTTGTGAATATTATTATAAATATTATTAAAAATTATGTTAATATACATGAATATAAAAATAGTATATAAAAGAGATTTAAAGGGGGTATTTTTGGCTTTTATATACTTTTATCCCATGATAAGTTATTCTAGAAATATTATTCCACCCTCAAGGAGGAATAACTTATCTCAGGACTAATTGTTAATCCCAGGATAAGTTATCCCAACCTTTACAACAAAACAATAAATTGAGAACCACTTAAAAATTATTTTGAAATTAATTTTCCTTATCCGCCACACCAAACGACCCCAAGTGTCATGAATGGTCATCTGAATTCATGACCAACTTTTCCAGCAACTGAAGGCATACTTTGCTAAAGTGGAGGAGTGAGAATGATGCAATATTTGACGTAGTGCACCAACTTATGAATTAATGATTCATTAATATATACGTTGATATATGTAGTAATCAGTTGGATAGTTATTTAGATATTGATGGAAGATGAAAACATTTTTAAAATAATGCATTATTATTTAATTAATTAAATATTTTAATTTAGCATATTGGTAAAATAATAATCTAATTTTAAGATTAGAATCTTTCCACTTTCAATAATATAGATGATAAAATTAATTACTAAGATCAATTTTTCAATTAGTCATTTTAAGCTTGATACTTTTAATCCATTTGGAAATTATTCCAGGCCTACCTTCGAATATAAACCACTAATGTGCTAACTACCCTATGTTGAATGAGTCTCGGACTTCTTTATTCTATTCAAATTCTATAAATTTAAAAGAAAATGACTCGTACAACGAAGCTAGTAAGAGTCTAGGAATTCATTCAAATCTTATTTGATGAAAAATTATATTGTATATATATGTTTAAAATTAGTTTCTAATGCTGAATCCTTTGGATTCTTCATATAGACTATTCTAAAACCTCCTTAATGAAATTTTAGCTCAGTCACCAGGAATAACTTAATTCTTGTATAGCTAACTTGAAATCCGCACGGCATTAGTCTCCTATATTATGAGATTAACTAGACTAAACGAATACCAAGAAAATATTAAATAATGTACTTAAGCAAACTATCATGTTGGACATAAAATAATTAAAAAATGCTAATAGAATCTCAAGAAATCCTCTTACCAAGACAAAATTTAGAAGCCCATCTACCAACTCTTGCTTCTACAAAACTATTCCATATTAATTTAGAGTAAACAATAAAATTGCAATGTGCTTAGTGCTTACCAATATCACTAAAACAGATCTGCTTAAAAGATTTTAACTAACAAATTAATTAGATTTGTTAAAATGTCCTAATCATTGTTTACTTTAAGCTAGATGCCATTTGACATTCTTTTCGAAGGATAACACATGTAATTAGTCAACATTAAAATTTCACTATCAATAATAAAAATATAACTAAAGAATATTGCTCACATCACTTATCACCCCTATAGAAAGTCTAATAAATTTATTTAACTAATAAACAACAGTATTTTCTACGATTAATAATACACAATTATGTATTTCCTTCTATTTTAAGAATCTATAGTCTTTCCCCATTCACACTCCTCGCAAATATTTATTTTACTCAATGACCTTAAATAGAAAAGAGTGGAGGTCGCGAATTAGAATGGTAGACTAATAGATTAATAGGCCTTGGGGTATAAGTTAGTAGGATTAGTCGTGTCTTTATATCTTGTGTTGTCATTATTCGTCTTATATATGTTAAATTTTATCGTATTTACACATTATCATGTGCTTTTCATTATTGGTCGTTCTTTTTGTTTCCTTTTTCTTTTCCTTTTTTTCCATGTTTAGTTTATTCTACTTATGGTTTTTTGAGACAAAAGGTTCCCAGAAAATAACGTCTCTATCTTTGTGAGGTAATAGCAAGGTCTGCATACATTCTACCCTTCCCAAACCCCACTTATGAGATTTTATATTTATGTATCTTGCTAGTTTGCAGTCATTTTATTTAATGCTTTGAGTTTTAATGACATTACTTTTGAGAGTAAAGGGTCTATCGAACCTCTCTACCAAATTCATCAAGAAGTTAGGTAATAGAGTTCTTTTAGAATTTATTGTAGTTTATAGTGGCCCTGTCTGGTCCAGGCAAAACTAAATTGTCCACCAACAAGAAGTAATTGAAGAAATGCCTTAGGTGAGAATTTTTATGAAGTGGACCAAAAGTGTCATCATAATAAAGGAAGAAGATTTTTGAATGTAGAAATTAATAATGTCTTCTGTTTTCCCTCCATTTACAAAATGAGATGTTTTCTGCTAAAGGAATTTGGAATTTTAGGAAGTACAGACAAATTTCAGGCGCAAGATTCATGCTGAACCACTGCTGATAAAATTAAAGTAGTTAGGATGGTGTGTATGTTATGTTACAACAATGTTGATTGCAGTTTATTAGATAATTTCGAAAAACATTCATCATATTTACATTAAAAACGACTGATTGTCAACATACACACTTGTGAAAATTTCACCTATTCTGCGTAACTCTTGTGTCGTCTCCTTGATCTGCTGAACGTTCTCGAAGGTGGGGAGGGAGAGAATTCGAAAGGGAGGGATGGTAAGTCCATCTCACCTTTCAAAATCTTAACAATGTCACTAATGTCAGGCCGCAATTCAGGCATTTTTTGCAAGCAAGCAAGTGCCAAGTTAATGCAGAGACTCGCTTTTTCTTTGTTGTAGTCATCTTTGAGTCTTTCATCAACTAGTTCTAACACATTACCAGCATGAGCTAGCTGTTTACACCAGCTTATCAGATTTGCTTTCTCAAGTTTCATTGGCGAATTAAGGACGTGTAATGGCCTCCTACCAGAGACTATTACAAGGACAAGAACTCCAAAGCTGTATATATCAGCTTTTTCCATTAAGTAACCACACCCTCCATATTCTGGTGCAACATAGCACAATGTACCTCTCATGCTAGTCGTGCTACTCAACTCTCGACTGAATAGATCACCGCTCCACATATCACTCCCCATCGAATGAGTATGCTTCCTCTTCCAACCTTTCCTAAAACTGAATTCTGCATCTGGATCATCTCCATTCTGGTCCTGCATTCCAAATTTTCTCTTTCTCTTGAATCGAAAACGTTTACCAACATCAAAATGTGGAATCTTAAACCGCTTCTTACAAAAACTTTCTAGTGTCTTGGCCTTATTACTCTTCTTGCTTAGTTCATCAAGGTGCTCCTCTTTCCACCACTCTTTCATCTTCCTAGGCTTCTTATTACACGTTTTCCCCGTTATCTCCTTGTCGGACTCTTTCTTGGGAGTGTCTGCCTCTTGTTCTTGTACTGTGGTTTCTTGCACTTCCTCAGGTTTACTCAAAGGTGCTGAAATATCCGAATTCGTTTTCTGGGGAATGCATTTCTTTTCTAAGTCCCACTCAGTATTAGTTGATGGGCAAATCTGGCTTCCAATCCACTCCATTACATAATCTTTGCTACATAATTCACCACTACCATCCTGTCTCCACCACCAATCTTTACCCCATTGTTTGACATTTCTTGCTTTATCATCTCCACCACCCAAATTAGCACCCAAGTCCAACTCTTTCCTATGATCAACACAACTAAGCTCCTCTTCATTACTTGCTACACCATTTTCAACAACTGACACTTCCTTTCCCTTGCCATTCCTAGTTGTGGCATCAGTCTCATTAAAGAAACTCAAATTTTTAGTGACTGAATTGAAGCCAAAGGGTCTAATATTTTGGAAAATTTTACTGCCTTTGGAAGATGAAGACGCTTGTAAAGCCATAGCAAAATCTACCTCATCTTGACTCTCCATAGGTGTCCCAATTGGTGTTGGAGTCTCAGTGCCCCCTAAATTCCCAGAAAGGTCTTGACTCTTCCCCAGTTCTTGACTGAACATATCCACACCAAATTCCTCCTCAAGCTTCAATCTTGACAACCCAAAATCAGAGAGCTTAGCCTTGTACTCTGAATCAAGAAGCACATTGCTAGGCTTAACATCCCCATGGATCACTGGTGGGTCACAATCAAGGTGCAAAAATGCCAATGCTCTAGCAACATCAAGAATGACATCAAACCTTCTACCCCAGTTCATACACAAACTTGACTCAGAAAAAAGGGATTCTTGCAGACTTCTATTAGGCATATACTCATACACTAAAAGTCTCTTGTTTTTCTCTACACAATAACCAAGAAGAGAAACTACAAGAGGAGATTTTATCCCACCAAGTATCTGAAGCTCATTCTGAAACTCCCTTTCACTCTGGAAAGAACCAGAGTCCAGTAACTTAACAGCAACCAATTTCCCATCTTTAAGAACTCCCCTGAATACAGTTCCAGATCCCCCTTTTCCAATAGAATTGGAATCACTAAAACCTTCAGTCGCTGACTTCAGCTCTTTGTAACTGAACTTGTGAAGCTTAACAAGGGGTGTATTGGAATCAAAAGGATTAGTACGAGAACGATGCACCAATGAGTACCAAAGATAGTAAAGAAAATAAAGAATGGCAAACAAGATTATAAGTGAAGCTAAGGTTGTAATGATGAGGAATATTATGCCTGACATGGGTCTTGGATTTGAAGGAATTGGCTGTCTTGAAGTCATTGTATCTCTTGTTTAAGGTTGTTAACTCACTTGGGTCACAGAGACTTCAAGAAATGGAGAAGAAAGTTGGGAACTTTGAAATTTTTAATGATGTAATAAAGCTTGAGTTGAAGTTTGAGGGATGATAATGATTAAAAAAGGCAGAGGGAGGAATTAGTGAAAGTCTTTTTCCCTGGTGAAATACTGAAACAATGGGGAGTTGGGTTGGTGGGGGT
>JAOTQR010000069.1:26093263-26116436 GCA_025774065.1 Solanum ossicruentum | reverse complement strand
AAGATTTGCGTACATTTTATCCTTTTTAAACTCCACTTATGGAATTCCACAGAATATTATTATTGTTGATTGGTGACAATAAATACCACTTATATAAAATTCTAGCACCGGAGCGAGAGGATGAACCTTCTTAATTCGCTTATCGCTCATGATTTTGTATACTATATAATGTATATATAGGATTAAAAAGTATTATATATATATATAGTTGATGCTCTATTTTCATGGGACCATTCTTTTCAGCAGCAAGTGACTGTATATTCTTTTATGAAAAAATTATTTTGGTCCTCTATAATTAGTTTTAATGTTGGCTAACTTTATGGGGCGGTGTAAAATCAAACGTCCAGTCGTATTCACCGAAATTTGCACGAGCAAACATTTTGCCTTTTGCTTCAGGGAACAGGAGCTTGCTAATCATGAAACACCACCAACACACATATTCTCCCTTTGAAGTAGTAAGAAAAATGCATTGCAGAAAAAAGTTAATAAATATTTAAGGAATTAAATTAACTCGTTTTTTCCCCTCAGCAGGCTGCATTTCGATTTTTGAGTTAAAATACATCAACTTCACACTAGAAAATTAGTTCATCACATTACTGTAGAATTACAAGTAAAACAAGATTTTGAGTTTGAATAGCTCTACTATACAGCTCCTTCCAGTTGCCAAATTACCTTTAGAAAACTCAAGATGATCAGAGATACTAGTATCACATTCTTGAAGCTCTGGCAAAGCTGAAAAATATGGATGACTGATCTTCTACAAGAACTCGCGGATTACCCTGTTCAACCTGTAAAGCAAAAAAAGGAAAGATGAGGAACTGGAACTGGTAGTGGAACTGGAACAATCACAATGCGTATAACATCTTGTAAACATGTTCATCTTAAACATAGCCTTACATCATGAAAGCAAACCTTTCTTTTTCTTATTTAGCCTTTATAACATGCATTAATTCAACAATTGAAGAATGTAATGTAGTAAGTGTGACAATTCAAAATGATTGGAGGCAGTCAATTCTCTATGAGATGCACCCATTCAACACTGGTAGAATGTTCACCAGTGGACAAATCAATATATAGTGGATGAACACTAAATTGAGTGCCAAGACTTGTTTGGTTGTTCTATCAGAAACCTTAAAGATACATAAACTAAGCTCCGTATGTAAGAACAACAATCTTTGTTTAAAGGAATAATGTCTGGCATTGTGTCGTCCCCTACTCTCCATATTCTTATTATTCATTCTATGTTTAGACAGTTTAAAGGAAGGCAAGCTTGTCTAGGACAAAAGTTTTTACCAGAACCCCTCGATCCAAAATCAGGATATTGTCCATGTTCATGACTGTGGAAATGCGATGGGCAATTGTGATAACAGTTGTTCCCTGGCATTCAGTGGCTAGAGTTTTCTGTAGTTTTGAAGTTGTTTCAGTGTCCACATTCGCCGTGCATTCATCCAAGCAAAGCACCTGCAGAAAAGTGTAAACCTGTCAGTACTCTCTCCCATTTCTTGTATACACCCTAACGTAGAAATTCTATTCACACATTATACGACCTTGCAGGACTTGAGGAGAGCACGTGCTAGGCAGAGTAGCTGCTTTTGACCAACAGAAAATGCTGTTCCAGACCCTTTTAGTTGAACATCTAGTCCACCTGCTGCTTCTACCTCATCCTTGATGTGGCATTTTTCTAGGACATTCCAGATCTCAAAATCCCTGTTCTCTTGCAATGGATCTAGATTTTTCCTGATATGTTTATTATGCAGACATGTAACGGAAGCCATATTGCGAACCAATCATCATTAATATAATCACATGCTTTGGCCAGTACTGGTCTTACACAAGGTGAAAGTAAGGGAATGTTCCAAGACAATATCAATGAAGAAGTCATAATAACTGTGTCTCTATGTCAATTACCTTAATGATCCTTCAAACAAGAAAGGAGCTTGGGGAACAACAGCAAAGCTCGAACGAAGATATCTGACAGAAACACCAGCAATGTTTACCCCATCAACCATGATAGATCCTCCGCATATTGGGTAGAGCCGAAATAGGACATTCAAAATACTTGATTTTCCAGCACCTGTTCTTCCAATTATACCAACCTGATAGGTAACAGGTTAACCTTTAATGCCAATGTAAATGGAGTCTGGAAGAGCTAACACTTTAAGAAACGACACAACACCCAGTGTAATCCCACAATTCGGATTTGAGTAACAAATAAAAAAACGGAACACAAAATATCACATCATTTGAAACCTAAGTTGTACGGACTCTTCACTTTCGATGCTACACCGTGTTGGATTCTCTAAAAATATACTACTTTTGGAGAATCGGACACGCACTCGCAGACACTTTTGAAGAGTCCAAACAACATAGCTTGAAACCCATCCCCCCTAGCCATGCCTTGACATGTAGCTTTTGACACCTTTGATCATCTTGATATCTTCAAAAGGAAGGATTCATGACATTGCCCCAGGGCTAGAAAACTCTCCAAGAAATCCAAACAGAAGTATAATAAACTTTACAAATTGCAAAAGTTAAATTTTCTTAGCATATTCATCACGACATTTAAGCGTTGGATAATCTGGATGATAAACTAGGCAACTGATGCAAATTAGAACAACACTTCTATTAACTATTACGTTTTTCAAAGCAAATATAAGTATCACTACAAACCATTAATGGCATGAGAATCCAGATAAGGGGAGCACCAAATAGTGTTAGTATATTAGTGTTATCTTCATACAAGGTTCCTATTCAAAGTTTCAGTGACTACTTGTATTTTAATTGCAATGCATACAGGGAACCATACAATTGGCCTGATGACTTGATATACAAGTAACATTGCAGATCTCCTGGAGCGCCTGTCCTTATGTAAAACAAAAAAGTTACAATTACTTCATCTCTTGGGATAGATTTATGCCATCTTATAGACGTGTGATTTTGCAAGAGTCAAAATTCAAATTCTCAACTAAAGGATATGGTAGAAATCCAAGGTAGACAAATCGACCTGTGTTCCCCCAGAAATGGTGAAAGAAACACCGCATAAGGCAGGAAGCAGTTGTGGCTTGTACTGGAGAGTCACATTGACAAAATTGATCTGTCCTTGATGTGGCCATTGTTGATGTAACGGATAACCTCCAACATCTTCTTGAGGAACATCCATATACTATAGAATGGAGATTAAGAAGGAGATCTCAATTTGTGTGATAAAACTATTACGAATGTATCTCAAATTTGTGTGATAAAACTATTATGAATGTATCTCAAATTTAGTCACCTCTAGTATCCTCTCAACAGAAACCATCTCTTTCTCTGTTTCTGTGAAACTTGTTAAGAAGCTTCCAAAAAAAGATACAATTGGAGCTGCATATGAGAGAGCCAATCCAACCTGTTCACATTAAATTCAGAGAAGATTATGATTTCTTTGCAGTAAAGGGTCAAGAGCAAAAGAACTACAGAAACTTACCAACCCTGGAGTACCTAAATTGATGGGGAGGTATTCCTGAGAACCAAAAACTCCCATCACTGCAATGAAGGAGACGATAAATGCTGCCAGCAACTGAAAACATTTAAATCTCTCAGTATCAACTATAGCATCTAGTATCATGATAAATATAACCTTTTTTGGATTGTTATTATGTACACAAATGAGAAATGCATACCCACCAAAGTTGACACATCACAACTGTCAAACTTAAGAAAATGGTGACACAAAAACAACCCCTAAAGTGGTATTGACAATGTAAGACATACTTGAAGGCGCAGGGAGAGCCACAAACTTGCTGTTACTTCTGAATACGAAGTCCTCAGATATGTCATCAGATGCTTATTAAATTTGAGTAGAAAAAGATCCTGCACAACAATAGAGTTCTTTGAATTTCAGAGTAGATACACACGAAGGCTGGAAAATGGATTCTCCTTGGAGAAGTTGGGAAACAGAGCATTCAGATAGATAATTTCCACACATAGGATAGAAATGGGTCTTTTTGACTGGCAATAAGAGGAGGCCAGAAAGTTCTCTATATGATGCTGTTTATAGAGCATGGGAAGAACTACATTTACAAGGGAAATTACGAAGCTACTGCACGTTAAGTTGACCACAACCTTACTGTTCCTCAATGGAATAGGGGTGTTCAATACCTCAAATCTATATGAATATGCTGAAATTATGGAAGGACAGGATAAATGAAAAACAAACACAAGGAAGAAAATTTCCTTGTGATCATGTTCTGTCAAACAGAAGTATTTTTCCAAACAAAAGATAACATGTGTTCTCACTCTCCTATCAAAATTGGATTTATCAAAAGGTTTGTCATCATATCATATGCTAAAACTGTCAGAAATCCATGGTAAGAGCAAAAAAGCGTAACTTTTTAACAATAATTTAGTAGGAAGATATCATTCAACAGAAACTTCTCAAAGTAATTCCTCCCTGCAATCAAAGATGTGACTGATCCCACAAGGTGAAGCACTCAGAAGTTCTTTCAAGTGGGACAAATGGATATGCACAAGAACAATCTCTTGTTAAGTATGAATGAAGATTTAAATCCTCTGGTAAGCTAAGACAGAGATGCTCCTGTGGGAGTGAAGTCATTTTAATTTTAGAAACAAGATACAATTACCTCACATTTAAAGCCTCTTATTGTTGATGATCCATCCAGAGTCTCTGTAAAAGATGCATATATAGGTGATCGAGATACACTGTCTAGTCTACGCAATTCACGTGATGTTGACCTGTAATACAGCTGAAGATCTTATCTTCAGTTATTCTTTCAAATCAAAGTATGGGATAGTGAAACTACCTATTCCAATGGCAAAATTTGCATTCCACATTCAAAATATTTCATAATGGACTTCGCGAAAAAGGTCATTTAGTTAACCTTTATTGATATTCTAGCAATGTAGATTAATAGCATGACTTGTCATATTGTGCTGTAACATGAAAAGAGAAATAAAAAGAGATCCAAGGAGAAACTTTGATAGTTTTATGATGTTCATAATTACGCATCATGAATAGGTTAAAAGATGCAATGTACTGCAAGATTTTTATCTATGCCCCCTTATTCGACAAGCATTTATATCTTACAAAAAAAAATAGTAGTTTCTTCAAAAATGATACCCCAAGTTTCACTAAGCTAAAACGAATCGATATGGTACAAAGAGATACTTCTATTGCAGTAAAGGATACTTTAACGCCAATGTATAACATTTGTTCAAGGAGAAGTGACTCCTTTTCTCTTATCTGAATGATGAAAAAGAGTCCTTCCAAGCTTGGACTTAACCAATGATATATATCTATAGTGGCTAAGAAATGTATTGAAATTTCACAGATATTATGTACTAGTGTCTGCACCAGGATGGACAGGTGCCCCTGTTCAGTATGTGGGTCCATCTTTGATAATCAGTGAGATGTATAGAAATTTTGTAAGGTACCTGTAATTTTCTATATATGTACCAGAAAGGCATCAACAGAAACAAAAATATGACCTGCATGTATGCATAGCTATTAGAAGCAGAAATTCTAACAAGCAAAAAGTGGACTGCAGTAAGTACTTCAAAAAATAGAAAAAAAGGAACCCTCGAAAGTTCTGCAACAAGGAACTAGCTAACCTGCACGTATGACAAAACTACAGCAATCCCCAAAAGTCCAACAAAATTAGCCAGCAGAATGTTGAGAATAAAGGGAAGAGAATCGTCAATAGTGTAGAGATCTGAAGACAGTCTGCATACTCCAATCAGTACATATTACATAATGTCAGAAAAAATAATTTCTTGGTGGATATGGTATACCTGTTTATAATTCTTCCAGTTGGGTTCAAGTCAAAAAAGCTAATAGGTGCACTCATAAGCTTCTCTAATAATTGATCATGCACCTTAACAGCGGCACGCAGCCCACCAAATGCAAATGAAAATGCCCTCACTAAAGTTAGCAAGGAATTTACCAGGCAGAAGAGAGAAAGTATAGCCTGCGACATCAATATAATTTTCTAAGAAATCTCCACGCCTTGGGAGTCTAAAATTATTCTCGTCTCCTGATAATAGGAGATAAGTAGGAGAAGACAATATATTTCACAAAGACCGAGCTCTTCAATATTCTTCCATTTTCAAGAAAGTCTTACAACACTACCTTAAAGTTTCCAATAAAGGATAATGAAGCTGGGGAAAGAAAATGACTTGGTGAGGATCTACACAGATTAAGTAGTTGTCTAGTTACCAGGTAAAAAGTCGTTGAATATGCTTTCTGATTTTTTCCACTTGTATCAACCCAATATGAGAGCCACATGTCATTTCCATTACGAGAAGCTTGCATCAAAACTGCAGAGAGGCATGTTAAAACTGTGATGAACCAACCAGCAAAAACAGCATAGCTCCTGCACGACACAAAATGATGAAATCATTGAACTATATTTATCACAGGCAGGATAATTCCAAAAAAAGTTTAATAGAGCCTATACTTTCCAGACTCTTCAAGATTCCTCTGTGTCCGTGACGGATCCTCCAAAGGTAGTGCATTTTTTGAGGATCCGACATGGGAACAGAAATATTTTGGAGAGTCTGAGCAAGAATTACATGGATAGTGAGGATTTATATGCAAACTGCTACTAGCTAGGGATTGAAGTGTAACTGTCGTTGTAGAATTATTTTCATGCTAAAGAAAATTACAACTCACTTATACACAATGACTTCGACTTTTCCTTCTTTCCGGGCCTCTGATTCATCAGTCACTTGGTTCCCATCAGGAGTACATATAAAATCACCCTCTGAAATTTTTTGCTGGATCTCACTAGAAATATTTTGCTGTTGAACTTCAGAACAACTGCTAACTTCATCGATTGTTGAGAATGCTACATCAGAGGGACAAGTAAACTCAATTGGATTTCCCACCCATTGCAATTGTCCTTTATCCATAACAATTACCAAGTCTGCGGCAGATATTGCCTGTAAAGCAAAAGAATAAATTAGTATGTGGAAGACAAGCACTATTTCAGATATCTTAAATGAATGTTCCTCTGTATTGCCATCGTCTAGTGAATTAATTAACAAAGATGTTAGCTGTGTCTAAGATTACTGCATCTTTCCTGATTATTAGTGCATTTCCAGTAGAGATTACAAAACAGAAATGCACCTTTTATAATTATTGATGCATTTCAAGTTCTTTTACATAGAGTTCTGAAAATGCCAATATACAAATAGTAAATAGCTTCATCAACATAATTTTGGTATATGAATCAACATGACTCACCTTGTGACATACATACTGATAGTTGAACTTCAAGTCGCCATAGAGAAAAGAAGAAAATAACTTTCATATACAGATTTTCCATAAACACACAGGGATCAGTTGAAGTAAATTTTAATCAGATCTTACACTTAATGTAGAGATCCTTGTTAAAATGAAACATTTTCATTAACACAGAATCTAACTATTACTATTACGTACTTGACTGCAATTGCGACGTAAGAAACAATTATTCTTTGACTTTGATCAGTATCAGCTGAATATAAGAAAAACCTATTACACTGAAGATAGAACTACACACAACACTTTGCATGATAATAAACATTCACGTGCATTATCCAGCTCAATGATCAAATACAATGAGCTGTGAAAAACCAATGGCTTGTATTTATATACAACATAGTGTCAAATTATCTCCTTGTAAGAGAATAAACAACTTATAAATGAGTTAAAAATGATGTACAGAAACCTCAAAAGGCAACTATTAGACCCAGCAGAAAACGGAAGTTGGTGAATAGAAAACCTGAATGTTATGTGTGCAAAGGATGCGCGTCTGCTGATTCATGGGAGGGCCAAGGATTGCATTATGTAGAATTGAACGACCAACATGTGCATCAACTGCACTGAGGATATCATCAAGCAAGTATATTTCGGCATCACGATAAAGAGCTCTGTCAGATACAGAAAAAGTTGTCAGAAGATCAGACAATTCAGTACTCTCAGTCACTAGACAAGTACCTTGGCAATTCAAAGAGAGAGAATCACACCACCTGGCAAGTGCAAGACGAGCTCTCTGTCCACCAGATAAGTTAAATCCTTTTTCTCCAACAAAGGTCATATCACCTCCCGTCATTCTGGAAATGTCAAAGTCCAAGGAACAAGCTCGTAAAACTTCTGAGTATCTGTTCCCATCAAAATCCAAGACGTTTCTGTTAAATAGTGACTCCTCAATAAACCTTCAGACATTGCATTTCAAGGGTCCAAGGCAGACAAAATATCATCTCCAAGAACATTGAGGTTAACCAGAAGAATGGGGACTTTGGGAATGCAAAACTGAGAACAAACAACTGAATGCAACTGAAATTATCCAAACAAATACTTATTGTCTTGTCAAAATATAAGGAAAGAGACCTCCTTGCATCATACTCTCTCCCAAACAAAATGTTATCACGTACAGTTCCTGAGAGAATCCAAGCAACCTGAAAAACCGGCAAACACATAAGCATGAGTGCTATATAACACATCAAATTTACCAGCAGTTTGTTGGCACCTGCGGAACATATGCTATAGAACCATTCTGATATACAGATCCATTGATTAGCCTCATTTCCCCCAAAATCAAATTCAACAAGGATGATTTCCCTGACCCAACCTGCAAGCAAGTTATTCATAATAAGATAAACAATAGTTTTGCTGGAAAGTAACCTTGCAGAGTAGAAGCATTGGATAATATCATATCAAGCAAATCAGTTTGAATCACATGCTATACCCATTTCATATGCTGGAAAAGGGAGGTAAAGCTTCTTATTGAACTACAGTATTGCACCAACTGTAGTTTCTTTTGCCAACTAAGGTGAATTAAAGTAAAGAAAGTGCCTGTACTAGGCTGCATGTAGCAACAGTATAGAAGGATCACACAGATATAGATCCAGATTTTCTTTCCTGAAATCATAATCATATCTCCAACTTCATCTAACAGGAAACGGTGCAAAGAGAAGACACAAATAAGAAGCAGAGGCTTCTGCAATAACAATTCTAAAGTATTATCATTTCTAAGACAAAGTGTGCAAATACCAAATATATCTTAATTCAAAATTTATATCATCCAGTTTGTTTTTCCTGCATCAACTTATGGAATGTCACCGGATAACCCACAAGTTTGTGAATGGTAAAAAGGGAACCTTAAATTGAAATACATAGAACAAAGCCTTAAGATGCTCAAAATTCATGTCAAATGAGGCAGGCTGGTCCATATTTCTTACATTTATAAGCTCAAAGCTATAAATTAAATAATCTACAAAAGTATCAAGTAGAGTTCCACCTCTCCAACTACCGCAACCAGTAAACCTTTCGGAATAAGAAGATTAAGAGGATCCAAAACCAAATCTGTTTCCTTCTGGTCACTGCTAGACCATGTGCAAGATGCATCATGGATGACAACAGCCGCATCTTGCAATTCATTCTTCTTATTACAGCATGTCTCCTGCTCAAAACAAGATAAATACTTGCATAATCTCCTGGAAGATATTAAAGCCTGCACAACCAAAAAAAAAGTGAAAGATATTATGAATAAAGGTGGATGATTCTCAAAGAAAAGAATATTTGAAACTTACATCAATTAACCCATTGATGACCCAAGGAAATGAATTTAATGGAGAAATCAAGTTGTTAAACAGTGCAACGCAAGTAAAAACCTGCAATATTAACCAATCAATTGGGAGTATATGATTACAAAAAAAGCCAAAGCAAGCAAGTACTTTAGAATCTGTCATTGTACCGTTGCTGCATCAAGTTGATGGTCCATCAAAGTATAGAGTCCAAATGTGAACAACGAGAAAAGTGTTGGTGTTGTTGCCCAGAAGAAAACACACCATGAATCCAGGTATTTCCTAGTCTAACATGAAAAGTCTTAAAGTTCAAGATTTAAGTCATATGGCTCATGCTACTATCAAACATAATGTACTAGAAAGAAGAAGAATATTGTCTAACCGAAAGGTATTTCACTTCTTCCGATCTAGTCTTCATCAGCCAACTTGCAAAAAGTAGCTCCCAACCATACATTTTCAAAGTGCGTATATGTGTCAAAATCTCTGCTGTCATTCTAATCCTGCAAAGAGGAATGGAAAATAGATCATAACAAATATAGAGAATGTTAATTACATAAACTCAAAAGACATAACTCATCCCTTCTTTTTGTAATTTTAATTGGAAAAACCTGCAGGTGATATTCATCCAACACATTTCACTTCTTTCCACCCTAAGAACTATACACAAATAACTACCTTCTAAATATTTCTCTTAAACAAGTAGAACCATCAGCTTGGCTCTGAAAACAATCCAACCAGCACTTCATTATTTGTCAAGGAACAAGATGGACAATGTAAGAACGTCCCTAGTAACATGAGGACAGCATCAACCTAAGAATGGAAAGTCGGCATCTTAAAGGAACGACTCTTTAAACTATCTGATTTGGAGTAATCTAATTCTTGCTTACAAGACAATACTGCTAGAAACTGTTGCTGATTAAGTGTGTATGGACCTTTTAACTGGTCGAGCATTCGGGCTGGATCATAACTTCAGCATAAATTTAAGCAGGTGGGACTATATTCGAACTTCAAAATTATCCCTAGGCTCTATTTCAATTCTTCTTAGGCCAGACATATAAAATGATGTTAAAACCACAATCCAAGTCATCTCGCTTTGTGAGGGACAAAAACTGTTTCAACCTGTTCATTTATGTCATACAACACTTCCTTACCAGTAACCATCTGGTATCTTTAGTTGTTATCTGATCTAATGTCCAACCAAAGTAAATGCCTTCAATACCTGGTTGCATATTAAACCTATCTGCTCTCATCTATACGTCTCGCTTTACCACACGCATAAATTTTGATTTATGTAAGCTAAGAAAACACACTTGATAATTCAGAAAGAAGGCAACATAATAATTTCACAACAAAGTAAAACATCACTGATAAGATGTGAACTGTTGCTTTGTATCAGTAAAATAACAACACTTAATTTTAGTAAACAATCTATAGAAATTATGGATCACCAGACAAAAAACTGCAAAAAGAATGTTAAGAGATGTGATCATATTCAGGTAGTCAAACTACAAACTCTTTGCCAAGTCTGCAAAGAAATTTGTAAAATTGTAATTATCGAACTTGGGGACCAATGGACACTTTCTCTTCCCAATATAGCTTACTGACCAAGTAAAGAAAATGAATGAACATACATCTTTTTTTGTTTTTGTTTTTTTTTGAACAAGAAATGTTTAAAACTGAATGAACATGCTTTTTTCTGAAAAGAAATCTGTAATAATGAAAGAAAGTACCTTTTTTTCTGATAAAACATGCCTAAATAATGAATAAACGTACATTTCAGGAAGCAATAATAGAGAAAAGAAGATACAATAAAGTGTTCTAAGCATATACCTTTCATCCTTCTGCTCCATCATGCTCTTTGTAGCTTTTGCAATTACATTTGCAATCCACTTATTAACTGCATAAAATAACAATGGTCAAGCTTTCCCTATTATTGACTAAACCATTAAGACCTTGGCATATCAAGAACCAGCTCCCAACCTTTAAGTCAAACTAGGACAGGATCTTAAACTATGGGGACTGCTGATTTTATTACTAGATGCTGATGTGTTACATAAGTTGAAAAACATAAACTGCTCCTAATACTAAGGCCTAAACCTTCATCAACCTCTCTCATCAAGGAAAACTGATCTGCAAACTACCGTGGTTATGGATAATAGTCTTACTGGCCATAAATTTTTAAGCACATCACAAGCATATCAATAAAATTTTCTAGAGACAACTAATCAATATTTATCACTTACAAAATCTCCAATAATAAGCAAGTTGTCCATATACTTAGTATCGTCAGAACACCATATTTCCATCAGAACAACTTAAAACATATAGCTGTCTCTGTCATATGTGCATTTTGTATTAAGGCAAACATATAGCATTAAATTGTCAATTAACTTTGCAGCATGTTCAACTCTATATCCAAGTCATCTGGTACCTGGTATTAGCAAGATTGTTATAGCTATTCCAGAAAGAAATGCGAACTTGACTTGCATATACAGCAGATAGAGAGCGATTCCAATCTGCAATGGCAAACTGATGCATTTTATGATTAATAGATCCGGTAACCAAGGAATGCAAGGAATGGAAAAAGGACAAAATTTAAGCTGGGAAACTTCATTCTTCATTTTATAAAAGAAAATGATGAATGTTATCTCGAAAGAAAGACTTTAATATGCTTCATCACTTTTTTGAAATGAACACACATGTCACAAGAAGGTATTAAGAATTTATGGTAGATCTTGAAAGAGTCCTCTATTTCTTGATTATATGCACTTAACAGCAAAAGAAACGAGAAGAGAAAGGACAAAAGAAAAATACAAACTAACAGATGCTTTCTCTATATTGGCACTAATTAAACAGATATTACAGTCTGTTAAACATTTCGCACAGCAGGAAAAATCTCTTTTAGCAACAAGTCATCACTATTTATCCAAAAAAGACTAACATTAGGGTCAGAATTGTGAATTTAATAATGGTATCATCAAAGAAAATACATGAATATACAGTCACAAATATGCATAGTGAGTAATAAACAGTGGTAACACCAACACTAAGTCTGAAAGCTAAAGATTCATCAACATAAATATGAACCTATCATACCAAATTTTAATTGAATGAAGTAAAAATTGTAGTGACTTAATAGCACAATATCCAAAATTTAGACCATACTATTGTGTACAGAGAGTTACTGTTCAAATTTAGCTAGCCATGCAAATTTTTCACTTAAAGTTCCCACATGTTTCGTGGCTTTCAATTTATATATTGAAAGACAATAAATCACTGAACTATAAAGATAATTTTAACTGGTTACAACTTCCCGATACATTTTTCTTCTTTCTGGTTATCAGTGCAAATGACAACTTGCAATTACAAAAATTCTTGAAATATTTCGACATAGACTAGGAAGCAAACGTAGGCTAAAATATGCATCGAATAGATTAGGCATCAAATAGACTCTAATAGTATCTTAAAACTTATAAGAAGGCATTCTTGGAAGCTTGACACCCTAGACTTCATACAAACCCCAGATGATTATTTTTTATCATACTGGCGACTGTTGCATAAGTTAGGGCCTTTTTTCCTTTTAGTTTCAAGATTCCATGAGGATAAGAGAGACTGTTAACCAAACACCAAACATATATATATGGTCTGAGGTGCAGCTATGGCAAGGGTAATAAAAAAGCTTACCATTAGAAATTTATTCAAAGGGAACCATATTATTAATTCATGGAAACACAATTGTCATTTCCATGTGGAACTAATCATAACAAAGTGCTAAACATATGTCTGAAATTCTTTTACCTGCCTTCCTAAGTCATAAAGATGGAAATTCCAGTGCATTTCGAAAATTGCACTGCTCACAAAGATGATGCTAATATCCATATATGTTGTACTGCTCACAATAGTGATGATGTTAATATCCATCTACCTAATGATGTTAAATTGGAGCAAATGGAATTCATTTGGAAGCAGCCACTCCTGTAAATGATGGTGCAACATGGCCCTTGTAAAAGATGTTGTCATGTCGCTTCCATGTTATATATGATCAGGGCTTCACACACTTTGTAATTTTGAATGAACTGTCTTAGTGTTGTTACCATGTATATAATATCACAACTTATAAAAAAGAAAAGCATCAACTACTACATGAATCAAGCCTTTACACACGCATATTTCAAACATTGGTCATAAGAAGATTAGCAAGCCAAAGGAAGTTCTATTCATCAACATTTTGAACATCTTATTTTGGGGATAGGAGATGAGATGGACCAACCGATTACATTGTTACTGATCTTCTCCGGGTAGAAAATACTAACCTCCACATATCATGAAAACTATTACACAGGTTCACAATTCGATCAGCATCCACAGACATGAATGTCTGAATCTCTCCTTCAGAAAATTTTGATCTCTCAGCCAAACTAATAGAAAGACACTTGAAAAGAAAAGTGGCATTGTTAGTCACCAATATTTTATAGATACACAACTTTCACTTAGATCTGAAGTTCAAAAAATCAGCAGAAGCCCCTATAGGTTTAAAGCATGGTAAGATACATAGACACGCCTATAGAAGAACAAAGGTAGATATATCACTTTTCCCTATGACCATTTTACTTCAAAAATGGAAAAGAAAAATTGTAAGGTACTCTCCACCTGGACTCCCTAGGTTTTGCAAATGGGACTTGACCCTCGTAACAAGTCTTAAGTTTTGAAGACTGGTAGGACACCCTCTCCATGGAACAAAAGTATCCAATGTATTACTTTTTCCTCACTAGTCACTCTAGACAACAACAATTAGTATAAGAACAACACTCAAATCCTTGCCAGTCATACTCTCATTTTAGGACAAAGATATTCTGAGTTTGAAAATACCCAGATAGAAATAATCTGAATGAAGGAAACATAAGGAACCTTCTAGTACTTCTTATTTTTATTTGTATAATATAGGAGATGAGTTTATAAAAGTAACATGGTAAATGAGGACTCATATCACTGACAACAACTTGTTTGGGACTGAAGTGTAGTTGTTATTATAAAGATTTCCAGTAAGGCTTTTAGAAAAGATAAAAAACATTCAGCTGAGAACATAGGAAAACAATAACATTTTTTCAGTTGGAATAGGCATCTCTAATTCTTCAGACCTACAAAATCTCACATTTGAAAGCTAAAGGCTTTAAGCTCAATTAACTAGAAAATAGTGACAAAAATAGTGACAAAGTGCCCTCCTATTTTGACAAGAAAAAAGCACCTGACATTGTCCAAATTTAAAGAAGCTAGTTAAATACCACTTTACCATCTAAATGGTCTAGTGAAAATTACTCATGACAAAATGAACATATCCAAATAAGAAGATAAATAATATGATACAGATATGCAATCTGAACCCCCATATGACAGCTGTTATGTGGCTATAGAATAGATTCTTCAAGATAATAAAGACGGAACTCATAATTGCAAATAAAGAAGATTCACCTTTCCATAAATAAGACTCATGATACTGGACCTTAGCTTGAGCTTGAGCTTTGAAAGATGAAAAGTATATTGTGTATCGAGGAAAGATCTGCAGCATTGCACAGAGAACTTCTGAGACTTGGACAGTGTCGTAAATCAGAGCCTAAAAGTAAATTACAATATAAGTCATACAACTAAAAAGGTTAGACCAATTTGAGAAAGACACGTAGCATGCTAGATAAAGAATTTGGAATATAGATAACAAAATCAGGTTGTAAGCTTGCCCCAATAAGAATACATTCCCAGGAGAGAAAACGTGAGATGGGTAGAATTCCAATTAAAAGTCCACATCCCATTTCCCAATACAGAATTATTCCAAAATTCTAGTTCAAAAGAAAAAAACTAAAGCAAACTCTAACAATGGTTGGAGACACAGAGATAAGGTGAAATGTCCCGCTCTTAGAAAATGTTGATAAGAGTAAATGTTAAAACTAAACGTCTACATCTATCCAAGACCCAGTGCGTTCACATGTTGATCCTACCATGGAAGTGACATCTCTTCTAAGACTCACAGAAAAATATATGAGCACTTCCCTTCCTAAAATCTTAAGCAGTTAGATATGAAGACTGTAACAACCTAATGTACCATGAGATATAAGTTGAAATACCAAATGCTGATAAATGGGTAACCAAGAATTCACAGACTTTTCTCTTCCTTTTTTTGCGTGCAGGTGCTAGACAACATTGAGCATCAGAACTGTGTCGGTAACTAAAATTCTGATACTATGTTACCAAGAACAAAATGTAGTTTGAGGAGAACTTGAAAGAAGCTGAAACATATCATAACTTGAACTTAAAATGAATTCCAGGAAAGAAGAGTAACAGTTACTTCAAGACAGAAGAAAGGCCCAAGGATAGTGCAAGAATATAGCCATCATAGTCTCTTGAACCTGTTGTAAAGAGTACGAACCCAGTCACAAATTGTCTTTTGACCTTGAGAATGTTTAAGAAGAATCAATGAACATGACCTCTGGCACACTTATCAATGAATAGTTAATTTGATCTATTCTAAAGTAAGTTCGATGACATACAAAATTAAAGCTAAACATTGTCAATAACACTGTTAGATCGGAAGACACTACAGTACTTGGAAAGGAAAAAAGAAACATGTATCTTTAACTAAAAAGCTACACTCTAATGATTGATGGAGAGAGAACAACTGCAGTGAAAAGCCAAAAAAGGACATCCAGCAACTGAATGGGGGCAAGATTGATTATTGTGAAAATTTTAACAGCATATGTACTAATATCAGTTTAGAATAAATTCTATGGAGGCATTATGTTGAGTGACAAGAGAAATCATTCAGAAACTTCTGACTGAATATGTGTAAAACAAGGTTATAATCAACTCTAGCAGAGCATTAATTGTTACATCAGCTGAAAAGCAAGGAAAAGCAACTGCCTTCGATTATCAAAGGCTCCAAAAACCAGAGAGAAATAATCATTTTTCTATTGATAAATATGAATTAAGTTCATTAATTCAGAACATCGGTATATGCAAACCTTTCTGGAGAAAGCGAATCAACTTATTGAGAAGCACTGGACCCGCAAAGCCAAGACATTCATTAAGCACCTGCAAAATCGAGAAAGCTTTTGAAACTATTGACAAGACAACAAAGGTAATAACAAATTCAGTACTTTATTTTTCAATAAAGAATACATCGTCAGAGTCATATATTGGTCTTGAGATCTAACTAGTCACTTTATTTTAAAGAAACATTGCATATGATGCCATGTAATCAGAACACCAAAAACTTGTGGTGTGCAATATAAAAGGTTAGTCACCTAAAAGCAGAAAATATTTCATCAGTTACCAGCTTGCTATATGCAAAAGTTCTCTGGAATAAACCTTAATGGAATCAGTAGGCTGTTTGCTTTTCCTGTTCAATTAACTCTCATTCTAGTCAAAGGTTATGGAAAAGGATTTGATTCAGTTATATAGAGTTGTCTGAAGCATTTTTAGAGAAAAACTGTCTCTAACAGTGGATGGCTGGTCAAAGATGTGTCCCATCAAAATCAAAATATAAAGAAAAAGATAATTTTGTATTAATTAGCACTAGAACAGGAAATGCTACCATTTATGAAAAATGTCCCAATGATATAAAATAGGCTAACTAAAGTAAAATTAAAACTAGAATGCCTCAAAGATGTGATTACAGTGAGATTTTGAGTGATTCTAACAGGAATTTGGGATTGGGAGGGCTGTGGTTATTTTGGGGCAAGGGGGAATAGGGGTTTCAAAATTAGGAATTGAAAATAAATCATTGCACCTTCTAATATCTTTTTCGGTTCACTTTAGCATGGAATTTTGATCACAATGTAGTATTCCTAAAATTTACATTATCCCTGCAGAACAATAATCAAGAATGATAGTTCCTAATATCACTCTGAATCAAGCTTCTGGTGTATAAATGCATAATTTGGGATTACACTAGTCAGACCTAAAAAGAATAAGAAAATTCAGCAAGTTGACACAGAGAACAATGACATACACAGGAAGTAAGAAGTTGAGATTTTACAGCATCAAACAAATGCATATGCATCCAGTAGTATAGTCACAACTTCTCATCAATGAGATTATCAGAGAAGAATCAGCTTAGTGACATGGATACATTGTTTCTTCTCTACTTTTCCAAGACTAACATAAAATAGTCATAATATATTACCTTCAGAAGACCTAGACGGAAATATTGCCATCCATATGCACGACATATTGCCTTGATTAATGAAGGATGAAAATATTCATTACTTTGTTGAGCTTTCCAGCATGTGGACAGCAAAGTTTGGCAGGATGAAGGATCCATATCAACGGGTAGCTCAAGCAAATCTTCAAATTCAAGCTGCCTTTGTACTCCGCATTCCATTACAGGTTTGATAGATTTGAATGCTATCAGATCCCAGCAGTTGCATATAATATCTACTGACTAATATCAAATGAAAACGTTGTCCCGAGATTAGGATAAACAGAAGAAAGAAGAATAGAAAGTAAAAATGTCATATCCAACCAATGCTTGCTTGTGTACAAAGTAAAAAAGAAGGTACAATCCATGCCATTTAACAGAGAGAATGCACAGAATTTGTAAGATTTTTCTTTAAAAAAAATAAAAGAACTAATGTTTTCTAACATCTCCAAAGTGGTAAAACTGGTGTGCGTGCTTTTATATAAAATAATACCATGATGGAATTCAATAAATTGGATGCATGTATAATGAATGGAAAAGATATACATACCGCTCCTGCGGAACTACCTTGACTTGTGTCCATTTTACTTGGCAGAAGTAATTCCTCCTCCATGCTACTGTTTATTTTGCAACTAACCAGGAATGATTATTGAATAAGAAAGAAAGAAAGAAAGAAAGAAAGAGATGAATGTATTACCTACTGGATAATTGAACTTTAAGCGACAAATCGTGTTTGATAGTATAATTGAAATTACAAAATCTGACAAATTATTGCCAGATCATATTGCCACATGGAAAATATATAACAAAAAATAAATATATGATTAATCCAAGTAGATGAAAGGGGAATAACTTCTACGAAGCGGCATGGATAATATGAACCAAAACAATGCAGGTAAAAGAAAGGAGAACTTTTATGCAAGACCTTATGGTGTACATATTAAAATTTAAGAAGCTCAGACAGTCAAAGCAACATGCATTCAAGGGATTAGATGATTATCAACATTCTAATGTTATACATATCCAATAGCTGGTTGACTACACAAAATCTGGATTTCATTTCATATTGACTTAGTAAAGTGATACAGGATTAGAATACTATGTTTTATGATTCCATTTTTAGATTACAAATAGTAGGTCATTCCATTAATCTATCTACGTACCGTAGCTAAGTTCCAATTCATTTTTTTCATTCATTCTCAAGTATGCTTATGACTCTTAAAATAAACTTGCTCAGAGAGAAAGGTATTATGCTAAATCCATTGCATTTGTTTGTTTCATTTCAAGAGAAGATATCTTTCATTTCTTCTATTATTATCATTATTTTTATTTTTTTGCATTAACTGCTTAATGCTATTAGCATATATGCTGCTATCCCTAATCACTAACAGCACAAAGTTCTAATTTCCCAAAATTATCAGCCCCACCAAATCACCAATCCTTACTGGGATGACTACTTTTGTCTTTTTCGCCTCTCATCTCTAAGGTAACCTCTAATCTTTATGTAGATGTTCAAAGCAGTTAGGTACTCCAATACGACGCTAGGACCGCAGGTTACAAAACCATATCTGGATCTTTGAATAATTACAGTTACATTATGCCAAAAACAAGAAGAGGAAATTACCTACTACTCTGGGGCCTTGTTGTACTTCTGGTAATATATATCAGAACTCCAAAACTTACATCCACTGAAGCAGTGAAGCCCTCTTTAAGACACAGAAGAACCTGCAGCAGGAAAACCATATTTGACTCTTCCAACATTCAGTTGTCTGCAGAATTTAGGCGATAAATGCATGCAAGGAAGTATCAAGAGTCGAACATGGACAATTGTTCAAGACCAATAAAGTCTCCTCCTGAACAGACATTTTTTCTCACATAAGATGTTGGTTCAGAGACCTTAGTGTGTGAATCCATGAAGACAAAAAAGACTCATGAGATAATAATACCACCTATAGCTTCAGCTTACTGTAAAGAATCTAATGATCTGCTTTGATATTAGAGTCGGTGGTAACCTGCAATCTGCTGCATACTTGTTAAACATACCACTAGACAAGCCTAAGGAAAACATTTTTAGAAGAACCCAATATCAATGCACAACAAAGTACCAGTACCCAACAAATACATGACTTTGAGTTAAAAGTAATAAAAAATTGAAACCTAATTCTGAAGTGCAACAACATCCAGCAAATTTACTTGTAGGAGAATTTCTAAAACTGATAAATGCATTTACCAACACATTAAAATTGAGCTTTTGGAGATAATAAATTTCACAGACCCAATAAGTCCACCATTTTTAGAAACTCGGTGCAAAGAAAGCATATAAAATTTCCTGTGAATTACGAGTTGTACCTGAAGAGAAGTAAAATCTCTTTGTAAATGGGGTACTGAAAGAAGAAGTTTCAGCATCCACCAAACACATAAGATGGGGTTGCAGGAAACAACATAGCAGCAACCACACTTCAAGACCAGCAGAATGGTAGCCTGAAAAAGTATGCCTGATGAGAAATGGAAGTCGTTGCAAACAAATTCATAATGTGGTAGAAAGAGCAAAGCTCACCCAAACTGAGAACTGTGAAAACCTGAAGAGCCATTCATGATACTGAACATGAGAACTGTCTAGCATCTCTTTGATTAGCATAACCATGTCAAAGAGTGCCATGCTTGCACCCAAAGAAGGTATAAGATGCAAGAAAACCTTTACCAGAAAGGATACCTGTTTCATCCCTGTAGACCATTAGCCCATGGAAACACCTAATGAAGGAAAATATTAATCCAACTACATTGGGTGAGGACCTAGATGGAAATAATTGGCATAATTATGAGTCAAAAAGAGCAGTTAGAAAGTTACGAGAATGCGAAACATGAAACAAGGCAATTCAAATCTAGAAATAAAAAGATCAATCATAAATAAATAAGAAAAAAAACTATTTTGTCTTCTTTAAGTTAATTAAACTCCATAAAGAACCAAGACAGAGCATGCAAATTGCAATTATGTAAAACAAATTGGATCTAAGTAATCTAATCAAATAGCTAGATACCCTATATTCTTCAGTCAAACATGTAAATATCAACTGAACCCTCAGACTTCTTCACAGGGTGCTGAACCCTGTCAAAGACCCTCGTTTGTTTCCTCACATACAATCAAAAGATAAATGACATGAACAGATAAAAGACATGAAAACTTCCCTAGGTGCATTTTCATCTCTAGCCTTCTTATGTGCCAATATCCTAAGTGATTCAGAAACTTGTAAGAACTACAATTGTCAAGCCACAATGACAGCAGTGAATGGAGAGATAACATGTTATTTTCCTCGCACAAAACATCAAAACCTGATAAATTTCCTCATGTCCTGTTAATTACATCAGGGGAAGAAATAATTGATGTTATCTAACAGGTAAAAGCAATTATTTGAGGTAGATAACTAAATCTGAAGCTATAGCTCAATAACAATATAATGCTGCTTCTATCTTGAAATGAGAGCCAAAAAAAGCCCAGAGTTTTTGGTCAATATCCTACTGCAACAATCTATGATTTGCACGTTCCTGACTATATACCATGCTTGCTACACAGCCAGAAAGATAGCACCGAAAGCCTTCTAATGATAAAATCTTCATTAATCTACATAAGACTTCTTTAGATTTAAATTGTGGTGTCCAGGTTAACCTACACAAAAATTCTTCATTGAATCTCCAGAAACTGATACCCATCCAGGAAAAGGAGAGATGTGATGGTCATCACTAACTTGAACCTAACGAATTCTGATAACTCATCTACATCTGAATACCCCGCCTGTCCCATCTCTTTCATATTATAGTCCAGTCACTTTTCTCCACAAGATGTCCTGCTTTTGTTGCAAGTCTTCACAACCATTTACCTTTAATGAGAAAACTCACCTGGACCTCAGACTGCAAATTATGTTTACTATCACAAACACAGTTATACAATATATGCAAGCTACAGTAAAACTAGTTTCTTCAACATTTACGAATTTGATCACAAACTCAGATTGATGATTATCCTACCGATAAACCTGTGGAGAAGAAATGTTTTCATCCTCCCTTCTCCAAGAAATAGAGATCGAGGCTGATGATTTTCCAATTAGATATGAGAGTTATTAAGATGCATCAATAATCAAGTCATTTATTTCCCAAAATGGATCATCGCAAATGAAATCTACTTCCCTAAATGGAATGGCAAAACTTATTATATTATCAATGCTATTTAATGTCCTACTTTTACAGACCGATAATCCATTGCCTCGCATTTCTAAAACCTCCATAAAGCATTCAATCATTTAAATTCTAAATTATAAAACTACACTAATGCAATGCACTTCTCTTTTTCTTCTCCTTTTTTTAAATTATTATTTTTTTGGAAAGAAAATGACATATATAGTAAAACTCCAATATCCAATATAAGCGGAGTGGTGAAAGGTAACAACTTCTCTTGCAATGAAAATGAAGCATACCCTATTTCCATCTTTGACAGTCCTTTTACCAACTCCTATAACAGCAACAAGGACAATAGTCAAGATATTAACTCCAAAACCCAATACTGTTAATATGGTTAAGGTAATAAACAATAACAAGGATAGGTATAACTTTCGGAGCATAGGAAAAAACAGAAATTGAAGGATATAAGTTGCTGAAACACAGTGAAACTCCATCGCTGTGCCAAACCTAATCATCCAGAAATAAAAACAGAAGTCGTAAGAATTATGAGAATAATAGCACAAATGTGAGGAACTAAAGGTGTACCTCACAGAGAGAGTGAAAAAGATTTAATTAAGTGGTATTCATGTTCCACGCGTTCACTCACTCTCTCAGACAGAATGTACTAATAGTTTCTCGCTTTGAACACTTAACAATACAAATCAAGGTGCTACTGAGGTTCAAAAAAAGAGAGAATCATTTCCGAACATTAAGAACTGAAGTTACACCAAGAAACAATTATCTCAGTACAGACAGAATCTTGAACACTGGCAAGGAAAATCCCAACCAAAAACCAAGAAAACGTTTCACATGATTAAAAGTGTGGACAACCCATTGCAGAAAACCAGTGAATCTTTTATGAAACTCAACCCATTGCAGAAATAAATCAGTGACTCTTTTATGAAACTCAACCCATTGCAGAGAACAGTGAATTTTTTAAAGTGAATAACCTAAACAAATTAAGAATGTAACAAAGAGTAATATTCAAAGTTTCATAAGTTATCCCACTCTGTATACTAGTGATCAGAATCTTGAACAGTTGCAAAAGAAAATTACGGACATCAAGGAAAACAACTATAACTTTCATAATTCATGATTAAATTTCATAAAAGTAGGAAAGAACTGAATTCTTTGTTGATTCTTGCCTATACAACAAATTGGATTACAAAAGAAAAACACATGTTAATTTGTTAGTCAACAAATTAATGT
>JAOTQR010000069.1:26076497-26093163 GCA_025774065.1 Solanum ossicruentum | reverse complement strand
TTATTTATTTTTCTGTCCAGTTATAATTCCGCAAGTGTTTAAATCGGGTTGAATCGTTATTCAATCTGCCTAACATTCTTGAACCGAAAAAAAAAATCAAAAAAAGAGCAGTCTTTAATGTGTACTATAAACTGATCGGGAAGAAGGAAAAGTGAGTAAATAAAATTAGTGAAATTAGAAGCAAGAAAATAGTAAAAACATACGTATGGAGAGTCAGGGCAAAGGCGCTTCATCAACTCCATAGAAAGGGGGAGAGAAATTGGAAAGCAAAATGAGAAAATGAGAGTTCTGCATGGATGGCTGGCTTATATAAGAAAAGAGGAAAAGGTTGGAAACATGCGGGTCGGGTCAAACAATCGGGGCGGGTTTATGGATCATTTTGTTTAATCCGTTCTTTCTACTTATACTTTTTTTCTTTTCCCTTTCAAGTGCTATTGCTTTAAGCTTCATAGTTATGGGTGACTTATAAAGCTGCGGAGGCCAAAATGGAAATCCTTTTTTAAGGTAAAGAGATCCAAAGCTCCAAATTTAAAGTAGTTGCCTTTTTGTTCGACTAGCCAACTTTCTTTTTTTTAACCCTCGTCACCTCGTATGGGAAGACGAAGGATATTTGGATTGACTTTAATTAAGTGACTATTTAGTTAAAAGTTATAAGTTAGAAACTCTCAAAAACGAATATGTGAAATCTAAATTCAGTATTGTGATGTTTGAGGCAGACGCAGAAGTGAGAGTTGACACACAAGTTGTCCCTAAGAGAGATAGAGTTAAGTAATTGGGGTCTGTGATCCATGGAAATTGGGAGATCAGCGATGATGTCACGCTTTGTATTGGTGCAGCATGGATAAAGTGGAGACTTGCATCTGAAATTTTGTGTGACAATATACCACCAAATATTAAAGGTAATTTTTACCAAATGATGATTAGATCGACTTTGTTATATAAGGCGAAGTGTTGGAATGTCAAGAACTCACGGGTCTAGAAGATGCAAGTGGCGAAAATAAAGATATTGAAATGGATGTGCCGATATACAAAGAGTAATAGGATTAGGAATGTGGATAATGGATGTCCTAGTGAGGAGAGCGAGAGGTTGAATATAGTATGATTGAGAAGAGGTAGAGATAGGTTGAAGAAGTACTAGAAGAGGTGATTAGATATGATACTATGGATACTCAACTTATCAAAGAGATAACCTTAGATTAAGAGTGGAAACAAGGATAGACGGTTAGTAGATAGTTAATTAGGAATTATAACATTAATTTACTTACCTTTTCATATAGTCTCTGGCTTTTTGTACCTATTTTCAGCGGGTATTATTGTAGTGCTTACTTTTGATATCTCACATAACCAGTACTTTTTTTATTGTATTTCAATTACCGCCACTATTTTGTTGATTTATCGTGTTAGTTGTTATATTTTTTACACTGATTTCTTCTGCTTTATACTTGAATTTATTACATTCAAACCGAAGATCCTGTAGAAATAGTCTTTATCTTCTTTATACTCAACTTGTGAGATTCATTAAAAATGTTATTGTTGTTGAATATAATTATTTTTTTATTGTATTGAAATTGTTGAATATATGAAGCGTAATAATAAAGTAACTAAATTTTATCCTTCATGCTAGTACGGCAAAAGGGTTTAACGGTGTCCTAAATTTTACAACATTTTTTAGTGCTGACTATCGAACTTACGATTCTCTCATTTTCACTTTTGATAAAACACGCTACTCGAAGGTGATTATTAATTTTATTTAGAGTGTATCTACTCAGTAGAGGTGTTAAAATGAAAAATTCATAAGTTCGATAGATGAATTTAAATTTCAATCTAAGTTTAGAAGATCTGTAATAATGTCATTCATCTTAATCATTTTAAGAATTGAAAAAATCATCTTGAAAGCGGCGGCTTCAAAAATAAACCCTATGTGAAATTCAACTCGGATCCTAACACATTCACCGAATACCAAATGGAAAAAAAATACTTGCCAAGTGGCCCTTAGTAAAATCCAAATAATTTAACGTGACAGATAATATGATTTTACTACTATAATAATTAATTCAGTTATTATCTTAATGTAATAAGAACAATCGTCATTTAGGGCATGCACGAAATTAACAAGTAGAAGTAAAACACGTTTCTCTCCCCTTGACTACTGCTTTTAACCATTGACTTTGCTCAAGTTTTTTTTTTTATAAAAAGAAATGTAACCTTTCAAAATTTACTTGTTCAAAATCCCGATTATTTGTCTTTAATAATTGAGTTAAACTAAAACTTTAATGGGAAGAAATATAGCCTTTCCGTGTGTGATCCAGGAAGAAATAATATAAGCACATTTTGTCCCTACCTTAGAGATAGAAAGATCTAGATAATTACTTTAAAAAATAGTTCAAAGCGCTAGTAGTCCAGAAAAAGAACAGAAACATTATGAACTATAACTACATCAAAATAATATGATAATTAGATATGACAAAAATCAAAAGACAAAAAACCACAAGAGTAATACTATGCTTACGAGCATGGATGGTCGATGGATAAGTGAGACAACACACTATTTACTAATCTTCTATCTTATTATATATCCTCTAAACAACTTTCTATCAAAGGTCATGTATACGATAAATTGAAACTATGTCATGTCATGTCTAATCACCTATCCTAAATACTTCTTCGACAAACCGATCAGCTGAAATCCTTGCAAAAAAATTTAAAAGAAAATTCCGAAAGAGGATCAAGATGAAGAAAGTGAAGAAGAGGGAATCAAAAAAACAAATCCACTATGGCAGGATGCAAAATCACTTTTGGTGACATGACTATTCCACCAGCCAAGAGACTTAGGGTGGACATCACGTGTTAGGACTAAGTCCAGGGAAAGAAAAATAACAAGATTGATGATATTTTAAGGTCCAAAATAATGTAAGAATGAACTTTAAGATAACATCCAACTTTCATGTCACCTAAAAAGCAAGGGGAAAAAGATAACTTTTCATTGGAGAATGATTACTTCATTGCTAAGGTTAGGGAAGATTGAAAATACAAGTATAATGGGAGGAAGATCTTCTCTATTTTCCTCTCATCATACTTTAGTTTCCTTTCCCAAACTCTATTATGTCATCCCAGCCTTTTAAGCTAATATGTCGTGCAGAGGTCAGACTCGGGGTGGAGGCAGGGTTGTCCCGTCAATCCCCAAGAGAGAGCAGCCCCCATATCCTGTGGAGCAGAGACAGGATGCCCCAACTCTCCCATAGCCGGAGGCACCAGTTTCCCCACAAGCCCTAGCCGCCTTCGTGGTTAAACCTGAGGTACAGGCAAACATCAGGCAGTAATTTGCCTCACAGCTACACCATGCAAACAGAGCATAATAAAAATCTATATCACATCAAATGAGTACCATAAATCATACCAAAAAAGAAATCTAAAACACACCATACAAGTATCAAGAAGAAGCTTACTATGCCTTCTGAGACTAGCAAGATATTAAGGAGAACAAAGGATTGCACAGCCCAGTTGTATATATCTCGAGTGTCTTAAGGAAGCACCAAAAGTTGAATCCATAAAATCAAGTCTTCATTTAACTATACAGAAAGGACAATATAATCCATGTTAAGATGACTAATGCTTTCAGCTTTGAGTCTATGACAGTATTCAAATGACCAGCAGAGAGTTTAGGAAGGTTAAACCACCAAAAGTCACGAAATCCATTTAGTGACTTTTCAACTAGTTCCAGGATCAAGGACGGGTAGCCGGCAATGTAGACTGATTGCCTTATCCGTTTGATGTGTGCCTGGAATGAAGAACTGAAATACGACTGTTAGACAAGCACCCTGCTGAGCGATCCCATAGAAAGCGCAATCAGGCTTTGCTGAATGACACTGAAGACTCTTGAAGAAATGCTTTACACTCACTTGCACTGTCATTGCATCTCCTCTCTGAAGTGCTATTCTTGTCCTTGACTGAGCACTCAAATTTTGATCATCTGTTGGGCTCCGTGCTTGTTCTCCTATAACTGGCAGCTTTCGGAACTCAGCACCAAGTGTAATTAGGCTAGTAGACACTTGCAGATGGAGATCACCATACTTGCTTATAGAAACATTAAGGACGTCACCAACATTTTTCATTTTTTCCATGAAGTTCTGTAACTGGTGCATGTCTGGTACTTGTATAAGGGTCTGAGGCAAGTCTTGGGCCATATCAAGGGCTGCTTGTAATTCAAGTACATCAGACCTTGACAAGGGCTTAGAGATGGGCACATCTTGAATAACAGCAGACTTGTAACCTTTCGTCTCAAATGTGAGAAAAGGCATTGGTTGTTGAGAATGTGGAGGGAGTTTTTTTACCAGCTTGATTTGGATGCGGTTAGGGGCGGTGTTTCCACCGTCACTGACACTGAACTCGGTGTAAATACTAATAATGCTATGAAGGGCACGGTGCAGAAGAGCCAGGTCAATAGCAAAAGAAATGCGATCATCATTTTGGCTAGAAATGCGATACTCATCAAAGAGTGCTTCTTTGCGGAGTTGAGCAATACATTGGATGCCATCCCCATTAAGGAGGTTATGAAGGAAGTATATGTGGTCTCTCGTAAGATAGAGGTGACAAATCTTTCCCATTTTTTCAAGGGCTGGCAGGAACCTCTTGTCCAGGAGATTGACACCATTGTCCGTTAGAAACGCCTTGAACTTCATTTAATTCAATATACAATACAAGGAAATCCAATTCCACCGCGAAGCAATCTAAAAGCAGAGCTCAAGTGCTCAACGAGCTCCCTTTTTCTTTACCAAAGTCGTAAGGGATTCAGAAAAAACTGCAGAAGCAACTAGAGAGGTTTTTAGCTGACCAAAACTAGTTTGAGTTCAAGCATTAGTTCATAGATTAAAAATAGAGCTTTTATGCTAACTGCGTCTGAAGAATTACCACCTCAATTGGTCATAACATCATACAGTATAAAGGCGGCTCGAAAAAAATAAGGGCTTCAAATATACAAATCCTCCATAAGAATCAAGCCCCAAAATTCATACAAAAACACATCCGAAGACGCACAATAAAGCAATAAGTTGGACTAAACGAAGAACCAAAAGCACTGAACAGAAGAGTGAAGACGAAGGAGATACATACATAAAAAGAAACGACCAGATCTGATGAAGGCCGTGTAAAATGTAAATTGTGACAAGCACCAGACTGATAGCACACTCGGAAGAAACAAAATACCCTAGAATACAAAAAAATATTATGTAGTATTTATTGTTACAATTAACTAAAAAAATGTCCATTATAGTTGCCATATTGCTTTTCAAAAGTCGCATTTTTACGTATAGATATGTTAGTCAAAATTTATATAGTTTATTTTTAAAAATGAAAAATATAACAATTAAAATGAAATGGAGAGAATATAATGTAAAGCACTTATTGTTGTCCATGGGACAACCCGTTATTATAGTGCTAGCATAATAATAATATTAGTTGAGAAACAAATAGGTGCTCTAAATTAGAATCGAAAGAGAGAAAATATTTGATTAACTACTAAATTTTTAATTTGATACTAAATGTCTAACCTGATTCTCGAACTTCATGTTCTCCTATCTAGGATCACGTCCATGTCTAATTAACTGACCAGTCCCCAACCCTTCATTAGTCTATTTTACCTCTCCTAAAACTCATATACTTGATGAATTTTTACTTCTCATTTTATCATTTTCTGGGGTGCATTAAGGTGATACTGCAGCTTACCTCTCCTAAAACTCATACACCATGTGAATGGAAAAGGGAAAGTGGCAAACACAGACGATTTTCCGCTTTATCTTTTTCCCCCCTTCTGATAATGGATGAAAACTAAACACTGGTAAAGTATAACAAGGTCATCTAAGAAAATACCATACATGAGGTATGCCTAAGAACAAATAGCAAGACACAAAAATAATCTCCTCTTTGGACTTCTCAGGTCCAAAGCTTGTAGGAGCATGTACATTCACTTATTTATGCACAGGTTTCAGTAAATGAACCCAAAACTACATGTATAATATCAACACAGTTACAAATGTCCTTGTTCTATAATCACTATACACAAGAAGAGATTCAGGCACCCTTCGATTACAAGGACAGATAGTAGATATGTTGATTACATCAATTTTTTATTTGGTTTTTCTTCAATGTGGTGAACTCTGGACAGAGACTCTTCAAATGCATTTAGAGCTACTTTATAATGATCTAGGGAAATCACCCCTTCTTCCACAACTTGTAATGCACTTCTATACAACTGGCTATACCATTGAACCTGTTCAGTAGACTCGGACGAACTGGATTCAAGATCTGATGCACATAATCGCTTGTAATCCTTTTTCCACCGTGATAGAATGTACTTTGAAGGGATCTCTTCCACACCATTAAAGTTCAGCACACACAAAGCGTGCCTGCACAAATATCCATAGAAATTGAAGCAGCTACAAATGCAACGAACTTCCGCTGCTGCTCTGTTAAACAGAACTTCATAGTCCTGTATCTCTCTCCTATTTCCCTCTTCTAAAACACGCTCCTTCACCAAAAATATTACCACCTGCCCATCAACATGTAACTGCGTTGTACTAAAACAAGAATACATCTCCTCTACTTCCAACTGAAATCTTTTGAAGATCTCTCTGGTGTACACTTTTGAAAGTTGCAACTCAAATGAACATTTTGTTTTGAGTTCAGGAATTGAGCTTCTCGACTCCATATCTGCAAGCGCTTCTACCTTGAACTTTTTCTGCAAAGCTAACTCATATTTGTCAAGAAACTCTTTTAGAGGAGTTTGCTTGTGCACATATTTATCGAAAAAAGCAGTCAATGTTTCATTCGACCGGGCAGTGGCCATTCCAGCAAAGAAAATGTCTTTCAGATAAACTGGTGCCCATTTAGCTCGGTCATTGTACAATGAAGAAAGCCACTCATGATCACCCACTCCAAATCTTTGGATCATAAATCTCCATGCTGCTTCGAAATCAAAGGGCTTTAGATCTTCATATATTGTTTTAATCAATGCCTTCCGAATAACATCATAGTTATGCAATCCTCCCAACTTTTCTGGAACTTTCCTCATGATGTGTGATAAAGCAAAACAATGAAGAGACCTCGGGAACACCTCACTAATTGCAGTCTCCAAAACCTTGCATCTTTCTGTAATAATTGTTTGAGGGAAACGTCCAAGAGAGCAGGTGAGCCAAGCTTTGAACACCCAAACATAAGAGGCCTTAGTCTCACCAGCAAGCAGGCCACATCCCAGCAAGATCGATTGACCATGGTGATTTGTGCCCACAAATGTCACAAGAGGGATCTCATATTTGTTGGACAAATATGAATTATCAATATAGATCACATCAACAAAGTAAGCAGATGCTGCCCTTGACCTGGCATCTATCCAGAACACGTTCCTCAACTGCCCTTCATCGTTCAGATCCATCAAGTAAAAGAAGTTTGGGTTTGTCAATTGCATGCGGCAGAAATAATTATACATGGCTTGTGTGTCTCCTTTTCTTAAGTTTAGCTTATCGTGGCAATCAGATGAAGTTTGGCACCTCCTTGCACTAAAATTGGCATTCCTATTTGCACCTGCATCAATCACAAGTGCCCGGTATAACTTGATTGTTCGCACTTCAGCATTACAGTTTGAATCCAACTTCATCTTGTTTCCAGAACCTGTCTTCTTGATACACTTGAATGCTTTTGTACCTAATGAATGATTATGTTCAAGAGTAACCTCAAGTATTCTCCATCTTTTGGAGTCCACCATTCTAATCCTTATCATTGCAGGACAACCTGTTCTAGTTTCCTTGCGCAACCGATTTACATCTTTAATCCTCTTGAAGCCCTGGCTACTGCAGCATAGTACTGCACCATACTTCTCCCTGCTATTTCTTTTGAACCAAGAATTTTTTACTCTAACACGAAAACCAACCTCCCTGGCATAACAATTATAGTAATTGTAAGCATCATCATACGATTCAAACTCCATTCCTACTGCTGGGGTAACAAATTCCTTCTGCCCATCAGTAACACAATTTTGATCATCTAACCCATCTGACTCTATTTGCTCACCGTTTTGAACATATAATTCATCCGACTCAATTTGCTCACTGTTCTGACCATCTAACCCATTTGACTCTGCTTCTTGAAATCTCCCACTGCCTTGCCCAGTAACATCTTGCTCACTATCAAGAGAAGCTTCTTCCATCTGAAATTTAGATGTATCCAATGAATTAGACATATTAGCAAACTAAACTTCTATTTAGAAAGAAAAATCACATAGAGGTCAGACAGATTATCTGCTTGTACTAATAAACAATTAGGTTATATAACAAGCAATCTCAAACTTCTTATCAAGTAGAATTACATGGATTTTGGTTATGTAATAGGCTTAAATCTAATAGTGCAAAGGCATTGTCTCAGTGATTATCTCGTAATAAAAGTAATTAACAGCTGACCAGTTTCAAAAATAAAGAATAACAAACTGACAGCTAAGTGTTATCACTTAACACAGGATAAATTAATAGTAGCGCAAAGTGACAGCAGAATGTCAAGCCACATCAACCAGTGCATAATAGGTTTTTCTATATGGTATTACTCACTATTACATGACCATTCTCTAGAGAACATTATACAGCAAAACAAACTCTCATTGGATGAGCAGACTGCAACACTAACAGGTGCCCAATGATTGAAAATTATCGATATCAGCTGACAAAGTAATGGGTGATATTGTTCTACTTTGTCAAAGTTCAAATCCATCAAATGTATGGAACATCCTTTTAAGGCTCTACTATTATTATTTTTAGCTTGAACTTTATGCAGACATGCACTGGAGGGATAAACAATAAGAAGCACCTTCAGTGTAGTAAATATTAGTTTTGGGGGAAAACGTAGTATATATATTATATACTAAGCAAAAATAGTAAATAAGCTATATTTCTTCCAATGAGTTGAATTTGAAAATGATATCCAGTTAAATGGGGCATGCTAACAGTAAAACAAATACAAGACCAAAAAAATTCCAACTCCTTCTCATGTAGACACTTTATAACTAAACATTCATGAAATTTGAAACCCCCAATATATAGTTGTTTTTGCATACCGAAGGGGAACTACAAGAAAAGAAATAAGAATATAAAGCAAAATGTGAAAACCTCTTAACTGTTTAATTCAAGATAGTACCCCAATCAAGTCGAGTTCAACTAAAGACGTCTCAAAAAATGTTTCTCACTTCGTGTGATCTGTCGGGAATAACTTCAATCTTGAAAATCTAAATTTTAGAATGAAGAGAGTACACTCTACAATTATTACTGGTTGTTAAAAAGATTATTAAGTCTTCTAGTAATCCAAGTTAAACTCATAGGGTTGATATGGACATATGGTCCACTCTAATTATTAGTTGTTAGTGATCAAGCATCACTAATAATTGTATGCCCCTGTTATATCATGTGTTAGTTTACCATATTTACATACTGTCTTTAATAATTGCTCTTTTCTGTTCCCTTCCCTCCTTTTTGTCATATATAGTACGTTCTTACTTAAGGGTTTTGAGACGAGGGCCCCCTGGAAACAATCTCTCTATTTTTATGGTGGTGGTAAGATCTGCGTACATTATACCCTCCACAAACCCCAGTTGTGGGATTACACTGGGTATGTTGTTGTTGTAGTGATCAATCATCAAGTTCCCTAAGTTACAAACTTAAATATAAATGGATCATAATCTGAATTCATAGGGGCGTTTCAAACAAAACGATCAAGTGCTCGAAATTTAATTTGTTACATAGAACTAAAAACTCCAAATCAAATTATAGTCTCGCAGTTTACTGGACCTAACTTTTCTTTCCTTTTCATGAGAAAACTGAATCTAAACAGTCAAAAACAGATTATCGATAGTACGACAATCATGGAGTCATTATCACATAGGATAATAGTGTTCATCTTCGAAGAACTCTAACAAGTCAACGGCAATACTTCCGTTATCCAGTATCAGTGGAAGCAGAGTAGCATTTACATAAACACAGAGAATGAGGGAACTTACAAATCAGTTTCGCCGGAGAATTAAACGAGGGGTGCTCGCTGGCAGCTGAGTGAAATTGCCGACAGACTCTGGCGTAATTTCAGTTGCGGGACGAAATCTATCAAATTCGGGTCATCCGGTGATTTTGGGCTTGGAAAGTCTCATGGAGAATTTGGGGTGATTGCACAAATGTCCCTTTCTCGAGTTGATGTTTAAATTTTGTTTGAATAAGATGTATTTAAGTTGATTTATTAGATACCATTTAAATGCGTAAATTTATTTATATAATTTTAAATGACTATTTATGTACTTTAAAATCGAAAATATAAATACCAAATGAAATTATTTTTGAAAAATATGTTTATGCATTCGTGTATCTTATAAATAATAATAAATACTACAATGGCTACGTTGTTTATTTTTTAAACACTAATCTTTGGAACATATTTGTTGCAATATCATTATTTTCAACTTTTTATATAGTTAACAAAATGAGTCATAAAATAGGAAATACTAATATATGAACAAGGCCTTCTAAATTTCATTATCTCATACTAATACAAATATTGATAATTTATTATCAATTCATCATGTTTATAAATCAATAATACAAAATCAAATCAAATCTAAAAAATAGTTACTCATTGTATAATCATATAAAATCAAGTTATATTTCAATTTTTGAATATAACATAATATATATTTAATATATAACTCATATATAAACAATTTATATTGTATAGTCAATGTATTTATTCTGGCTATGAGGTTTAACAAGCTATAACATATAGAAAATGTATATTTCCATACAATTTTTGGTTATTCTATATAATTGAAATTACCACCTGATCACGATATATGACTTTGGGAAAATTATTGCATCCATCCACCTGCCGAATTCACCATAAAACGACGTTATTTACACTGGAATGCTAAGACAAGGGGATGAATAAAGGCATCAAGCTACGGAGACTTTCGGATGATTCTCCAGTCAGATATTCATGTACAGCGATGATGGAAAATGACTTAATTAATGTTTTCCTAAGGGAAGTTCAGAAGTTTGCAACATACATCCCACAGTGAACCTTAGCCTAGCTACCTAGGCTTAAACTAAACCGATGGTGAAATATTGCAGTCATGTCACCATACCGCTCCAGTAGTTTTCACGGGCTATTACAAACTTATGGTCCAAACAAAAAGCACCAACTGCTGCCACTTCCTTTCAGTTGACAAAATCGCACACTTGATACCTGGATGATAAGTTATTTCTGCTTCTTGGACGACTTATTCTTAGTCTGCCTTGGTTCAGCTGTTCGCTTGGTGGTCTTCTTCCCTTTTGATTGTGTTTTACTGGAAAGCTTGTGATCCTTGTCCTGTTCATTATCATCATCATACCCACTGTTATTATTATCGTCATTGTCTTCCTCATCACTACTTTCCTCTAGCTTTCTTTTTGCAGACAGGTTTGTTCCTTTGGTTTTCTTCTTTCGATCACCGCCTTTTCCCTTGGAGCTCCTGTTTTGTTTTGCTTTCACAGAAGGCTTTTTTAGACATTCATCACTATCATTTTCATCATTGTCACTAATGCTTTCCTTCGACTTCTTGTTAGTAGAAGCTCTCTTAGCATTTGCACCAGGCTGCTTCACTTTTGACTTCCCAGCTGCTGCCTCTTCAATTTCTGGCTCCTCATCTTGAATATCACTGCCATTATGCTTAACTCTCTGAGCTTTGCCCTGTTGCCGTTTACCTGCTGCTTTTGCAGATTCACCTCCTGTATTCTTTTGGAGGTCTGGAACAAAGGCTGATGTCTAGGATATTTTTTAAAAAAGAAAAAAAGAATGTGTTATCTAGTTACGCTTGAGACAGTTAACCAGAAAATAGCGTTAGAGAGCCATACCCTGCCACCTGCGATGATAAATTCTATTTTCTTCCCTGTAAAATACACATTTTTCTGTCAATGCTCATTGTGTAGAAAAAATAAAATTGTAAGCATATAAAAACTGCACAATGGTTATCTAAAATTATGAAAGAACAATGAGCAGAAGAAAGCAGATCTATCTTCTTTTTTTAAATGTTACTAACATGCAACGCTACTTAATATATTGTCTGGAAGTTACAAAACAAAGGAGAAAATATCTACTTCACAATAATGTGGATATGATGAGCAAGAAGAGAATAACCAGAACCCAACCAGGAGAAGCTTAAAGGTGAGGAACCAAACCATCAACAAAGGCCTTGCCAGGTTTCTTTTCCCGGGAATGGAAAATCCAATTAGCAGGATACTGACTACTATCTGCCCCAACTTCAACAGCTTTTTCGATAACCTGTGTACATACAATTCTGTGTCAAAATGAGGATGCATATGGAAAACTATCTCACCATTAACTTTTCCAGGCTTTTTGCCCCATCGATAATGAAACAACCATTCAGAAGGGAAGCGGCTGCAATCAGCATCCACTTCAACCGCAAATTCTGTAACCTAGAAGTACCATCTCCAATAGCTAGCCATGAGGAAAGCATTCTTATACAAATGATAAGTGATCCTACAGCCAGTTTAAGAAAAAAGACCTACCTCATTAATGCACTTCAGCAATGTTGCACAGTTCTCCTTGGACATGCTTGAAGCAGACTGCATGGGATGGATTCTTGCCTGTCAAAAGAAACTTGACAAAGGTAATCATAAATGTTTCCAATGGGAGCTTTCTTTTATTTGATTAACTTTCACAAGAGAAAGCAAAATCTTTTAGCAACACCAGTCTGTATCCAAACACCTTGAATTGCTTGCAGTGAAAATGAAAAACAAATTCGTCCATTTATTAAAGAAAATTATAATTAGATTTTGAATGAGCAAATAAGTAAACAAAATTTGTAACTTGAAGTAAAACGTAAAGCTAAGAAACTCAAAATTCTTGTATTATGGCTGAGAGTTGAGCACACACACCTGATATAGAACTTCATCTGCAATCCAGTTGCCAATTCCAGATATAAAACTCTGCAGAAGCAACAGCAGTGAAAAGATTTAATGTCTTACAAAAAACATGGCTAAAACTCCTAATAAATTTAAGGGTGATAAAGCTTTTCTCTGTCCTTGTTAAAAAATATATATATATATATATATATATTTATTAAACTTTCCCTAAACATGAAGGGAGTTTCAAGTATATACTACTGACTCCAACGTTTACCACATGACTTTTACCCTTGGGTGCCATTGACATGGAGGTGAATCATATATTTGTTAAGGAACTTTAGTTAATCCATTTGAAGTTCCCTTTAGCTTGAGTAACAGCTCATATAGGCAATTTCATTTGGTTCAACCTTACACAGTTCTATCCACTTCCTTTTTTTTCTGTTTAAACGATCAAGAATGGGTTTTGAACCTTAAAACGGGTTTGATTTCATTTATAGTAAATGTTAATTACTCAAATCATTTTGTTAAAACAAACAAATTCAGGAAAGCTGTTTGATTCAATTGATAGACATGTTAATTAACTGAAATTATGTTGTTAAAACAAATAAATAATGAAATGAAAAACAAGAACAACCAAGAGAACTAAGATGAAGGAGTTGACAACGGAATGGGCACTACCCTGGATTACTAGTTAATCACTACTAGAGATTCTTTTTTTTTCTTTTTGAAATGGTAATGATAGTATAAATAAAACAGGACAAAGATTGTGCTGAGCATACTGTACAAGTCAGCAAAAGCATAAGAAAGAGAAAACCAAGAGTATGGCCTCTTAAACTCTTAGAAGTATTCTGTGAATTCCAACAAAACTTCTGCCTTAATAGCATACTCCAATTTACATCATCAATGAACCAACAGAAGACATCAAACTTGCTTCTCTGTACGGATTTGAACTTGTGAAATAAGCAGAGATTGAGTGGTCTTTTATGTAGACTAGTATTCCGCTTCTAATACATTTGTTTAGATGGATATTCCTTCATCCTAAAATTTAGCATATCTTACTATGTCAATTAAAATGTGTTTTAAAGAATTTTTTTGGCCATTTCCCAATAGTTCATCACCTTAGGGACAGAGAAGTAAAAAAAAGGGTTTCTAACCTGGTCAAGTAATAATGCCTTGATGCCAATCTTCTTCTTGCTCAAGGCTTTACAGAACTCATCTACAGTCATTGGCTCCAACAGCGCATCAGGGCCAAGCTCAGATATTGGAGGAACAGAAACCGGCTGCAATGAAAAATTCATTTGGAGATAATATTCAAGATTTTAGTTCAAGAGGAAGTATCCATGGATTGGGATAATATCATCGTACATTCTCCAGTAAGCGAACCCTGGCAAACCGCCTCTTATCCGTAAATGAAAGCTCCAAACCATCATCCAACTACAAAAGGAGATAAAGAAGCAAAATAAATAAAGGCTTCAATCCACTTTCCTTTAACATACAGAAGTAGGACCCCGAAATGCAAAATTATTTTTATGGTCCATCTAGACCTTTTTCAAGTTAAATGAGATAGATAACTAATACAACAAGGTGGCTCATTTAAATGCCACTAGTCCTAAGTGGCGAGGGAAATTGACTTACGAGAAACTACGTTAATTTTCTGATATGATAGTCAGTCATAGTACTATGAAGAATTTAAGTGGGTTCACTCAGACTATGGTGTGTATGAATGATCTTTTATGTTTCAGGAGGGGTAGAGAAGGTAAAAGAAGCCTCGTACAAACAGAAAATGGTTCCAAATTTTGTGCATTGGGGAATTTCATGCATAGTTGTTTACAAAGGGTGCAAACATGCTTCTACATCCACATGCTGCTTTCACTAATTCCATCTGAGCCACAAAATCACCTCAGACCATAATCCTTTTATGAATCTACCGTTAACATTATATTTATAAATGTGTGTTACAATTTTTTTTAGCAATTACAGAAAGAAGACATGACTGACACATTAACTTGTTATAAAGAGTAAACTTACCTCAAGGAAAACCTTTGAATACTTCGAAGGCCACTCATCATCATCTTTTACTACAGACCTAGAACAATATTACAGTTGTAATAAGTGCTGAAGATGAATTCATTCTTTTCTTTGAACAATGTCACACATTGGATGAGAAGCTAATTTGACATTGGCAATTCTCTTAACAAGTCCATTAATCGAACCTTTTTGACAACATCTTTTTGGGGGATGAGTAAATGAGAAACTTTCCCTTAACCATTTATTGTTCATCAGTTTGCAAAACAAATAGCTTTACATACTTGACCAGACACTAAAGCTCACCGTTTATATTTTGTAATTGCAACTCCCTTGATATATATAGCACCTGCCATACCTGACCATAGTTTGCAAAATAATAAAGATCAAATAAACACACTAACCAACAGAAATTCTATAATTTCCAATCTGATAGTTTGACAGTGTCGCTAAATCCTAGAACACCTTCTAAGGAAAGGCGGAGTCAGAATATGCGATACAAAACTACAAGAACTTCATCAATAGCTTAGTGCTAAAAGATATTTGTGCCTGAGAGAAATTTGGTTTGGACGAAAACCTATAGCACAAAACTATGAGAACTTCATCAATCACAAGCCATTTCTTCGAGTATTCCTTCAGCCCTTTGTGCATATCAAGGATAACTAAAGCCACAAGACAGAAGTATAACATAAACAGAACTAGGGTTACTATCCTTTTACAAAAGAAAACCAGCACGTTAGTATGGGTCGCTATCCCAGACATGCAAATACATTCACATTTTTAACATTTTTATCCACCAGAGTCTCTTATAATGGAACTTTTCCAACATGGGGAAGAAAAATCGTCAATTTTCAGATGCAGTGTAGGTTTTAACGAAAGAAGAGTGGCCTCACCGAACTGGAAAGTAGGAAAAGGAGGGGAATCGAGCTCAATCCACATGTTTTTCCCTTTGCGATGAGCAGCTACTATGGTTTTACCCTCGAGAGAGGCTTTGAATTCTACGGGAGACACGCCGTCGATGACCTTGGAATCGTCGGCGATGATAGCTCTCACAATCTTCTTGCCTATACAGTTGTCCTCTATGGCTCTTCGAGCTGCCTCTACCTCTGGAAGCTCTGGCATTTTCGAGCTTAGCTGAGTTTCTCTCCAGAAACTGATGGAGTTTCGCGCGCTTTGTCTCCGAGGGTTTTGTCACGGAGAGGAGATTGGAAGTAATTTTAGAGAAAATTCAATTGAAATTGTTTTCTTTAAAAAAAAAACACCTATTTTAAAATTTCAAATTTAAGTAGGCAAGTTTGATCCAAAAATCTCAAATAATTTTAGTAGAGTACTCTATCTAGATTTTATAAAGTTGTGTTTGGTAATAGTAACATTTTCTGCAGATATTAAGAGCTCGTTTGGATATTATTTGAAAAAATGAAATTTTGTTTGAACTGTCATTTGGATTTTTTCAATAAATAAAAAATTAACAATTTATGAAAATTACTCAAAATTTTCTCAATTCTTATATAATCTTTCACTAAATAAGCAAAAATCATATGTAGTTCATAAATAACATATCAGAAAATTTAAGCCATCACATTAATAAATTGCATGTATTTATGTTCTTTTTATAAATAAATACTTATAATTACATATTATTACTGTTGACACCCAATTTTTACCCTCCACGATGTCAAATTAATTATCGGGGGCTTTATTCTTATCTTAACAATTTTTAA
>JAOTQR010000069.1:26064248-26076161 GCA_025774065.1 Solanum ossicruentum | reverse complement strand
GATTGATTCTCGATTTTCGTACAATTTTCAATGATTTTTATATTTTTCTTTAAAGTCGGTCATTTTTCGATATAACAATTACAGACTTTTATTTAAACACACATAATTTTATAAAGATTCGCTAAGTAATTTGAAGTTGAGATTCTATGTAATTTCATAACTAAATGTCAATTTGAAATCAGAACTTAAAATCAAACTCTGACATCATATGGTCAAATGCTTGCTAAAAAGTACTTTAAAAAAAAGGAAATTTACATAAATATATTAAATTAAGAAAATATTTATCATTTATAATAATAATAATTTATTTTCGTTGAACAATTATAAAACAATTTTAATTTATATTATAGAGAATTATCTATAAAACATATCTGATACAAGTTTCGGTGATGGATAATACATTTCTCACACTTTAATAGACTTATAATACATTGTGTTAATTTCTTACCAAACAAGTACAATATATTTTAAAATACTTTTAATACAAGATCAGATTTATTATAGGATTACGATATATTACTATAACTGATAATAAATAAAAAATATCACTAAAATCAATAATTATTTATTAAAAAATATCGACCTAAGTAGTAATATTTTTCAAAGAAATTCTAGAAAGTTTGCAACTTTCCTTCCTTTTTCCTGCATTCTTCTTGTTCCAAGTAGAACTCCATCATCCTTCAAGTGCACACTAACCATTACGAAAAATATGCAGAATTTACTAACAATATAGATTGTCCTTTTCTTATAAGGCTAGTTTATCATCTAACGTGGGATGACGTTATACGTAGCCTTCCCCAAGAAAGAATATTTTGGTCTTTACATGATTAGTTGAATTAGATTTGAGACACAAATTCTTTTAAGTTATTGAAGATTCAACGTTAATAATTTTTACATATTCAAAGAACTTTTTAAAGATAAATATAAAATAACTTGAATCAAAGCTATTGAGTTAAATCAATCGAATAACAACAACAACAACAACATACCCAGTAATATCCCACAAGTGGGGTCTGGGGAGGGTAGATTGTACGCAGACCTTACCGCTACCTCATAGAAGTAGAGAGGCTGTTTCCTAAAACCCTCAACTTAAATCAATCGAATAGATTATCTATATTCTAGCTCCACCAATATACACACACGTACAACAAAGAAGAAAATGGTCATATAAATGTACACATTCTTTCCCCTTCTTGATTTAGTAGTTTTAATTCCTTAATTTGTTTTTCAATAATTTATTTAACTACCTAATGCATTTTTTTTCTTTTTATAATGGCTATATATTATATACCAAACAAAAATATCCAAATACTGAGTATAATCTGCTTCTAATTAATTTTTAAAAAAAGGGTGTGGGGACGGGGGGGGGGGGGGAATCCTATTCCTACCAAAAGAAGATCAGTTTAAACAAAATAGCCATCAGCCAAAAAATCATATTTAAAAATTTATCTAGTTTAGACAAAGTATCCAAAATATATATATATTCCTTTTTTTTTTTGTATAAGAAGATTCATAAACTAGCTTAATTTTTTAGACTCAGATTAAAACAAGTTTAATTAACTTACTCAAATTTCGACGAATCATATTTTCATGAGCTAATTTTGTCATCCCAGTATCGAAATGGAGAAAACTACTACTGTCACTCTGAAGACAATTGGATGCTCATTCATTTTGCCAATTTATGTTTGGTTCAGCTATGCATGTAACTTGTAAGTAGCTAATTACTGTACAAGTTGACTTCTTATAAATTTGAATTGGTGTACATCTGCAGGAAATTAAATTTGGGGGACTCAATGATCTGTACTGTACTGTTTTCATTTTGAATTTGTAATGTGCTGAAAGTGTAATAAATTGAAAAACCTAGAGTCGAGGGTAAGTAAAACATTTTGCAATAAATTTTCAGAGAGCAAAAACAACTCATTCAATGCAAAACACGGATCCTAGCCGTTGCCCTGACCATTGCAGAACCTTGGCTAATTTACACTCAACGCCGGATCTACAGTGTTAGTTATTGATTCACGTAAATTTAAAAATAGTAACTTTTATTCCTATAATATAAATATTTAATTAAAAATTTGGGATTTATTGTTCTAACTTTTAAAATTTTAAATTTTAAATTCGAATTTGTTTGCCCTTCGGGAGAAGTTAGAGGTGGCTTCTATGGCTAACAAAATAAGGGAAGTGAGATTGCGATGATTTAGATATATAAAGTAGAAGTATCGATCCTCCTGCTAGGAGGTGTGAGGTTGGTTTTGGGGGTTACTCAGAAGGATAGAAATAGACGAAAGAAGTATTGGAAGGAAGTGATCAAACAAGATATGATGAAAATTCATCTCACAGAGGACATGAACTTAGATTGAAAGGGCTGGATGTCTCGTATAAAAGTAGAAGACTAATAGGTTAGTAGGGTAGGTTGATGTCTGACATTGTGTTATAGTAAGTTAGTAGGATTAGTCATATTTGTTACTTTTATTGTATTTACACATTATCATTTATTTTCATTATTAGTCATTTTCTTTTTTTCTTTTTTTTCCATATCTAGTATGTTATGCTTATGGAGCTTGATTTTTAAGACGAAGGTTTTTTCAGAAACAGTTTCTCTATCTCTATGAGATAGTAATAAGGTTTGCGTATATTTTATCCTTTCCAAACCTCATTTATGAGATTCCATTAAATTTATTATTGTTATTTGAATTTGCTTGCCCTTGCTCTATATTGCCATATACGTATTCACCAACTCTTGTTGCTGCGAAAATCCAAGTCTAGCAGTTACCCTATGGGACTTATTTTCTTCGTTATACATTCTTTGTCTTAATAACGGTGTTTGTATTAAGTTGTACATAGTTTTGACTATCTCATCGAATAACTTAGTACTATGTTGACTCTTTGTTAATACGTACCAACGCAAAAGTCATACAAAAGTTAGAACCAATTATTAAATTAGCAATAGTTGATCTAACATGACTTACTAAATTCTAGAGTTCCACTGGTGTCGGGACACATTGGATAAGCTTATCCCAAACAAGCAACATAGAAATAATTATCATTGCTTCCCTGGCCTTGCTTCAAACGTGCAACCAATAATGCAGAAAATAATACATAATTAGCTTCAATATATATACCAACCCAAATCCAGTGATTTAATTACTTCGAGTAATTCATTATTAATTTAGACTAGATAGATTATCCAAATTACTATATAACTTATAAATATTTGTTCAATAAATAAAGGATTCAGCTTTTTAAAGGAAATAAATAAACATATCAAGGATGGAACGAGAAAGGAAGTTCATTAATAAAGATAAATAGCATGCACCATTAAAGATGCATGCAAGTTATTTTTTCAGAGATTTTAAAATTCAGATATTATCGGATTCTAATGTACCTGACCCCCAAAAGAAATAGTAGCGTGTCCATATTTCAAGTAATTTTATATAAAATACTAGATAATTTATATTCATCATCAAAACTTGAACAGATGAAGAAATCACTTAGGGGAATTCGAAACACTGAGACACATTAAGTACTAAGATGATTCCACATTAGAACAAGACGACCTTTTCATGATTAATTTCTTCCATATAATTAAATATATTTATAAATGACACAACATTTAATTAAACTAACTAGATGATGAATTGTTTGTAGCAGTTGGGGACTGAAGTGGAAACAAAGGCAGGAGTTCGGGAGGTTCAGCGCCTCTAGGAGTATTTAGTGGACTTGGATGCAAATAAAATCCTTTTTCAGCAATGGCTTTTTCTTCTTCTTCCATCGGCGATCTCGGACTGCCACGTGTCAGCATTTCCAGCGGCGAAATTGGCGAAGCCAAAAAGCTTCTCTTCCTAGCTGATGAAGGGGAAGCAGAAGAAGGAGGTGAGCCGACTCCGAAGCCGCCAAAGCTACCTCCATTGTTGAGCATGATCTCGAGCTTTCTCGCACTCTGCCTCCGCTCGTGCAGCTTGAAAGCCGGTCGCCGAGGCCCAGCTGGCCCAGGCCCAGTAACAGGGAGCTTCAGAGAGGACGAATCCTGGGTTGCGCCAGTGAGTCTTTGAACAACGGCTCGGAAGTTAGACGGGTCAGCTTGAACGAAAGTGGTATTAGGTGTTGATGAATTCGGGTCAGAAGCCATGATCTAAGAAGAAGAGGAAGGAAAACGGAAGCGGGAAGAAATTAAGGCATAAAATGGTTTTTTTCGCGTATGAACAATTGGTATTAGTGTTGGGCTTTTATTTTGTGCGTTTTCTGGTTTGGATTGTAAAATCGTCAGATAGTAGACTTTGAGACCGTAGAAATACAACAATATTACTCCAATGCATCGAAGACTCTCACTCATTATGGAGTAAGGGGATCGAATGTATGCGGTCTGAACTTTATATTTAAAAATATAGCGCGATTGTTTCCGGATGACCCATAATGAGAGTCGAAAAGAAGCACATACAGTTTAAAGAGTCATTTTGCTTTATTTCATCGTACCCAAAATTAAAAAATAGTGAATTTTTGAGATATGATAGAATAAAGTAAAATATATATATATATTAATTTTAATTTATTTTTATCTTATTTTGAGCGCAACTGAAATAAAAGTACAATTTTTAGTGTATTACGTATTTACACTAAAGTTGATATTTTACACTTCTTACGTTAAAAGCCTATTGTAGCTCATGACTCTGAAAATCCATGCGAGATCCCCAACTTTTTAACTTAACCAAAAAACCAACTTGGTTGAATTAAGTCAATACTGGAATGATTCTTGTCGATATTTAATGAGTATATCAATTAAAATTTTACTACTTTATTTAGTAAAAGATAGTCAAATATTAATATTATGAATTTAAATGTTGTTAAAAAATGACAAAAATTTTATATTAGTAAAATAAGTGAATTCTTTATAAAGCTTCCTAACTTTTAAATTGTAAATTAAGCTCAAAAATTTAATTTTAACGAGTACATGTAAGAATGTAGTGGTTATTTGTTAGGGAGTTTTAAAAGTTTGAAATTTGAAGGGGGAAGAGTAGGAGTGGAGGAAAAGTTAGAAAGCAGATGGAAGCAATAAATGGAAAAGAGCTGGCAGATATATTATGCCAGCATTTTGTAACGGCAAACGAGGAACGTCCCCTCCGTTTTTCTTTCCTTCAAAAAGATATACGTATAAAAATATCACAACAAAAATCTTTTTTGTTTTTACTTTTCTTATTTGGTATCTAGAATACTTTTATGAATTTTTTATTTTAAAAAAATCTATCTTTAAGGAGTAATTTTTCAATTTGAGATCTCTAATTAAAGATTAATTTTTATTTACTATCCATCACATAGAAATATTTGACTGTACCTATAAAAAAAATGTGATAGCCCAACTCATTTTTCACCTTGGACCTACGTCCGTACAACTTTAAAAAACGTTACTAGTAAGTAAAATTTGTTTATTTATATACTCAACATCTCTTTTCTATTTTATTGATGTAGAGTTTCTCATCTTAAGATGAATTGTTACATTCACCTCCTATGGACCTAGCATCTTCGTTGAGATTTACCCCGCCATATGAGATTCGTCTAGACTTAGCATTGAAGTTTGCTCCACCATATAAGATTCACCTAAACTCAGTTAAACTCTAACCCATATCGACAAGGCCAACACAAGTGCGACTCTGATACCATTTGTAATAGTCCAGTCTACTAGTGATATTGTCCGCTTGGACCTGAGCCTGCATAACTTTAAAATATGTCACTAATAAGTAAGGGCTGTTTGCATATATATATATATACCCAGCTTCTCTCATATGTTTTGTCGATATGGAACTTCTCATTTTAACATGAATTGTTATAAAAAAATATTACATTAACCATGTATAATAAGTTAAATTCAGAAGAAAAAGTTTATTTTACTAAAATAGTTGTTTATCCATGAAATAAATAAGGTCTGAAATGAAGTCTCTTTTTTTTTTCCTTCTGAACTGCACCTTTCCCCTTAGATTACGTGAACTTTGGACATAAAAGTGTTTGTTCAATTGAATGCTTGAATGCATGTCTCGATTATGTTGTAACAGTAGACCATAAGTGTATGAGTACAAGTTAGATAACAAGTTTGTTAATAATATTTGGTTATAAGTAACTAATTATGGCGTAGTTTCTTTGCTTTACTACACTTTTCCTTCTTATATTTGGTTGCTTTGCGGGGTTGCCTTTCTTTTTATTTTGTTTTTTTGTACTAATCAAATTACTCTTTCTTCACGGGTGACAACTTCATTTTTCTTCCTACGAAAAAATATTCCACATCTTTCTTCTTTTTTCTATTGAAAGAAGACGTAGCATTGATATAGACACACATCATATGACATAATCCTATCGTATGTACAGTTGATAAATGGTCCATTAGGGAAGCATATAGCTTTCCAAATGATTAATTATATAATATAACTTCGATTGATATTTTGAAAAGAAAATTCTACTGGATCAATTCTCTCCCATATGTAAATTAGATACGAGAATGGAGTTTTTTTTAGGGCATGACTATTACGAGTACAATTTTTAAATTATACTAATTGTTAGGATAATTTTCTGACATTGAATGTGATTATTTTGCATGTAACTTGGATGTTACATGTATATAATATTGAAGATCACTAATTAAATATTAAGATAAATGGAGTATCTGAAGTTTAATTCGTGGATTCCTCCCATGACGTTAAATTAACATTATTATATCGAGAATTCGAAGTCTACGACAAGCAAAGCCAATGAGAAGGAAAAGAAAGGAACAACAATTATTATTATTATTAATATTATATAAATAATAAGTGTATATGGATCCGACGGCCTCACGTTTTCAAAAATGGCACCACATGTTTGATTGACAGAAGAAAAAAGAAGACAATTTGTTTGGAATCTCAATGGCTAATGCCAAATTAAAGTAAATATAGGCTCATCCATTTTTAGAATAATCGAAATGACAAATCATGAGTGCCCTTTATCCATTGTGCCTCAAATGTCAAAACGAGTTTTCAAATATCAATCATGTCACATTGTCACTGCAGCAAAACGAAACGAGAATTTATAATTTACGGCATAACATAATGACCTTAAATCAAGACGTAATAATAACTATGTTTATGTTAAAATACATTTAACTGTGATTCTTTTTCTAAGGATTGATATAATGCTAGAAACGACAGTGGAGCGGGTACAGAGTGGTTTTAGAACAATACGAGGCAGGGTAATTTTAAAGTTATATGGGGCGGGATAGAGACGGACTGTGGGTTTAAAAATTCAAATAGAAATTTGGAGAAAGTTAAATTTTTGTAATTAGTAAAAATTAAAGATATAAACTTTTTATATTAAACATTGCTTTTAATTTTATTTTATTTTCTAAAATTTAATCTAGACATGTCTAGTAACTCGTTAGTTGTTGAAATATTAATTAGAAACTTTTAATTAACGATTAAGAAACAAGTGTTGAAATATCAATTAAAAATAGCTAATTAGCTGTTAAGACGTTAATTAACGAAAAAAATTATAAATTATTATTTTTCATATTAAATTTAATTAAAAATAAAATAGCTTAAAAATTTAAATAGAGCAGGTTTATGTTGGGCATACGGATAGGTGGAGTGGCGTGAATTGAAAATGAAAAAAATAATCATATGAGGCAGAGTAAAATGAGTTGAAAAATTTATGAATTGAGTTTAACTCGCTTCACGCTTATCCCAATCCGCTCCATTACTATTTCTATGTAATATCATAGACGATCTTAACTAGTTTGAAACTGAACATTGATTTCTATAATTTAAAATAGATATTTTCTTTATCAAAATAAAAGAACATCATCTTGAATATCAGAGAATTGATTATAAGAAATACTTAATGATGAGGATGATTGTGGACGACAAAATCATAGCACAGTAGACTAGACACAAACAATATTAATTATTCATATTAAAAAGTTAAAAGTAACGCCATTACTGGCGTAATTAAACACATTGCTTTGTTAATTAGTACAAATTATTAATAAACTATTGGACCGCCATGTTTTCTGTTCTCCACCATGGATAACTTTTGCTTTGAGAAGAAACACATCCTGTTTGTGATATTAAACAATTATTGTTTGGTGGACTTGAGAAGGAAGTTACATTGACTTTTAAGGATAAAGCGCCACAATTAATTATTGTTGTTCTATATTTTCCTACTAGCTGGAATGCACGGGCTAAATTTTCATTTCTATGTAATAGTTCGTAAATTATATTGAAGATGTAATTTATATTAGATAAGTTTAATGTGATAAGCTCGACTCAAAAAATAAATTTTTTATTTTTGTTGACAAAAAATTTTGAACGTGAAACCTCCAACATAGAAGTCCCAACCCCAGATCATTAGGTCACCCCAAAATGTTATTTATTAATTTATATTGCTCAAATTATTTTTACTTCCTATTATGTTTATTGTTAATCATGGTACATTTTTGAAGTATTTTTTCTGCTTAGATGCAAAAGTTCGGGCTAGGTTGTCTTAATTTATGTAATTTAGATAAAATTTACTAAGTCAATTAAATTTTAAATATTTTAAAAATTTTAATTATTATAATTTATAATACTATTGATCAAAGTAATCCTTACGATATGTTGACAGAAAGCACGTCAATGGCCGCTTATTAATACCAAGCAGAAAAAATAAAATAGGAAAAGAATTGCTAGGAGTTCCATTCTAGGCTATATTATATTATTCATTTTCCATCTATTAGGAGATTGCTATCATTACAACTTATCTCATCTCAAATTCTAGTCTATATAAATTCTCCTTAATCCAAATTTCTACTTTAATCAGTTAGGAATACATAAATTTCATCATTCCATAGCATATTAGTCTTTTAATTATGACAAACAAAAATTTATTGTCAAGAATATAACAAAGTCAAGCTTAACTCTAAAAAATTAATTTGATGTAGAAACTTGAATAGCTCTAATTTTTCAAGAATGAAATAGAGATAGTACAAATGAAATAACATGAATGAATTTGATATCAGTATCATATTCAAATATAAAACGTTAGGTGCAATTTAATACATCTTAAAAAATGAAGATTGTATAAATTTATATAAGGATATAACTATTCATTCTTTTGAACAACGTTGCGCACCCTTAACAATTAAAAAATCTTTAAATCTCATATTTATTATGGTTTTTTCTTGAAATGCATGTCTTATTGAGATGTTTCATATGAATCAACAACTTTTGATTTGCTAAAATAGGTACCTATTCAATTTTATCTGTAATTATTATTTTATGCAAAGGAATAATATTGTGAAGATATGTCTATAGAGCTGATTTTTAACTAATGTAAATAATTTAATTTACAAGGGTTAATAGTAAATCAAATCACCAAGAAATCCCATTTTAGTACCTTTCTACCCATTATTTTGAGTCAGGCTGTCAATAGGAAAAGCCCACTTAATTGGGCCTAGGATTATGTCCAACATCTCGAGTTGTAATAACACTGGATAGCCACTTTTTCAGTCGTAGCCGGTCTCATTTTTAACTTGTTCAAGTCGAAACTCTGTTATTTTGTTGTTCCCAGTGTGCTATCGGTCTCAGAATTCCCATTGTACATCTGTTCTGGCCGTCTCTTTTTAGGTATGTATCTCCTTCATCTTCACTCTTCTGCCCGGTGCTTTTGATTCTTCGTTTAGTTCAACTTATTGCTTTATTGCGTCTTCGGATGTATATATATGTTTTTATATTTGAGCTTCGAATTTTGGAGGTTGATTCGTTTGGAGGATTTGTAATTTGAAGCCCTTACATAGTAGTGGCTTTAGTGTTGAGCCGCCCTTGCTTTCTAGCAGCTTTTGTTGTAAAGAGTTGTTTTAATTACACAAAAAACTCAAAATTCATTAAGATGGACAATGGAAACAATTTGGTTGTTGGGACTTGGGAGTCAGTAGTTAGGTGGATATCTGGTGTTTATGCAGTTGCAGAATACGACTAGATGTTCGTAAGAAAACTCAAAGGGATGTGTGGCCTGATTTCCTGGGAGCCACCTTTTTGATCTGATGGTGACTCTAACCCCCAGCCTTAGGGTTGGAGGTGGAGTGTGCTTACCATCTGAGCAATCCTTCTTGTCATATGATCTGATTGAGGTAGTTATGCTAGGGTCTTTTTGTTGTGTATTAAAAAGATAAATCACAGCATCTTAGAAGTTATAGTAGGAGAGCTTTGAATTATAGGACCAGTTCTAAAGATTTCTTCATTTGAAATGTCCATGAAGCCTTCTCTTTGAAGGCTCTAGAGTGTGACATTCATGTATAATGTATTGAATAATTGTGCTGTCCTCAGTCAGAGCTTCAAGTGTTAAAAAGGATAGAGATCTACTTAGTGCCTGTCTACCGTGATTCTTCCCCTTGTAGTAAACAATAGTTCCTTAGCAGTTAAAGGCATGTTCAGTCAAAGTTGTAAGTTCGCTGCAGTTTTTGCTGAGTTTTAATACTATACCCACTTGGCTTTGTTAACTCTCAATTTTATAGTTCCTTTCTTTATCTCTTCTTTTTCTACAATGTGCAAGTTCTTGTGCCGATAAGGGAGTCCCCTTTTGGCTCTTGTCCCTGACTTAGATAATCTCTCTTATCTGCAGCTTACTTCATGATTTTGTTGTCACTGTCCTTTGTTAATGATTCCCTTATCGACAAACTGGACAGTATATTCAGAAGGTTCCTTCCCTTGTTGGACCTCTAAAGGTGCTGAACTTGATGAAGATAGTCCTCCTAATCGTCATTGTTTAATCTGTCATAAGCTCTTTTAGCTCTCCATTGTGTCTTTAGTTTCCATCATTGTGGAATTGAAAGTTTGTAAATCAGCTTGCTTTGGTTGGTATCACTACGAAATTGAGCAGACATTGTTACCTTTTGCTATATCTATAACATATGATATAGACTTCATCAGAAAAAAAACACATATGATATAGATTGTCCGCCTAGGAGAAAAATAGAAGAAAAGAAAACTCAGGTTGAACTAATAGTTTTTATACCTGGACCTCTCATCTGGCTATCTTTGTTGCTGCTCCTTCTTTAGTTAACTGCATATTATTCAAGCTTTTCCCGATAAAGAAAACTCAGTTTAAGTAATAGTTTTAATACCTGGACCTCTCTTCAGCCAATCTTTGTTGCTGCTCCTTTAGTTAACTGCATATTCAAGCTTTTTTTGGTTAAAATTTCTTCTCTCTATATGTAATTCACTTGACAAATGAACCTTAAATTTGGAATGAACCTGCCCCTTTCAGTTTGTTCTGGGAAGCACAGGCCCCACAGGGAAGGGTTAGCACGATGAAACATTTACTTATGAGATAGGGAATTTCATTAACTGACATCATGAAGTGTTAGCTCCAATACAGCTTTGGAGTATGTTTTTGGCAATTCTTGGCATATGTTGGACTACGACAAACTCTGGATTGCTTTGCTTCATAGTTGAAAGAGCAAGAGTCTCAAAAAATATTCCATGAGACTTGGATACTATTCCTCAAGCCATTTGATGGACAGTTTTCTCTTGAAAGAAATGGCAGAATTCTTGAGGCAAAGGAATCGATTTAACACAAATGTTTCTATTTGCTAGTTTTTCATGCAACCTAGTTTTTCTACATGATGTAGATGCAATGCTAGATACAGTTGAGGAATTGCGCCCTTTTTTAAATCATGCGTTAGTTTAGTGCAAGCTCATCTATAAAATGTATAATTATCTATCCAATAAGAAAAGTGTTAGCTCCAAAACATGAGAACAAACTATGCTAATATCAGGGAAAACTGTGCTAATATGTGTACCTGCTTTCTTTCTTTTTCCTACTGGATCATCATGATATGATAATTGGACATAACATCTTTGTTCATCCAATAAGGCATACATCAATAAAGGGGGGGGTTTGGGGGATGGGGTGGGTGGG
>JAOTQR010000069.1:26046171-26059971 GCA_025774065.1 Solanum ossicruentum | reverse complement strand
GCTACAAAAGCAGAATTTACCTGAATTTGCATCAAAAGGTTGTTGACAGTAGCACCACCATCCACACGGAGTAGGAATTCTGTTCCCTTGCTCTTAGCTTCACCCTTATTTCCAGCATCCTTGTGCATGGAATCAAGCACATCTTTCACCTGAAAACACATGCTTTCAAGTACTGCCCGAGCAATGTGAGACTTGTTGGTGAATCTAGTTATACCAATACAAATCCCACGAGCATCATCACGCCACCATGGAGCAAACAATCCATTAAATGCTGGAACGAAATACACTCCTCCGCTTGAGGTAACTTTTGCTGCCAACTCCTCAATTTCACTGGCAGACTTGATAATGCCAAGGCTGTCTCTTAACCACTGAACGGCAGCACCAGCAATGGCAATGGAGCCTTCTAAAGCATAATTGACAGGGGCTTTTGGCCCCAGCTTATAGGCTACTGTGCTTAGCAGCCCATGGTTTGACTTAATTACCTCTTCACCTGTGTTCAGAAGTATGAAAGCTCCCGTTCCATATGTGCTTTTAGCCTCACCTTTTCGGCAAGATTGGCCCACCATTGCTGCATGCTGATCACCAAGACATCCTGCGATAGGAATCCCGGTGATTGGCCATCCGTTGGCAATGTTTCCAATAATTTCAGAATTGCTAATAATTTTTGGGAGCATCTTTGCAGAAATTCCTAAGGTGTCTAATGTGGATTTATCCCAGTCAAGGGTCTTAAGATTCATCAGCATAGTTCTCGAAGCATTGGAGATATCAGTGACATGTAAACCTTTATCCACACCTCCCGTTAGGTTCCAAATTAACCAGGTGTCGATAGTTCCAAACACGGCATCCCCTTTTTTAACAGCTTCATTTAACCCATCCACATTATCCAACAGCCACAGAAGCTTCAATGCACTGAAATAAGTGCTTATTGGCAAACCACAACTCTCAACAAAATGAGTACGTCCCCCTGGCAATTCTTTCTCCAATTTTCTGATACCAGACAAATCATTGATACAAAAAGTCAACATGCTTTGCATATAACAGTAACAAACAGAATTAGTTCAACCGTTGGAAGGAAAACTGCAAAGGAGTGATCAGAATGAGAACGCAGACAATCGCAGAGACCCATTTCCAAGTTACATACAAAAATGCCACCTCACACCATAGTTAACTCCAAGAAAACAGTAAACAAGAGACCATTTAGAATTTTGTTAGTACACCCCTAATGCAGTAGAAATACACTCCTTAAAAAAGAAGTATATGTGTGAATTGTACATGAGAAACAGCTGCACTATAACGGCATCATTTGTCCAAGATATTTTTTTAGCTGCTGCAGAGAAACATTATTATAGAGAATATACAACAACACACATGTGGAATCACATAAGTGGAGTCTGAGGAAAAGGTAAAATATATGCAGACCTTACCACTACTTCACGGAGATAGAAAGTTTGTTTCCGCTCATTATAGAGAATATACAATAGTAGGAAAACAAAACATGAAAAATCAACTAGTTAGGTTGGCTTTCATGAAACTTCGCTCCATTTGGGTATTTTTTCATCATACTATTGAAAAATGTGTCTTTTAGGAGACCATAGATATACTTAGCATCCATATTAGAGGAAAAACAAACTGACATTGATTCAAAATCAAGAAACATAAAAGTAGGGAATTGATAAAAGACCTGCAAATAGCACTTGTACGGACATCCATCCAAACAATGGCGTTGTAAAGAGGAAGGCCAGTGGATTTGCTCCATACAACAGTGGTCTCTCTCTGATTTGTAAGACCAATAGCTTTCAATCCACTATCCACGTTGTGTCCATCAGCAGTAGCCTTATCAAGAGCCCTTGCCATACAGATCCTCACACTCTCAACAATTTCCATTGGATCATGCTCCACCCATCTACAACAGATGCATGAAAATCAAGAAACCCCATGTTCAAAAATCGAAAAAAGATTGAATCTTTAATGAAAGGAAAACCAAAAGAAAAGAGTGATTACCCTGCTTGTGGGTAAAACTGAGTGAACTCAACCTGGTGAGATCCAACAGGTTGAGCCAAACGATCGTAGATGATGAATCGAGTACTGGTGGTTCCTTGATCAATGGAACCAATAAACACCTCTGCTGCATCAGACATTCTTGATTTCTCTTCTTCTTGTTTCCTCCGGGAAAATTCAAAAGAACAGAGTGTGTGCGCGTGTTTATAAAAATGAAATCTTTTACAAAGGAAAACTAGTGAATAAAGGAAAGTCAGAAGAGGATAGAAGTTGGGGAAGCCGGTATTTGTGGAATAATAATTGTACGCTAATATAATTTTCTTGGAAATGTTGAAATGTTACACATTTATCCTATGAAAAATTTTCTTTTCTGATAATTCTTATTCTTAACGAGTCCTAATTATTTAATATTTGCCAAAACATTAAAGAAATGTCAAGAACTAGGGAGTGTTTGACTTTGATAATGACATGATGGATGATAGGTGGTTATATTTCCAAGAAAATTTATTTATATTTTACTCCCTCAATAATTTGACATATAAATTAAAAAATAGTAAATGATAGTCTTTTGAATATAATAAATAAAATAATTTGAGAAATAAAAAATGACAGTAATTAAAAAAACTAAAAAATAAGCATAAAATTATTTTTTCGATTTTATAAAATGACTAAGCATTTGAATATTCTAAAATAGCATAGTAAATAAGTAAAGTTAAACGAAAAATCAGCGTTCAATTTGTCTAATTTATCATTTTAATATCTTCAATTATGAGATTATATTAAGTATATATTATTTATTATTGTCTTTTCTTGCTTTTTAGATCCACTTGGTGGACATGCTAATCCAATTGTATACTAAGAGGATAATAATCTGATCAAGGATTTATATTTATATCAATTCAATAAATGAGGGGTACTACTATTTATGCAAGTTATTGTATTTTTCTTCTACTGTTAATTGTAATTGCAATAAATATATAAACTAAAATAGGAGTAATTTGTGATGAGTGTTGGCAGGTGGCCAACCCTAACGGCCAGTTATTGTTTGCCATCTACTCTTTCATTCTTTCAAGTTTGCTAACGTAACGTGACTTTGACTTTGTGACGCCCTTCACGGCTTTCCTATGACTTTTATTAATCCTTTTTGGAGAATGTCACATTTGAAAATTTTATGCGACTGGGGCTGCTCTTTTCAATCGTGTGTTGTCAAAGGGTACCATATAAAATAGAATAAATGAAATAATATTTATTTTATAATAAAATCTTTATATCATAATATTTATGAGTTATATTTTAATATAATTTTAATTTCGAAAACTAGATATAAATTTAATTGTTAAATGAGAAAATTAAAGACCATCTCATTCGAATGAAAATATATATATAATTTTTAGTATTTTTTTATACTCAATACTTTTATTGATATTGTATTAAGTTCGAATTCATGCATTTAAGAAATAAAATATTTCCTTGTGGAGGCGATTCATTTCGTAAGTACTAATTGAGACCAAGTGAGAAAGTATAGTTAAGATCAAATTATAAAACATTATTATCAATTACGATTAAAATATAATATCCAAAGTGATCCATAAATTGGAGGGGCATAATATATTATTGGGCCAACCGGGTATGGTGTCAAAGTTAAGGAGATAAGGGAATCTTTTTTAAATATTGAGTAGTAGCCCAAACCAACCAATGGGAAGTTTTTGCTTGTCTAGGTTTAATGGGGGCCCACAGAAAGCTACCAGGGCCAGCTAGCTCTCGGGTCAGGGCCCAATTTTCTCTTGTCTCTTTCAAGTCTAAGCGAACAAGAACAAAACAAAATTGGGGCCAAGTGTACCCCCATGTTTTTCCTCTTAAATTTTCAATCTCTGAGTTTACAGTAAACTAATTAAAATGTCATAAAAATTGCAAATTATAGAACAAATTAGTTATAAGACTACGTGCTACATGTTATTTTCTTTATTTTGATTTATACGATATTAATAATTTTTTTTATATATTTTTTAAGTTATTAATTATTGAGATTTATAGCATATTTTTTGTTAGTTTTAAATAATATATGTTAATTATTTTGTTCTATTTTATGTTGCACATATAAAATTTTGATCGTCAATCAAAATTATATTTATTTTTTTAGATATTTTAATTTTTAATAGCTAGGCAACTGAAAAAGTAATTTATTAGAGATAATATTATAAAATTAAACAGTTGAGTCAGTCGACAGTTGCCTTTAAAAAAGATGATTTATTCGGATGTAATATTGTAAATTCGTAGTTGAAACAAGTAAAAAATAATTAATAGAAATAAAATGATAAAATCAAGCAGTTAAATCAGACACATTAATCGGCAACTGCTTTTAAAAAGTAATTAATTATAGAAGATATTGTAAATTTATAATTGCAATAGCTGAAGAAATAATTAGAAGTGACATAGTAAAATCGAGCAGCTGAAGTTGGGAGCTGTCTGCTTAAACAATCAACTAAAACAGACATTTCAATCATGACACGCTTGTTTCAAGGCTCTTATATATAGTAATAAAATAAAAGTACATAATTTTATTTTGAAAAAGATATTGTTAAAAATAAAAAATATACTATGAATAGAATGCAAAATAGTAAAAGTTTGATAAAGTAGAAAATTCTTATCACTTATAGGCTAAACTTTTTTAACTTAGATGAATTTATTTTAAGTTTATAAGTCCATAATGACTAAATAAGCTAAAAGATACTTAAGAATCAATTGGACCAGCTCGATATTCGTGCTCCTTATAAATGATTAGTCATGAAAATTTCGTCTGATTCAATATTGATTGGTAAAATTATTTTTATGTGATACTATTAATTAAATGATATTAAATTATTTCTTAAGTGTAAAATAAATACTGATAAATATTATTACTCTTGATATATTTTAAGTAGAATTGATTAAAAAATATTAATATATATTTGTGTGGTAATAAATAATTTAATTTCTGTTCATGCAAATTTAATGTGAAGAGGTCTATTGAGATATTCATAATTGAAATACTTTTTTGTCACTGATCGTTGATCTTTTACTCAAAACAATTACAAAATATACACAAATATTATAACATTCAAAATAATAAAGTTATAACCAAATGATATAAATAAATTTAAAACTAAAAGTCATAGATAAAGCGGGTCTCATAATTTTAACAAAATTGTATAACTAATCAACCTAGAGGTTTGGTTATACACTCTATTTTGTATTAAGGTGTATATAATACCACTAATATCTAGGTTCTAGTAATGCCAAGAGATCTAATGCATGTATTAGCATGGTTAAAGATATTATTGCCCTTCAAAACCTTTTTTTTCACATCTTTTTCGTTATATTTAAGATGGGTATCTTTGTAAATAACTTTTTTAAAAAAGAAAATTATATAATGCCTGTTATATTTAATACACCAAACTAAACAATATATATAAAAAAATCTAATTATAATTAATATAAACATAACTAATATAAAAGCTATTAATACACTTTATATTCAATATTATTTTTACGAATCCTATCAAACGATCCCTCAAAATAAAATAAAAAAAATATTTTTATAAAAATAACCTTACTGAAGTATACATATATAAACAAAGACATGCCTACTTCAGGCTCAAACTCCCCCTCATACTACCTCTGTCATAAGAAAAGAAATGGTGTTTGTAGCACAAATTGGTTAGACCAATCTTGGAGAATGGAGAGAGATATATTTGTTGGAAGTGCAAAATTTGTATGATTGACATTAACATTATTTGCCAAATGCCACAAAACACTTGGATGTTAGCATCATGACAAAGTTTTTATTTCACATCACAATAATCATATATTGTGATTGTGGGGTAACATATTATTCTCACTTCGCTTGACAAAGTGGCATGGACTAATGGCACTTGGCATCCTTTAACGGTCTAAAAAACAAACAAAATGGCTTATCCCTTATGGCACCCTATTCAATACAACCCAACCTCGATGTCATATTATATACTTTTTTTATTATCTTAAATATATCAATTGAAAAAAAAAATAGATTAATAGAAAAACTGACATTTTGCAAAAAGAAATAACATATATTATGAATAGAGGTAGGTGTTGTTTTAAAGTATAAAATTCAATCACAATTGACAAATGGAGGTCGCATTTGGAAGTTAGGATTGTTACAAAGGCCTTTCACAACCATTTGTTACGTAAAGATTATTATTTGTTATTGTAATTTATCACCATTATTAATCACCATCATCACTAGCTACTATTTATAATAGAATTATTATATTTTTGATAATCACAAATATATATCATCAATCGCCCTCATATGTGTTATTATCATTAACTATCACTATTATCTACTGTCACTATTAATCATCATCGACCATTATTGTTAACTATAGTCATTAATAACAATTATGCACGACTCCACCGTTAATAACCAACATCGTTCTTAATCAACAATTCAACATCCACAACCACTTTTGTTAATTGTCGTCTTTATCCAAACACCACATATTTAAATTTATTTAATCAACATAGTATGAGATTATTTTAGTTTTTTATTAGTAATTTTTAAATAGTTATATTAGATATATAAGCTTTGCAATTTCAAATAATGAGAACAAACCATCTTATTAGTTTTCACATTTTAATATTTACATATCTATTTAGATTTAAACACCTAAACAATGCAACATATAAATATTCAAATTCAAATTCAAATCTTTAGAACAGATCATAAGTTTTGAAAGTATTTTTTGACTAAATATTTGTCATAGAACATGATTTGTAAAATATTTGCCAGTACATGATTTATGATAATGTTAGTAGATGTTCCAATGAAAGTTCTATATAATTTGGGATTAACAAATAACAAGTGTGTTTATTTGATATGATTGAAAATTATTCTTAAATATTTATGTGGTTGAGAATCATTTTATTAGGAAATGTCTCTAATTAAAATAAGATAATATCTTTTTGAGATAAATAAAAAAAATACCACGTAAAGATGATACGGAGGGAGTATATGTTTTGAGAAGCTATTGAAGTTTCGATCTAAACTTCAGCCAACTTTATCAGTTAAAAAATATTTAAATATCTATTTCATGGCTAACTTAGCCTTAATATGACATTATCTTTAATGTGTCATTTTAGTGTTCTACCTAATCCTTTCCCCTATTAACGGAGTTGCCAAAGTTTAACGTAACTTTTTTAATTAAAAAAAGACTCTCTTTTAATCCCTACAGATAAATAAATAAATTTCATTCATTTTATGTCTATTTTTTTATTTGACATAATATTTAATTAAAAAAATTTAAAAATAAATTATTTTTAATTTCATTAGTATTCTTTTTTGGAATGAACCAAAAAAATGAGTATCATGCAAAATGGGACGAGGGGTGGGAGTATTAAAAATTAAAAGAGTAAAAATAGTTATATCCGATGCTGCATGCACGCAATTCAACACAAGCGGACGTCAGGCACCGTCATCTAAATTACGAGTATTAAATCTTCTTAACAATAAATCATAAATCGGGTAAATATAATTAAGTAGGTGATTAGTATTATGGTTTGTTACCTAATTGGTTTCTTAATCCTAAACGTTTCCACCTAATGGCTGACACTTCACTTATTTGGATAAGAATTTTGCTGAATGGAACTTGAGAGTCGCAACGTGTAACTATCTCATGAGTAATCTGATTTTCTTAAAATTATCTCATGAATAATCAAATTAATACATAAATTGTAAAGGGATTAATTTGTTATCCAATAATCCCAAAGATGCGTAAAAAGTAAGCTCTTATTCTTTTTCTTTTTAGATTTAGAATAGAATTCCCGCTCAACTTTGATGTCCACTACGCCGTTTGATTACCTGGATCACGAGTCATCATTTAATCAGACGGCTAAAAAACGAAGACACATCATAACTATGATAAAGTCGTTCATTTTTTCACAATATCCTTCATCCTCTTCTCAGTATATAATTAAGTGTAGCTAAGCTCCTTACACTCAGGAAACCCTTCGAAAAGCCGTGTATTATTTAATCGTTCCCCACCCTCCACCGCTACTCTCCGGCGAGTTTTTAGGGTTCCGTCACAGGATGTGGTCGGCGTTGTTGCCAGATCTAGGCACTGAGATAGTAATTCCAGTGTGCGCCGTCGTTGGAATAGTGTTCTCTTTATTCCAATGGTACCTTGTCTCCCGGGTCAAAGTCTCGTCGGAACGTGGAGCTACTTCTCCGAGCAACAATAACAAGAATGGATATGGAGACTACTTGATTGAAGAAGAGGAAGGAATCAACGACCAGAACGTCATTGGGAAGTGCGCCGACATACAGAATGCCATCTCCGAAGGTGAAATGATAAGCTCTTATACGGATCTCTTTATCTTCCTCTCAGATTTAGCTGCACTCGTACTTGTTTATATTTACTCTTTTCCTACACGAAAAAAAAGTGTGCAAAATTTTGCCTGGTGCTCGAAGTTATTTTTGTATACCGTATGTACTTACTGAAATCGACATCTTTTCTAGCTTGATTTCGTTTGTTTTCGAGTCTACTACTTGTTGTTTCTGTTTGAAATTTATATAATTGTACTCTTCATACTGTAGATGCATTAGCTGGGACAACGAACAGAGGGTTTAGGTTTTATCGTGGTAGAACCTACTGCTTTAAGGTTGCTCTGTTGTGCTCTTTGTTGTACTGGCTGCACTGGATCTGCCTTTATTCTTGTTAAATTTATCAGCTTTCTGGATCTCGAAGACTAAAAGTGGGATCTTGATGCATTGTCCTATTTCTTCTTCGTGCTCTGTAGTTACTCTTATATTAATACGTAATGGGAAAAGTCAGTTTGGCAACTATACTAGTAAACAGGAGCTTGTTGGCTCATGCATTTTATTTTTTTGTTAGGCTGAACCAACCCAGCTCATTTTTAATTTGTTTAATTTTTTTAGTACTTGACTTTTCTTCACTTTTAGTCCAGAACACTTTATAAATATTGCTATTTTCTTAACCTATCTTTACCTTTAGCCTTTATTTGTCCATAATCATTTTTGCTAGATTCATCTCAGTTGTGATCAGTACTCTTTTCCTTACAAAAGTGAAGCTTCATTATTTGCTTCGCACTTGTCTGAGTGCAATTACTACAAAAAAACAGTCTTCCCTTGTTAGTACTCTCCCACGTGGTTTTCGTGAATGTAGGATGGAACTGTGGTACTTTTTGAACTCTGCCACGTATATTGTAACTTGGAGAGACCAACGTGGTTTGCTACCTTAAGTGGGCCTGTCTAAACTTTGTGCATGATATGCTTTTTTTCCAATAAAATACCAACAAATTTCAAAATTAACACACACAAAAGTCTGTACATAGTTAACTTGCATATGCATTTAGATATTGTCCTGCTGTAAGTTTCTTCATTGATTCTATCCTCGAAGCATTCTTCCCTTGCCTGTTTTTTTATGTTGCTTTCTTTATGCACTAGCTTGTTTTATAAATCAGGTTGTCTAGACTGTAATACATGCGCAATACCTTTTTCTTTAGCACTATCTAATATCTGAATTGTTTTTTTTGGGCAGGGGCAACGTCTTTCCTATTTACCGAATATCAGTATGTGGGTATCTTCATGATTGCTTTTGCAATCCTGATCTTCCTTTTCCTGGGCTCAGTTGAAGGTTTTAGCACTAAGAGCCAGCCATGTACTTACAACAAGGAGAAGATGTGCAAGCCAGCCCTTGCAACTGCCATCTTCAGCACTGTATCCTTCTTGCTTGGTGCTGTCACTTCTGTTATCTCTGGTTTCCTGGGGATGAAAATTGCAACATATGCAAATGCAAGAACAACTTTGGAAGCAAGAAAAGGTGTTGGGAAAGCTTTCATTGTTGCATTCAGATCTGGTGCAGTGATGGGTTTTCTTCTTGCCGCTAATGGCCTCCTGGTTCTTTATATTGCCATTAATCTCTTCAAGCTTTACTATGGTGATGACTGGGAGGGTCTTTTTGAGGCAATTACTGGATATGGGCTTGGTGGATCCTCTATGGCTCTTTTCGGTAGGGTTGGTGGTGGTATTTACACCAAAGCCGCTGATGTTGGTGCTGATCTCGTTGGTAAGGTTGAAAGGAACATTCCAGAAGATGATCCTAGAAATCCTGCTGTAAGCTATACTTACCTCTTCATTTGTATTTTGCCATCTCCTGTAGAAATCTTTTCAATAGTCTACTTTCGATGCCCTTGCAGGTGATTGCTGATAATGTTGGGGATAATGTAGGGGACATTGCCGGAATGGGGTCTGATCTTTTTGGTTCATATGCTGAATCATCTTGTGCTGCTCTTGTGGTGGCCTCCATCTCGTCTTTTGGAATTGAGCATGATTTTACATCAATGTGTTACCCCTTGCTTATAAGCTCTATGGGAATTCTTATTTGTTTGATAACCACCCTTTTTGCTACGGACTTTTTTGAAATTAAGGCTGTCAAAGAAATCGAACCAGCACTGAAGAACCAACTTATTATATCAACTGCTCTTATGACAGTTGGAATTGCAATTGTTACATGGACTTGCCTTCCGTCTTCTTTCACCATCTTTAATTTTGGCACTCAGAAGGTTGTCAAGAATTGGTAAGTGTCAACTTAATGTTTGGACAATATTAAATATTGAATCTGACACCCATTGTTGCCAAATTCCACTGAATCAGAAGTGACTTATTCTTTTATGAATATATTGCTAGTTTGAATATATCTCTTAATTCCTTATTCTTGTCAGCTGTCTGAGTATATGTTCACATAATTAATATTCGCTTAATGATTAAACAGATTGTTTTGATTGTGCAGGGAGCTCTTTTTATGTGTGGCTGTTGGTCTTTGGGCTGGACTTATCATCGGATTCATCACTGAGTACTACACTAGCAATGCTTACAGGTAGAAGTAGCAGTCTGACTGCATTCTCTGAGTTTGCGTCTGTGATGTTAATACTGAGTCTTCATGTTTGCCTAATTTTGCTTTTCTGGTTGTTTCTGTTTGCAGCCCTGTCCAAGATGTAGCAGACTCCTGCAGGACTGGAGCTGCAACAAATGTTATTTTTGGCCTTGCTCTTGGATACAAATCTGTCATCATTCCTATCTTTGCCATTGCAATAGCCATCTTTGTCAGTTTTTCGTTTGCTGCCATGTATGGTATTGCAGTTGCTGCTCTTGGAATGTTGAGCACAATTGCAACTGGATTGGCAATTGATGCATATGGTCCAATCAGTGACAATGCTGGAGGCATTGCTGAGATGGCTGGCATGAGCCACCGGATCCGTGAAAGAACTGACGCTCTTGATGCAGCTGGAAACACCACTGCTGCGATTGGAAAGGTTTGCAACTTATTGGTCTTGATTTTTCCGATTATGAACCTTTCTAGATCCTTCTCTTTTCTCAGTTTCTCCTTGTACATTATTATTATGAGCCTTTATGGAAATTTGGATATTTTTCAATTATACTTATTGGAGATCTTTCCCAGCATCCCTTCCTTTCCTTAACTGTGGACATTCATTTATTTCCAGGGCTTTGCCATTGGATCGGCTGCACTCGTGTCCCTGGCTCTGTTTGGTGCTTTTGTGAGTCGGGCTGCAATTTCAACGGTTGATGTCTTGACCCCCCAGGTGTTTATTGGTTTGATTGTTGGAGCCATGCTTCCCTACTGGTTCTCTGCCATGACCATGAAGAGTGTGGGTAGTGCAGCTTTGAAGATGGTTGAGGAAGTGAGGAGACAATTTAACACTATTCCTGGTCTCATGGAAGGCCATGCCAAACCTGATTATGCCACTTGTGTTAAGATCTCGACTGATGCATCTATCAAGGAAATGATTCCACCAGGTGCCCTTGTCATGCTCACGCCCCTCATAGTTGGTATTTTCTTTGGAGTGGAGACACTTTCTGGTGTCCTTGCTGGTGCTTTGGTATCTGGTGTTCAGGTAAAAGATCAAATTCTTCCACTTTAAATACTTAGGAGTTATAAGGGTTCTGTTTAAATATGTGTTCTCTTTAAAGAATTATGTCTGAATCTCATGCGTCTATTTTTTCCAGATAGCAATATCTGCATCAAACACTGGAGGTGCATGGGACAATGCCAAGAAGTATATTGAGGTATAAAGACACATCCACCCTTATGTATGTGTTTCATTGTACATCACTCGAGTTTATTAAATTTGCTGTCTTCAGGCTGGTGCTTCAGAGCATGCTAGGACTCTTGGCCCAAAGGGTTCTGAACCTCACAAGGCTGCTGTTATTGGCGACACCATTGGTGACCCCCTGAAGGATACTTCAGGCCCATCCCTCAACATTTTAATCAAACTGATGGCAGTTGAGTCACTTGTATTTGCTCCATTCTTTGCCACTCATGGTGGTATCCTTTTCAAGATCTTTTAGGGAAAGTTGGTTGGAGCTGATCTTTTTCAGTCAACATAGCAAGGGATTTTTGAATTAGTTTCTAGTCGGAAGTGGAGTTTTGATGAGCTGATGATGATGATAATTGTCCCTGTAAGGAGGGTAGAAGAAAATTTGTCAGTGTTGTAGTAAAATAGTGGTGTATTAGCTTTCTTCATATTTCATAGACATTAACTTCCAATTTTGTCTGTACTATCACTATCCACGTTTAAGATAATGCAGCAACACTATCCACGTTGTCTTAGCATCACATTCATAGTTCATTGTTGGTTGTGTTTCCATCTTGCAGTCTTGTCATATCTCCCTCCTCCCGTGTCTCTCCCGTGGACTTGTTTGGGAGAAAATAAGCTTATATGTTGGATTTCAAAACTAGAGCAGTAAAGAGGAATGGCTTATAAATTGTAGCGTTTTCAAATTTCATGGTCTAATTCTTATGATCAAAAAAATGCTACAGATTAGAAACCGTTCTTCTTTACTGCTCTAGTTTTGAAAATCATAAGAATCCAAATTTGATCATAAGAATTCTGTCATTGAAATTTGAAATGATACCGAGCCAAATTGATCATAGGAATTCTTTGTCAAAATAATTCTTTTAAATTTTTTTTATTTATTAGTTAATATGAATCATTTTCTTATTTTACATTTTAACTTCTCCTGTTCAACTATTAGATATCAAAATTTCTTAATTTAGTTTTTTACTTGTCATTTTAGAAAAATCAAAGATGTTTTTTAACCCCTAATTTTTTATATACAAAGTTAATGTTTTTAAAAAAATGTAAAACTTTTTGAAAATATTCAATGATTAATTCATCTTAGATTATCTAGGTAATATTTTTTAAAAACACAAAAATATTATTAAATCAAGAAACACTTCCACTTGACATTATATTGATTGTACTAAATGTATTAGAATTAAAATTATAACTTTAATGAATATTTTTATCAATTAATAGAGGTGATAGGTAATTTCACTATATTAATAATTATTTTCTTAATAAGTATTTCAAACTAAAATTTGATATCTAATTAAGGGTGTCAAAATAAGCCCAAATATAGATAACATGCCCAATCTTCCCAAAATTTATGGATTGGACTCGAAATAATTTGAATTGGATTCAATCTCCATCCATTCAATTTTTAACCATTTTGAAAGAATCACCAATTGAACCTAATTTAATCTCCAATTTCAACCAATTCTAAGTCTTTTTATTTGCATTGATGTAATGTATGTCTCTGTCTATTTTACATTTTCTATGATCTATCTATTTATTTGTAATATTTTATTTTCTTTTCTTGAGTTGAAATTCAAATTGTGGTTATAAAAAGTAAGTAATACTCCCTTCGTCAAACTTTACTTGGCCCCTATACTATTTTGAAAT
>JAOTQR010000069.1:26014802-26045713 GCA_025774065.1 Solanum ossicruentum | reverse complement strand
AATTGTGGTTATAAAAAGTAAGTAATACTCCCCTCGTCAAACTTTACTTGGCCCCTATACTATTTTGAAATGTTCAATAATATTTGTCCACTTTATGAAATCAAGAGATAATTTTACGTTCAGTTCCTAATTTACTCTTTTCATTAATTATAGTTATTTTTCTATAGCATTTTTCAAGATATAATATTTATTATATTCAAGGGTAATTTGGTACCCGTCATTTACTACCTAATCCCTGTGCCAAGTCAATAGGGGCCAAGTAAAGTTGGACGGAGGGAGTAATATATTAATACAATTATGAAAAATTATAAAACTACAGGATATATTTTATCCAAATCTCCAATATTCCCTTCTATTTAAATTATTTATAGAAATCCCACTTTTTCATTTTTCTCCTTTTTTTTATACTAACCAACTTAGATTTTTCTACAATTTTTTATACCTTTTTTTTTGCCAACAGTTTAATTAAAGTCAATCACCCAATTAATTACTTACCTTGCTTTAATTTCAAATTATTACCTTTTTGAAGTTACCTTGAAAAACAAAAGACCGTCGTTCTCCTTTTTCATCCAAACAAGAAACCAACTTTACCTTTTCTCTTCTCTAGTTTTCGTATCAACCTAAAAAATTTCTATGGATTTATCTTCTTCTTTTAGTCTTGGTTTAACTCAATCCTTTGCTGGTAATGACAACGTCCCTCTATTTTTAGCAGATACAACGAAATGACAACGTCTCTCTATTTTCAGCAAATACAACGGAAGAAGTAGATCAGTTACGTATGAGTTGTTCCCAAATAAGTACAATAATTTTTTTTTCAAACACCTTAATAGAAAAAGAGGTGTTATGAGTTTCTCTCAAAGAAGAAAAAGTAAGCAGACGCTATGCAGAAATTGGGAGACAAAATTAGCCATCTACTTTGATTCTTTATATAATTTTTTTTTGTTGAACAAGTTTCATTGTATCTAGTTTCAAAGTTTTAGATTCCTTTATATCAAATTAAAATATATTTTTCTAAAATTTTTGTATTAAGTTTGATTCCTTGTATCAAGTAAATTAAGTTTTATAATTTTTTTGTGAATGAGTTCTTGATACAGTAAATTATTACTCCGATGTTGATACTTTTCGTAGGGTTAGAAATTTTGTTGTTTTCCAATTCTCAAGTATCAAATATTGTGTTATGCAGACAACCCATAGGAAAATCTTTTAAACCAATCCATGTAAATCGAGTATCAGCTCACATGAAAACACTATAAATCAAGTATTAACATATAAGAAAGCTTTACAAACGCAGTATCAACTGATAAGAAATCTTTATAAACCAAGTACCAACACATAATAAAGCATTATAAACTAAGTATCAAATTATAATAAATGCATCCACTAGATATAAATCTCAACAAATTCATAACAGTGATATCCATGATACTTACATATAAATTTGTGTATTCATGATACTTACGTACAACCTTTGATTAATATCGAAAAGATTTTAGCCAAAAATTAGGTTTAGCAACTAAAACTTAAAAATTGACAACGAATAGTTAAATCCTACCAAACGAACTAACAAAGGAGAATTTGGATATTTAACTTCTTTTTTCAAACTTGTTCCCTTTAAAATTCCAAATTTATGAATCAGAAAATTCAATTTTCTTAATTTTATGAACTTGGTAATTAATTTGATGTTAATTTGATAATGTTTATGAACTTGATATTTTAAGACGTATGTTCCCAAGTATATCAATTTATATCCATGTATATCATTGTTACGAATTTGTTGGGATTGATTTAGACAAATAGATCTATTTAAAGTTAATTAAGGGATCTCTACTTATTTATCAGATTTTTTTTCTTAATTAATGTAACATATTCAAAACTAGGAAAGGTATCATTCGCTAATTTTAAGTATCAACAGACGAGACAGTTCGAAAATTAGACGGGTCATGATCTAACTGAAATTTTAATCTATTTTTGCTCAAAGTAAATTTGAACGAGTCATAACCCAATTCAATTTCTTTTTCAAACTATTTTAACATGAGCGAATTATAACGAGAGGCATTAAACTTAAAAAATTATAAAAAAATAACTTTCACTATATAAACATATATAATCAATATATATTTATATATTTAATATATAACTCACGTAAAAATAATTTATATTATATAGTAATATATATTTTCTATAACGTTTAGAGAGGAGTATATGAGTTATTTTGTTTACCTTGGGAGAATCAACAGAACTACCAGATCAGGAATCTTTAAAGGCTCTACTAGGGCGATAAGTTCGATAGGCAACATCAAATTACTCGTCACCCAGTACAGTACACCCAAACTAGTTTTCTTGTAGATAACATAGTTTGCTCAATCCTAGAGGAAGATTCAGACTCCGCCACTATAAAATTTGTTGCTTCCCTCTTCGTTCTTCCGTTTCTCTTGGAATATTGAGGTAATACCCATGCCATTCTTTATAAATCCTATGTGGGGTTCTGAATTCTGGTGAAAAATCTGATTTTGTTTAATGGGTTTCTCTTAATTTGATGGGATTCGTAGTTTTGCTGCTGAAATTTCTCCATGGGTAATGCTTCTTCGATGTTGACTCAATATGATATTGAGGATGTCCAAGACCACTGCAACCATCTCTGTAATTTTATCTTGCTCATCTGTTAGTCTTCTTTTTATTCATTTTTCTTGCACAGCTTACTAATTGGGATTTTAAAAACCCAGTTGCACAGCAGGAAATAGTGTCACTGTATCAGAGGTTTTGCCAACTTGATCGAAATTCAAAGGGTTTTATATCAGCTGATGAGTTTTTGTCTGTGCCAGAGTTCGCAATGAATCCACTCTCTCAGGTATGCTTATAAGCACTGCTTCTATAAATAATTAATTGTTATTTTTCTTATATCTTGTTGATATGTTGTGTGTTCAATAATGTGAAACACATCTTTGCAGAGATTGCTTAAGATGGTGGATGGCTTGAACTTCAAGGACTTTGTGGCATTTTTATCTACTTTCAGTGCTAAAGCCAGCACAGCACAGAAAATCGAACGTATGTTGTTACGTCTTTACATGTGTTGTTTTTGGCAGCTTAAGAAAGAACACTTAGTGACATCTTGGACATACTATTTCTGTAGTTTTAAGCAGATTTATATAAGATCCTCTCCCTTTTGTTATTTGGTAAATTGTGCATTTGCTACTGTGGCAAGAGAATATCCATCAGTGCCATTGAATGATTTTGTTGTAGTCTTTCTAGGATTAGGGACTTATAGTAGAAGGTATTGAGGTGATGGTAACATAGCAGCCATTTTGAAGAGGGCTCTTGTGACTTATAGCAACACTTATTCCGATTCACCTATTACTGAAATATATTTTGTCACAAGTGATATTTTGTTTACCTAATGCTACAATTTTTGACTACCTTTTGCTCTTTTTTAATACTTACCGATTTCTTCACCTACCATTTTGTTTTAGTTATCTTCAAAGTATATGATTCTGATTGCAATGGGAAGGTGACGTTTGATGACATAATGGAAGTGCTCCGGGATTTAACTGGATCATTCATTTCTGACAAGCAAAGAGAGGTATGTTACATCTATTATCCTTTTCACACTCTTTCTTTTTAATACTGAGTTTTATTCACAAAACCAGAATTAGAAGGGTCCTTTATTTATACAAGATGTAAGAATAGTCTCCTAATTCTGTTGGGATTAAAATAATTAGGGCGTCATGTGGAAGCTAACAATTGCAGATCTTGACGGCCACAAATCAGAGACAACGAAAACTATATTAAAAGAAGCATATTATTTTGATATGGTTTAACAAATATGTGTACCCGTATGGGAAACCATTGGAGAGAAATTTTCTCCCTAAAAAAGACTCTTACAGTGACTATATTGTTGATACTTTTGTGTTATTGTGAGAAAGACTGATCTTCAATTTATAGACGTTTAAACTTTTCCTCCACTAAAAATGTAGATATAGAAGAGTTCTTTTCCACCAAGAACCTTTTTTTGAATAAAACACAATTTTGTTAGAATTTAGATGAAGGGGAGCCTTGGAGTAACTGGTAAAGTTGCTGCCATGTGACCAGGAGGTCACAGGTTCAAGCCTTGGAAATAGCCTTCTGCAGAAATGCAATAATAGACCTTTGTAGTCGGGCCCTTCCCCGTACCCTGCACACAGTGGGAGCTTTAGTGCATCAGACTTGCTTTTTGCCCCTTTTGTTAGAATTCAGATAAGTAGCACATTCAGGGAAAACCCTGATATCCAAGATAGTAAGATTCTGTTCAGTTACAAAAGTGTGTATGATAAAGATGGAGACAGTATATCTTAATCAAAATATGAGTTCCTGTAAAAGATTTGTAGCTCCTTAAAGAGGAGTTCATCAACTTCATTCATGGTTGTATCATGTGTTGAAGTAGCATAAATATTCTACAAATTTTAATTATTCAATTTGAGATTGTAAGTGTTTTATGACCTTTAATCTCTTAACTACGATTTGCTTGTGCTTGTTTTTTTTAAAGGACTACAACTAACTTACTTGTGGATCCGTAGAATCTCGTCTACACATATGCTTTAATTTAAAGGTCTAAATTGCAGTGTTCTAATGTAAGGCTCTCAATGTAGTTAGTAGAGTCATGAACTGATACTTAGATTTAACTTTGGTTCTGGCTCATGATGGGCCAGCTTTTATTCAGAGAACTTGTGGCACTTCCTTCTTTAGTAACTTCTGAGTTGTAGTCTGCTCTTTTCCTTTATAGTATTGTTTATCTAGGATGGATTGGAGGAGAAAAATGGCAAGAAGGCTGTCCATATGTGATAGAGAAGTTTAAGTGCTTGCATTGAGAAATTCGGAGGGTGGTTGTTTGCCATTATCTGTCAATAAGTCATGCTTACATAGATGCTTTCTACACAAGGTTCTTAGTTGGTGCAATTAGATGATTAGAGGACCAGTGAGGAATTTGTTAAAGAATAGGTGAGCATAGTCATCAATTCAAATATTGAGATTCAAGGGGGATTGGGAATCAAGAACTTGATATTCCAGATCAAGGCCCTTAGAATGAAGTGGTTATGGAAGTATAGCAATGTGAACCAAACTCTATGGAGGAACATTATTAATGCCAAGTATGATGAGGAAGATCACTGGATGACCAAAGAGATAACGACACCCTATGGAGTTAGTTTATGGAGGTCTATCAAAATATTATGGAGTGAATTCAAAACCAGCATTATGATTAAAGTGGTAAACGGGACTAAAACTGATTTTTGGAAAGATGAATGGCATGAGGCAAGAATGCTAGAAAATCTGTTTCCAGATATTTATACATTAGTTTCCCATCAACAAAAGACTATTTTAGAAATCTAGACAGCCCATGGATGGAGCTTTAACTTTAGAAGGCATTTAAAAGACTGGGAGATCCAAAGAGTTGCAGATTTCCTCATTACCATCTAACAGTTCAATGGATTGGAGGTAGGTCAAGATACCTTATGTTGGAAAGGTAATTAAAAGGGTCAGTTCAAAGTAAGTAATGCTTACAGGTTGATGAATCAATCACCTCAGTGCGTAAACAACTGGCCATGGAGAGGCATCTGGAAAAACAAAATTCCACACGAAGTGGCTTGCTTTATCTGGTTGCTAGCCAAGGAAGCTGCTCGTACCCAATACAATTTGATGAGGAGACGGCTACCACTTTGTCAAGGTGTTTTTTTTGTGGGGAAAATGCTGAGACAGTTAACTATCTTTTTCTTCATTGCAAAGTCACTGGACAGCTAAAAAAATGGAGGATTTGCTTAAATCTCAGAGGGCATCTCGTGGACTATGCCTCTAAAGATTACTGAAGCAATCCAGAGCTGGGAGGAAGCTGTGTGTAGACAAAAAATAGAGATAGATGGAGCATTGCCCCTTCTTGTATCTGGTGGACAATTTGGAAGGAAAGGAATGCTAGATGTTTTGATAGCATCGAGAATAGTATGCAAAAGATTAAGCAAACTGCTTTTTGTTACTATGTTTTTGGTGTAATCAAATGTATTCAAATGACACTTATCTTCATAATTGATGTCCCAGATTCAATTTAGGTGGGAGTTAGTAGGATGTTGAAGTAATTGATTTTCAGTACAACCTATGTACTGTTTGTGAGAAATTTACGGAGGTACTATTTCAAAAAAAAAAATATATATATAATAAGATTCAAAACTTTGGATGTGATTGGCGTACATGACTTCCCATTATGTCATTGGTTGGTTTAGTTCCTCATGATTTGATAGACATTTTTTGCTGATACATTGCTGCATTTCACATGCACTTTAAGTTTGAGTGTTTTCTTTGCATCTTTTAAATCAGCCAGGCTCTATCCTCAAGTAAAGGACATTTAACTTTCTGAATCTCATGTGATTTTTTAGCTTCCTGCCTTATGCAGACGTGGTTTATTAGTTGTCATTTCATGTAGCTTTTGAATAATGAATTTGATGAGTTCGTCGTCTGCGTTTGATCTGGATTGCAGGAAGTGTTGAGCCAGGTCTTGCACGAGGCCGGTTATACAAGGGACTCATTACTGCAGTTGAATGACTTCATTAAGGTTAATTCATGTTATCTGGACTGAGAATACAAAATTTTAAGTGGTTTTTATCAACTAAAGTTTTGTGGGGCAATAGGTCTTTTTTTTGGGGTGGGGGTGAAGCTGTTAATAAGAAAGACCAGATGTCAGAATTAAGAAATGGCGTCCTTCCTCCGAAGCATTGTGATGTTGTGAAGTTTTTAAAAGATTTACATTGAGAGTCACTAATGGTTCAGGGCAAGGCAAGAACCTTGTCACAATGAGTATGCTTCTGATGCTATTTCGTTTTGTTAAAGTAAAACATGCAGTTAAGGAGCCACTATCATTTAGATTCGATTTATAAATTGCTTTTGCTTAGATTGGTGGTTGTCATGATAGCTTGAAGTGGGTTGGAAAGTTCAACTGTATGATTGCATTTCTCAAGCTATCTTTCTCATTCTAGTGCTCGATATTCTCTCTCTCATTGTTTTGTATTGTGCTTATGTTTCAGATCATGGACCACCCTGGTTTGAAGATGGAGGTTGAAGTACCTATTGACTAGTTACGCCTGTGATTTCATTCAGATGCATCTGTGGAACATTTTGTTGAATTCAGGCACCTGCAATCTCTTGCTTTTTCGCCGTTAATCTCTTTCTTCTCTCCCCCTTCCCCTTCCTCTTCCTCCTGTGGCGGCAGGGATAGAAACAAAGAAACAACCGTGTAATTAAGATAAAAAGCTTTCAGCTTGTATGCTAGAATTCTTATTTTTCACAAGTTGTGCATCTTTTGGGGGAGTTGAGTCTAGCAGAGTTTTGCGTGCTTTAACCAAGTGAACTGCATACTGTACTTGAACATGCTAACTGGCTAGCGAGGCTGGTTAACACACACATATAATGCTTAACAAATTGTCCTCCACTTGAAGATATTCGTCCTGAAATGCAAAATATTAGATTTGTACCCATACTTGACTTCCTCGAGGTGACGGTCTATAAGAAACAATCTGTCCACACACCATATTCTCTAGACCTACTTATTTGATTATACTAGGTATATTTTGTTGCAGAAGTAATGAGTATATTGCACGCTCAGCTTGAGCTCAATAAGGCTCAAAACCCAATGATGCGTACAGGCTCAGGAACTGTCAATAGTTGGAATTACCGCCCAACGAAAGGATACAACAACGTACCCAGTGTGATCCCACAAGGGCATCCTGAGAGGATAAAATGTATGTAAAAATTTACCACTACTTCATAGCGATAGAAAGATTGTTCCCGAAAAACCTTCAACTCAAATATATCAAATACAATGACGCGGCCTCAAAAGGCCTAATGAAAGGATGGGTAATAATTTGAACAAATCATTCTAAAAATTGCCAAATATAGAATGAGTTACTACCAATTAAAGCTCCTGCCGTTCATAGATACCTTTTGATTATATCCATCCAAAATTTGCCTCTTTCTTTGAACAGAAGAAATCAGACCCTCCTAATTTCAGCTTCAAGACAAATCCTTCTTGTTTACCGCAGTTATCAGTAAACACTATATGCCAAAAAGTTCATTCAAAATGCAAAATTTGAATAAAATGAAGCCGGAAGAATATTTCCATCAATATGCTTCTAAGGTCAGCCAGCCAGCATGTCATCTGGCAACAAGGGAAAATCCATCGCGTACTCGCATCACTTACCTGAAAGTTCATCAAGGAATTTTTATGAAGAAGAAGGTAACTACAGAAATAAGGAGCGTGTGCATGCTGAACAAGTTGAACTACTTGATAAGAGAGTGAGAATTCTTGAAGATGAAACAGAAATTCTCAAGGTAGCTTTCTTGGAAGATGTGGAAGAAAAAAGAAAGTTAGTAAATGAAATTCAAAACAAATTTCAGGCTGCGTTCAGATACTCAAAGGTAATTAATTACTCTTATTTAAGATAATCATGCTGCAATTAAAGTTGCATGTTTCTATTGAACTAAAGTTTGTCGCATGATGCTCTTTTCCTGTACAGCGTCAACCACATGGACTCCCACAGATTCTATGTGATGAATCAAATCCAGCAGTTGTCATCAGAAAACTGAGAGCTTCAGATGCTACTGAATGTGTATCTGAATTAACAGATCGATGATTCTGCATGCGAGAGGATTTGATGGCCTGGAGGCTGCTATTTCTCCTCACATGTGGTGCTGATTCTTGTTATTTAGGTACCAAACGCATAAAGATATTATTTTTCCCTCTCAGGTGGTGGTGAGATTTCAAACTCAAAGACTTTTTGTCTGACCTGATATTATGTTGAACCGCGTGACTGTCTCGTTTTAAAAAGTTAAACTGTTAGAGAGACCACATTTTATCTACCTAAGTATATTATGTCTAAAAGATTGCATCATCTGAGTTATTTGTACTTTGACTGGAAGCCTTATGTTAGAAGAGAAATTGTTCCTACTTTCCCGTTTCCCCTTTTTTTTCCGATGCATAAGCTGTTATGTGTTGCAGAATCTGCAAAGAAGAAGTTATTATTGTATCTAGTTTCTACATTCTCAATGAAATTCGCTTTTCAATTAGTCATCAACCATTACTCATCTATTTCAAATTTCCGAGCAAATGTGAAATGACAAATGAAGATGAAGACTGATACCGAAAAAGAAACGTAAGATTATCACTACTTTAACCATAAAAACAGCAAAGAACATTATTTCACACCAGAATATACTTATTGCTTCCACAAACATGACAGACAAACTTAGGACTCAAGAGAGAAAACAACCATCCCGTAACATAGCAACCCTCTAGGCATAGGCTTCAGGATTCTGAAGGAGATAGGTTTCTACAGCTTTGAACATCGCCAAGACCTTCTCCTTGCCTGCCTTGATTTCCTCTTCCTTGAGCTTGAAATCTCCCACAGTATAGTATGTGCTAGTCACCTTAGAGATGGAACCACCATCTGCTGACTGCTCAAACTTCACGTCATAAGTTATCTTCTCAAGGTTGTCTACCAGTGCATCACCTTCAATCAATGTGTACTTATATGTGTATGTCTCCTCGTTAAGATCATCAACACGATACTTTATCGACTTAAAATTTCCACCTAAACATTCACAAAAAGAATTAAGATAAAACTAGAGTACTAATCAGAACACTTCTGCACAAAAATATAAAAGAATAATTTGGTGATTGTACCGTCAGGAAAATTGATAGTCTTGATGGTTCCAGCACCTCCATCACCTTGAACTTCAATGCTTTTGATGGCTTGTGGCATCAACTTTGGGATCAAGTTATGAGAATCGACAATAGAGGCCTTGAATATTCTTTTGGGAGGAAGTAGGGAAGTGTTCTCCTCAGTGAAAGTGGTGATAGCCATAATGTTTTGATTCTGTGAAGAAAATGGAAGAGTAGTATTTTGTTGTAGGAGAGAGCACTTGTTTGATGAAAAAATGAAGACAGATATCAGAGTTTATATAGGTTCAAGTCAATGTATTATATAATCTTGTTGTCATTTTCATGGCAGGCCAAATATATGCTTTTGTTTGTCAGTGTGATTGGTTTCTGGTGTTAGAAAATTGCTATAGCTTAAGGATTTGTTTGTTTTGTGCTTAAATGCTCTTTGTTGGATCACTTATTCAATATATTTGGTATACATGAACTAGGGAATGGTCATCCAATTTGTAAGGAACTTTGCCTTAGGCTCGTCTTTAATGTTTTTATTTTTCCCTCGTTCATAGAGGATGCCTAATTCTACTACATTTTTATCAAGTGAAAATAGAAAATAGTTTCATATATTGTTGTACTATCAAGTCCCTTATTAGTTCAGGATTTGCTCATGAGAGGATGGTTACATCAATACATAATTGTTTCTTCCTGGTTGAATAATCATCAATTTCTTAGTCATGCACAACCAAGAAAGTTCAACTGCAGTAAAAATTCAGCCTATGGCAACAGTCCATAAATATTTATAATTCCAAAGTGAACATAAATATTGATCACATAAAATCGACATTCACATTTGTCTAACATTAAGATAAATCTGGGATTCTGGAGCAAAAAGTTAAACATTTAAGACTGTTGAGGATACAACTTCTAAATTAACCAGAAATATTACATTTTACAGTGAGAAACCTATCAGTAGTAAGTATCATCAAGCTACAAAGAGAAGATACATTTGGTAAGGGAATTAAATTTCTCCGGCCACAATAACCTCTAGAACTGAAGTAGTGTCTCCTTGAATTGGCTATCTGCACGCTCTTTTGGTGCTCTAGCTTGGGGCTTTCACGGATATGATGACCAAGCCCACCAGAATATGCACAACCCTTTACTCCACTTGTATTCATGATTGCCTCGACGTAGCTCAGGTTCATGTGGACACCCGAAGGTATTAATAAGATAATCTTATTGCTGCAATTAATATGTTTGTCTCTATTGAAGTACAGTTTGTTGCCAGGTGTTATATACTCTTTTTTTTCTCCCCTCATGTACAGCATCAATGACACAGATTCCTGCAAATCCTGTATGAAGAGTCATATCTAGCATCTGTCATCAGAGAACTGAGAGTTTCAGAGGCTATTATCCAGGATGCTACTCGATGTAAATGTGAATTTGCACATTAAATGATTTCCATCTGCCCAAGAAGATTCTATGGTCTGGAGGCTGTAATATCTCCTCATGCCTGGTGTGATTCTTTTTATTCGGGTACCAAACATGTACAAATATATTATTTTTTCTCATTAGGTGGGGTGAGATTTGAAACTCAAAACTTCTTGGCTAATCTGATATCTTTGTTAGAATTGTGTGACTGTGTTGAACTGTTAGAGAGTCCACTCTTATCTTCTTAATTATGTTATGTCTCAACAATTTCATTATTTGAAGTCATATGTAGTTTGACTAGAAGCCTTACGTCAGAAAAGAAATTGTCACTCTTACTAGGGTAGTCATTTTCATATTTCCGTCCTTTGTGTGTGTGTGTGTGTGGTGGTGGTGAGGAGGTACACATTTAAGGACTAAGCTGTTATGCATTACAGAATCTGCAAAGAAGCAGCTATTGTTGTAGGCTTGTAGCTAGTTTTGACGTTCTCAATGTAAGGATTGTGGTCATCAGCCATTACTCATCCCTTTCAATGTGAAATGACAAATGAAGATGGAAGACTGGTACAGGAAATTTTTTTTTAAAGATTATTAGTGCTTTAACCAAAACAATAGCTAACGACATTATTGCACACCAGAAGATACTTATTCTTGCCACAAACATGAAAGACAAACTTGGGACTATAGAGAAAAACAGAAAGCAACCATCCCATAACATAGCAACCCTCTAAGCATAGGCTTCAGGATTCTGAAGGAGATAGGCCTCTACAGCTTTGAACATCGCCAAAACCCTCTCCTTGCCTGCCTTGATTTCGTCTCCCTTGAGCTTGAAATCTCCCACTGTATAGTATGTGCTAGTCACCTTAGCTATGGAACCACCATCTGCTGACTGCTCAAACTTCACGTCATAAGTTATCTTCTCAAGGTTGTCTACCAGTGCATCACCTTCAATCAATGTGTACTTATATGTGTATGTCTCCTCGTTAAGATCATCAACACGATACTTTATTGACTTAAAATTTCCACCTACACACAAAAAAGCAGGAATTGTCGTTATCTTCAGAAATGTTGTATATTAAGAAAGTACTATTGCACACAAAAATAAAAGAGCATGTGATGATTGTACCATCAGGAAAGTTGATAGTCTTGATGGTTCCAGCACCTCCATCACCTTGAACGTCAATGCTTTTGATAGCTTGTGGCATCAACTTTGGGATCAAGTTATGAGAATCAACAATGGAGGCCTTGAATATTCTTTTGGGAGGAAGTGGAGAAGTGTTCTCCTCAGTGAAGGTGGTGACAGCCATAATGTTTTGATTCTGACAAGAAAATGAATGAGTAGTATTTGAGCACTTGTTTGATGAAAAGAAAGAAGGGGGATATCAGAGTTTATATAGATTCAAGTCCATGTATTATATAATCTTCTTGTCATTTTCATGGCAGGCCAAATATATGCTTTTGCTTGTCCATATATATTGGTTGCCAGTGTTTGTAAAAATTGCCATAGCTTAAGGATCTGTTTGTTTTGTGCTTAAATGCTCTTTGTTGGATTTATTTGTTTGGTATACATGAACTAGGAAATGGTCATCCAATTTATAAAGATTTTTGCCTTTGGTTTGTCTTTATTTTTTTCTCATACGCCTATTCCTTCTACATTTTTGTCAAGGAGTGGAGGTCGCGAATTAGAGCAGTAGGCTAATTGGTTGGTAAGCTTAGCTGGATTGTCTGGCCTTGGTTATAATAGAGTAGTAGGAATAGTCGTGTTTTATATCAAGTGTTGTCATTATCTGTCGTATATGGATTAATTTTATCATATTTACATGTGATGTGTTTTTCGTTATTAGTCGCTTTCTCATATCTAGTTTATTCTGCTTATGGAGATGAGGATTCCCAGGAAACAATCTTTCTACTTCTATGAAATAGTGATAAGGTCTACATACATTTTACCCTCCCCAGACCTTAGGGTTCCACTGGGTATGTTGTTCTTTTTGTTGTACTACCAAGTCACTTGATAGATCAGGATTTGGTCGTGAGAGGATAATTGCTTCAATACATAATTGTTTCTTTCTGGTTGAATGATCATCAATTTCTTAGCCATGTACAACCAAGAAAGTTCAACTGCTGTAAAAGTTCAGCCTATGGCAATAGTCCACAAATTTTTACAATCCCTAAATCTTGTAATATGATCCAACGTGAGGATAAATATTGTTTACATAAAATAGACGTTCACATCTGTCAAACGTTAAGACACATCAGGGATTCTGGAGCAAAAGGTTAAAACATCCAGCTGTTCAAGAAACAACTTTTAAATTAACCAAGAATATTACATTTTACACTGAGAAACCTATCAGCATCATCAAACTACAAAGAAGAAGATACATTTGCAAAGGAACTAAATTTCTCCACGATAACCTCCCGAACCAAAATAGTCTCTTCTTGAATTGGCTATCTGCACGCTCTTTTGGTGCTCTAGCTTGGGGCAGTCACGGATACGATGACCAAGCCCACCACAATATGCACAACCCTTTACCCCGCTTGCGTTTGTGATTGCCTCAACATCGTCCATAGGGTCATTTAGCTCCGCAAGGACAGGAGGAATCCTTTGTTTTGCTTCTTGTAACAAGTGTTTCAGATCAAGGAGAGTTGTTTCGCTCTGATTCTTGTTGATAAAGGTTGTGGCGATACCTGTTTTTCCACATCTTCCTGTTCGTCCAATCCGATGCACATAGTTTTCAATTTCTGCAGGCATGTCATAGTTAATTACATGCTGAATCTCAGGAAAATCCAACCCCTTGGAGGCAACATCAGTGGCCACTAGAACATCTTTCTTGCCTGATTTGAATGATGCAATCGCATACTCTCTCTCCTCTTGATCCTTCCCTCCATGAATAGCCACAGCTTCAACTCCTTTTAAGAGAAGATATTCATGGATATCATCCACATCAGCCTTGTTCTCACAGAAAACCAGAACTGGCGGTGGAGTCTTTTGCAAGCACTCGAGAAGGTAAACAATCTTGGCTTCTTGTTTTACATACTCCACTTCCTGAATCACATCAAGGTTGGCTGCGCCAGCCCTCCCCACATTCACAGTTATTGGTTTAACTAATGCACTTCGTGCAAAGTTCTGGATCTTTGTGGGCATTGTAGCAGAAAATAGAAGAGTTTGTCTTTGAGCTTTGAAATGATCAAACACCTCCCTAATATCATCTTCAAAACCGAGATCGACCAATCTGTCCGCTTCATCCAGTGTCAAGTACCTGCAAAGAACGAACAGTTCAGTAGGCACAAAAGACTTGGTAGATATGTATTGTAAGAAAGTAACAAAAAAGAAGCAAATCAACAAAAAGGGATTAATTAAGTTATATACAGACATAAACAATTTTTAAGCGCATGACTCAAATTAGCATTTAGCAGTCGGTAAGTAATTCCCACTGCTTAAAATTGATTTTGGCCGAAAAACGAGGGTACCAATGTTGTAAGAAAAATGCTCCCACAAATAGTTTTCCATCTATACATGTGCATGAACTCTCAAAGGCAAGGGGTAGACATAGACAGTACTACATCTTATGTGGAACAGCAAACAACCAGGAAACAAGAAAGAACTGATGAGTGATGATGAGGACAGGCAACCCCAAATACTTGATTGATCAGAAGTTAGGTACAAGTAAATAAATTGTTCTATACAACACAAACTCTCCAGACCACACAAGCCAGATGAACATGATATATCAGAGCATAGAAACAGACTAGATAATCAAAACATTTTTCATGGCTCGTATGGTCTAGAGAGTTTGCATTACATACAACAGTTCATTTAGGCTGTACATAGAAAAACAAGCGAACAACCAGATAGATATCACAAAATACTACCTCAATAATGGATCTACAAATTTAGGTTTGTACCTGCAATTGTCAAGGTTCATTTTCTTCTTTGCTAACATATCTTTGAGCCTGCCAGGTGTAGCAACCACAATGTGCACTCCCCTCTTGACAACATCAATTTGGGACTTCATATCAACTCCACCAATACACAACAAAGGCCTCAATGCAGGGTAACCAAAATCCTTGAGCGGTTCTAAAAATTGTTCTATAACTTCATACGTCTGTCTTGCAAGCTCTCTAGATGGACAGACAATCAAACCGAGTGGCCCTTCCCCAGGAGCAATAGGCATCATAATCTCTTCCTGCAAAGCCACCATGATAAGTGGCAAAACAAAAACCAATGTTTTTCCAGAGCCTGTAAAAGCTATACCTATCATATCCCGACCTGATAAAATAACAGGAAGGCCCTGCACTTGGATTGGCGTCGGCTGAATAATCCCCTTTGCTTTAAGTTTCTTCAATATGGGTTCAGGAAACCTCATATCCTTGAAATTCTTTATTGGCGGAGGAATATCTTCGCCATCCACAATAATATGCCACTGCTTTCGAATGGCATCACAGGCTTTCTTTGACATCCGTCTGATGGTTAATGGTGGCCTCCAACCAGTTAACAAAGGCTCGGTATAAGTAATACCTTTAGCTAGTTCGCGGACAGACATTAACGTCTTCCGATCAGATAAATGCTCGATCATCTCCTTCTCTTGCAAGACTACTTGTTCAGTAGGACTAATCTCAGGTTGCTCTTTCTTCAGCTGGGTGGCCTTCACTAGCAAACTCGGCTTTGCCTCAACAAGCTTCGATTTTTCCTCTTCCCCTTCCAAAACAGAAGAGTTCCCCTTCCTCTGAAGGATCTTTTGAGCCTCCATCGCTCGGCGCTTTGCAACTGGTACATATTCAACATAATCATCATCCGCCTCCATCTCCTGTAACAAAAACGTTGCAACTTGTAATAGAGTTTGAATCTTATTTAACACTCAAACAGAAATCAATTTCTAATTCAGTGACACTAAAGCAGTAGCTTTAGGCCCAAAAAACTAAGGGCTTCAAAATTACAAATCCTCCAAAAGAATCGACCCCCAAAATACACAAAAGCATTATAACGCAATAAAGTAATAAGTTCCATCAAACGAAGAACCAAAAGCACTGAGCAGAAAAGTGAATATGAAAGAGATACATACATAAAAAGGGACGACCAGATCTGATGAAAAATGGAAATAGTGAGACCGGTTGGAAGAAACAAAATACCCTACAATATAAAAGAAATTGTATGTATTTATTGTTACTATTAGTTACTCCTAAAACAAATAGGCTCATGTTGCTTTTCTAAAAGGAAAAAGTCCTTCATAAATTATTTATATTTATATCATTAATTAATTATAATAATATTTTTTTAATTTATTTATTATTAAAATTTGTGCACTAAGATCAACATTCTATATTATACCGATAAAAGATCATAGAGAATAGCAGCATGCTTTTTGTGAGGCCCTTTTGGTATTATATCTTCGTTGTTTCTCTTTTATTTCTTATAAAAAAGTTTAATTTATATAATATCGATAAAGTATCAATATATTGATGGAGTATCATAGAGTATACAGATAGGTATCAAAATACCGATACAATATCATAAAGGATTAAGCTCAATTCTATATGATACTATATGGTATCAATGTACTGACGAAGTGTTACAAATAATATATTTTCTACCAATTTAGAGTTTAATAAATGTTTTTAATTATTTCTTTTTTTAAAAAAAAAAAAGAGTTCAATCATATATGATATCGATATGGTATCAATATATTGATGAAGGATTACAGAGTATTAAGTTCATTCGTACATAATATTAGCATGGTATCAATATATCAATAAAGTATCACAGAGAACATATTTTTTTACTAATTTAGAGTTTAATAAATAAGATTTTAACTTTAATGATTTTTTCTTAATTGTTTCTTTTTAAGAAAATCTAATTTTATATGATACCAATAATGTATCAATATACTGATGGAGTATATGATGTTGATATAGTATCAATAAATCGATGGAGTACCATAGAAAATTAATCCATAACAGTTATGCTGATGTCGTGTTGATGGCATGGGCAAAATAAAAAAAAAAAAAAAGAGAAAAATACGATAAGAGGATAAATAGTTTGGGCAGTAGGTCCATTAAAAGTAAATAGGTTAGGTTAGGTCCAATTTGAGTAAATAGTTTCACAATCGAGTATATTTTGTGTAGTTTTTCCCTTCCAACGTTAATAAATACATCTTAAATTGTTAATCAAAATTTATGAGTTTCTCCAAAAATAAAAATTACGACAACTAAAATGAGATGATGGAGTAATAGTTTATTGGTTATCTTTTAGAGTTACTTTCTATTTCTTAATTTGTCTAATTTTCTTCAATTTGAATCAATCATATTCAAATATTAACTCTGTAAGATTGTCTTCAGTTCTTTAAGATATTTATAAAACATTTTAAGTTTAAACTAATTAGATTATCAAATAATTAAATTTTAAAAATTATAACTTTAACTTTGAACTATAATATTGATTTTTGTAAATAAAAATAATAAAAATATTATATGAATAAAAGCAATGATATTCTAATTGACAAATTCAATTAAATGGGGTCTTAAATTTTGAAATGTTTTGATAGTTTTTGTAGTAATTGATTTTATTAAAAATATTTTTGAAATAATAATGAATGAAGAAGATTTAATTGTTATGTAACAACAACAACATACCCCAGTGCCTCAAAAGGCTCCCGCTTATTGTGGGGTGAGGGGGGGTCGGATATACGCAGCCTAACCCTTATATTTAAAAACATAAAGCGGTTGTTTTCAGAAAAAGTGGAGGGATGCAACACGAGAGCAAATAATCAAATAATGGAACAAAAAAAAGTGTGCACATCAATCAACAAAGCTAAATTCAACAACAAAGAAAAACCTACTATATCAAATTTATAATAATAATAAGTAGATAAATTAGAGAATATTAATTATAATAATAATAATAAGTAGATAAATTAGAGAATACTGTATTAATTATAATAATTTGGGGCATAACACGTCAGCTTAGTTTTGCTGAAGAAAAAAAAAGGAAGTAAAACCTAGCTGCAAGGAAAAGCTCAGTGACTGATTTCTCCATTGCCGTCGCCATGTTCCTTTCCAGATATATGCAACGGCGCTCTCCCTGGACCCTCTCCTTTCTATTTTCTCATACGTAAATTTCGTCTCTTTCTTGTTTATTATTATTTTTTTTGTCTTTTCTAGTTTTGTTTATCATTCTAGGGAGCCTTTTTCTGTTTTGAAAGACGAAATCTTACTATCGAGCTAACTGATTTGAGGTTACTTAAATGCATAAATTCAGCACTATATTTGGTCTAATTTGATTCAGCGTGTGCATTGAACAACGCAGGCATGAGAGATATGATTCGGTGAGCATTATAAGCAGTGGGAATATGATGAGTTCTCCGGTCAAGAGTTTGTGGAATAGCAATGTTGGAACGCGGTGGATGTCAGGGAAAAGCATGAGGAGCAGAGTGGCAGCCAGAATGCAAAATGAGTCCGGCAAAACCCTAAGAGAGATTCGAAGGTCCAAGAAGTTAAAGTTGAAGCTGATGACTGATGAAGAACGATTAATTTATAATCTCAGAAGAGTAAGTCCAATTGTTCCTAAATTATATACACCCAAATGCGGAAGATGATATGAAGATTATCATTGACATCGATCTCAGATTTTACTCTTTTTGTTGATTATTATTTGTTTATTTGTGATTTTCAACGGTTAAATTTCCATTTCGCTTTTCCAAGAAATGTCTTGCATTCATTTTTCTTTCCCTTTTCCTGCATAGTGCATACACAATACTTATCTGATATTTGTGTCTACTAGCCTAATAAATATTTCACAAGGAAGAAGTTTTCTTTAAAATATATTGGTGAAATTTCTCAAGTATGCTGAAGTTTGGCCGTAAATGTGCCATTTTATTTCGTAGCAAATTGTGCTTTGCGGCTTGTGTGTTTGTGGTAACTGCAGCTCGTGGTGATGTTACTGAGTAAAAAATCTTCTTGTGGATTCATCTAGAGCTGCATCCAGATTGCTGCTTCTTTTTGGGGTCGAGCATTTTCTTTATAATTAGACTAACACGATAATAGTCAATTGTTTCACAGGTTTGTCAAAACCATTGACTGGGCATGCATGCTTTAGTTCCTTCATATTTGCTTATTTGGTTGGTGATATCTGCTGTCAGAATGTAATTGTCAAGCTGAAACCTTCAAACTTATAATTAGCTCAAGTTGGTTGTGCGGAAGGCCTGGTTGGCTTTTGCTTTTGGTTTAAGGATAAGAGCATAAAATTACTACAGTGATATTGATGTTCCTGTAATTGTTGCATATTAAACACTTCCTGTGAGAAAATTATCTTGTTGGTGTAGACCACCTTGCTCCAGGCGTTTTAGCACTTTGTAACTTCGCAGGCACTCATTATCCATTTGGTGTATGTGCTTTAAGTCACACAAATGATGCTGAGGAAAATAATGTGATTGTCAAATAGTTCTTGCTTTTGTTGAACACAGTTAAACTCTTAAAGATATCAAGTTGAACACCCACTTCCCAAGTCCTTTTACTTGAAATGCTCTTATGTCAAGCTTCACTATTTCCATGTGCTTGTAGATACATACCGAACATGTTAAAAATTTTTTCCTCCCTTTCTACCATGTAGTGGTTGGAATAGGAATAGATACAAGAATAATATGTACAATTCTACTTACTATTGGAATAGGAATAACAATAGTATATAGAATCCTACTTGAAAAAGGATTGTATTATAGTTTCCTAGTTGGAGAAGAAGTCTAATATAGTATTTATAAATAAGATCTCAATGTCATAATGTAGAGACAACAATTCAATAATATTCTTCTTCAATATTTTTCACATAGTGTTCCAAATTGTTTCCACTCCATCAATTCGTATGTTCAAAAGTCAGACTTATATTCTGTTTCTTATGTTACATGGTTATAGCTCTTGGTGCATAACCTTTTGTTTTGACTATTCTAAAAAATGCAGCTAAGAGTGCCATCTTGCTTTTGTTGTTGTATTTTGAGTGTTTTGTTTTCACAATCTTGTTTCATTTGACAAACTTGTGTTGTGTTCTTGTGTATATCTACTCAACAACACCTTGTTAGTCCAACTCAATTTCGCACTTCCTTTACTAGTGTAGGCAAAGAAAAAAGTGGCCTTGCTACTTCAGAAGCTGAAAAAATATGAGCTCCCAGATTTACCTTCTCCACGGCATGATCCTGAGCTTTTGACTCCTGAACAGCTGCAAGCGTATAAGAAGATTGGTTTCAGGAATAAAAATTATGTCCCTGTTGGTGTTCGTGGAGTCTTTGGAGGAGTTGTTCAAAATATGCATCTCCACTGGAAGTTTCATGAGACTGTGCAAGTTTGTTGTGATAACTTCCCTAAGGAAAAAATTAAGGAGATGGCTTCAATGCTTGCTCGACTGAGTGGTGGAATTGTGATTAACATACATAATGTGAAAACGATTATTATGTTTCGTGGCAGAAACTATCGTCAGCCAAAGAATTTGATACCTGTCAACACACTTACGAAAAGGAAGGTGAGCTACGAATCTCCTTTTCTTTTCCTTGCCCATTGCGAATCAATCCAAATCTTATAAAATGTCCTCCTAGTAAATTGTGTTGATGAATTGGTATATGTTTCTTTAACCCCTTAATTTTGTATTTGCTTGAGGGAACCTAGGTTCTGTCTCTAATTCATGAGCATATGTGATGTAAAGCACTCAGGGAGCTATGAATCTTAAGCATCAATATTTGACATAAAACTCAGGTCCATTTATTGTATTCAGTTCAACTGAAATTCAATTCTCTTGCATGTGAAAGTAAAGTAGTACAATGGGTTAAGGGCATGTCTCAGCTGTGGAAAATTTATTGATCCATGTATGTGATGTAGAACTCTCAGGGAGCTATGAATCTTAAGCATCAATATTTGACATGTACTCCCAGTCCATTTGTTGTGTTCAGTTCAACTTAAGTTCAATTCTCTTGCACGTGAAAGTAGTACAATGAGTAAATGGCATGTTTCATCTGTTGAAAATTTGTTGATCCATCTGCATTTGGAAAGTACTTCTGAAAGTTTGTTGCTCCATGTGAATGCTGAAAATTTGAACATGTTTGTTTGATGAGTACACCTGTCTGTTTGACAACGTTATCTTTGGTATCTAGGCATTATTTAAAGCCCGATTCGAACAAGCACTAGAATCACAGAAGTTAAACATAAAGAAAATAGAACAAGAGCTCCGGAGGAAGGGAATAAATCCTGATGATCCAGCTGCCAGAGCCAGCATCCAGCGAGTAGCATCCACATTCTTCAATGCCATTGATAAGAAAGAAGGAAGCCCATATGTCTTTCAGGAGGATTATGGTACTAAGTTGAGTCACAGCAGTAGTGTAGACGAAAAACATTCAACAGCTGAAGACAGTGACCAGGAGGAGCTTGATGATTTCATAGCTCAGATAGAAAAGGCAGCTGATGATGAATGGGCAGCTGAAGAAGAAGCAGAGAAAGAAGAAGCAGGGAAGATTAGATATTGGAACAAAGAAGATATAGGTAGTAGATTCAGAAGATCTGGAATGATTAGAAGTGATGAATCAGATGATGAGACAGGAGGAAGGTCAAGTGGCAGGAGTAAGTCGTATGGGAGGAAGATAGGTAATGATGATGAACAAGATGATGTATCCGAAGATTACAGTGAGTTGGATGATGGATGTGGTAGCAGCGCTTATGAAGATACCCACAGATACAGTGCCCCTGTCAGGCATCCAAAGCATAAAACAGAGAAATGGCAGAAAGGTAAGAGCAATAGACCGACAAATGAGGGAGGTTCAAGAAGAAATTTTGACCCTTATTTGAAGGGAACGATGGCTTCAGATAGGTTAAGTGACATTGAGGAAGCCATGTGGATTTCAGATGATGAGGGTGCACAGAACTCAACACAACCAAGCGAGTATAGAAGTAGCGATGAGGAGGAGGATTTTGATAAGATAGCAACATGGGAATCAGATGCACCTGGTTTGAGGGCATCAAGAGGGGTTGCTAATAATTCAAGGACCGGTGGTGGCAGGCAAATGAAGAAAACAGAGGATACCCACGAGAGCAAGAGGAACAAGGAAAGTTCAAAAGACGTGGATGAAAGTTGGGACAGTGACTGACCAGGATGCCAATTTTGACATACAAGGGATACAGACATGTAACACAATTGAGGCTGGTGTGATTTATTTACTTGATCTATGCAAACAAATCAAGGAGAAAAGTATGGACCATAAGTTTAGTGGTTACTGGAAGTTTGTGGTTTCTAGTAAAGTAAATAAATCAATACAACAATCTTTGAAAAGACGCTGCAGTATATTCAATCAAGTGAAGTCTTCAATTTTTAACTACTTTGAGAAATATTTTGATAATTTTTATAATAATTGACTCTATTAAAAAAGTTTTTGAAATAATAATTTTTTACGTATTGTTTGATAATGCAATGGGTAACAATCATCCAAACAAGGGATAAAGGAAAACAAATTATTACACGCATTTACGACTGAAGCTGTGAGTACATAATATATTTGTTATTTGATCATTTTATAGAGGCGCTGAATGGGTACACAACACAACAGCATAAAACTGCAGAATTTATTTGTATTCCTAATTGGGGCCTGAAAGGCTTGTGCTGTCTCTTAATTAACATAACAAGTCATTGATGCTTAAATTCTCTCCCCTGACCAATTAACAGTAACACTCACATATTTGTCATCGACCTTTTACAGAGTAGCAACCAAAATCTGGTATTTATGTTAAACAGGCTTTGAAGCCCTCCTCTAATTCCTTTGCATCTAAGTTCTTCCCTATAAATACTATCTTGTTTGTTCTTGGTTCATCTGACCGCCATGGCCGATCTGGAGAACCTTGGAATATGTCATGGACTCCCTGTTACACCAAAAAGTAAGACATGTTAGCAAGTTGACAACTATCACGTGCCACATATATACTCGTTCAAACTTGAATGAGGCTGCAACTCACACCAGTAAAGCATTGATCTTAGTAACTAGATAGTCTTTACAACAGATCAATTATAGCATTGTTCCTAAACTTAACCAAAAGAATATTTGTCATGAGAAGATGTTTTCCGCATACTACGATTGCATGATTATGCCAACCTTAGTCAATTTAAGGAGCACTTCTCTGTAAGAGTAGCCCTAGTTCTGAGGGCAAACTTTGTTGCAGGAGATGGATACGCCAAAGGTTTCTGAACTTGGTATAACCTCTTATGGAAGCCCATAGTATGAGTGACCAAGTTGGTATGGACTTCCAAATTTACCAAGGTGGGTCCACGACAAAGCAGTCCCATCTTTTATATCTTCATGTAGTGTAAGGTATAGATAACAATGCCAATTTTTTTGATAAATAAGGACCATTCTTTAAGTACTTATATAAGAATCCCTTGGTGTTTAGGTCATTACTTAAGGACCACTCTCAACAACAACATACCCAGTGAAATCCCACAAGTAAGGTCTGGACAGGGTAAAAAGTACGCAAACCTTACCACTACCTCATAGAGATAGAGAGGTTGTTTAAGTAAGGACCACTCTCAAACTATCCAAACACACTTGGGTTGAGGTCATTAGGGTCATTTGATACAAACAACAACATACACAGTGAAATCCCATAAAAGGGGTCTAGGGAGTGTAGAGTGTACTCAGACATTACAACTACCTTATGGAGGTAGAGAGGTTGTTCCCGACAGATCATCAGCTGAAATGTATCCCACCGAAATAAAAGGAAGAAAACAATAGGTACAAAGCAACAATCAAAACGAAGAGCAATATCAATTCTACAAGGAAAAACAATATATAGCAGAATAGGGTCATTTGATAGACTTCCATAATTCCATTCTAAGGTAATCACCTTCGATGATGAATATGCTACTATTAGTTGGGGAAAGTGATTTCCTCATGTAGATGATTCAAAAGATGGCCTTTGAGAGTAAGATGTACCTCATTCTTTAAACTTACTAGTTGCCAGAATATCAGAACCAAACTACCAGTTTCCTGACGTTGCTCATAATTAAATGGGGTCAATATAAATGAGGTGTGAATGGCAAGGTTTTGCCACCAGGTTACAGATGACTGAAAGTAAAAAGGAAATTTTGCATGGCAAAGAGGTAGCCTGGTGACTGCCGTCCTACTCCAATATGTGAATGAGGTATTAATTTGGGCATTCTGAACAGGTTGCAATAAGCCATTCATCAGATATTTGGAGCAATTAAAATTCATCGGCATATTGCCTGCTTGCAATTGATGATGGTCGTGTACCATACGTATAATGGTGTGGTCTAATGGTCAACGACAATACCCCCAGAGAAATCTCACAAAGATGGGATCTGAGGATGGTATAGCGTACGTAGACTTTACCACTACCTCGTGGAGGTAGAGAAGTTGTTTTTGAAAGACCCCCAGCTCAAGTGTATCAAGCCAGGTAAAAGAAGAAGAAAACAATAACCAAAAGCATAAGAGAGAAACAAGTAACAAAAGCAAAATAATGCGACAATTGAAATGCAATAAACAACACATACCAAGAACTGTAAGGGCACAAACTACAGGTCTAATGATCAACCAATACAAATAATTGATGATGAGCAACAAAGGTGTGGCCATCATGTGAATGGCAGGAACCATGGTACCAACTAAATCAGGCCAAAAGACCTAGTTGATTTCTTCTCATCTGCCCAGGTCTTGGTGGACAAAGTTACCAGTACCTATACTACTGAAATGGTGCAGGAACCCACTAAAGTATTTGAGTTGAGGACTTGACTCCCAAACACTGTAACTGAACTCACTCATACCCCTCTTCTAAGAGCTTGGACTTCTTAACCAGAAAAAAACCAATTTACAGGAAAAAATACCATATTATAAAACCCCTCATAAGTAACTCAGTCTATCAAGGAAAAGGCCAAGTAATAAGAAGCAGATATGACGTACACTTCTTATTGTCCTACTGATGGAAAGCCTAATTCACATCCAATGCTTTGTTTTATCGAATAGAATCACATCACAGACAAATGTTTCAGCCATGTGAAGGGACAATCCAGCAGTGATCATGTCATAACTCATCAGTTAAGATAAATGCAGCACTGGGCAAAGAATTTAATAACCTGAAAGACAAATCTCTCATCCATTCCCTGAACAGATAAAAGACCCTTCATCCGATATATATCATCGCTTTGTTCCATTAGCAACGTTCCCAACCACATATTAGCCTGAAATGCAGAATTAAGACTCCTCAGTTTATTAATGCAACTAGCATTTCTTGTCCATATATATAGATTATACACAATATCTTAGTGAATGAAATATTTATAGAAAATATAGCCAAATGAAAGACCACAATGCCAACCTTCTCAAGATCCAAGGTCCCTTCACAAACTATGCTGACGGAGGAAACACCAGGATCGTGAGTATGATCATGAGAATGGTGATGATCATGATGCTCTGCAATAGATTTGATACATCATATTAACCAAATAGCAGAAAGCAGCATTACTCTTGAGGTTGAGGCAAATGTTCAAGACTCAATTATATGCACTAAGAACAGAATTGGTTTTTGAGAAATAAGGTCACAATCATACAGTTACATCACAACTGGAGCCAAAGAAAGAAACACATGAGGTAGAAATCTGCACAAGGATTATGACAAAAAAGGAAACTGGAAAATAATATACGTGTTGTTGTATTTGGGGGTTATAAAGGTTAAGATGCTAACAGCAATAAAGAAGATTGGTCAATAGAAAAAAAGAAAATGCCAAAAGACGGGAATTCAAAAGGAATTTAAAAAAGGGACCTAATGCTATAAATGAACCAACAATTCACGAAGAAATGACAACTCGACTCATTAATTTATTAAACTGCAGAGCTCAAGTACAACCTACAGCTCGACTCAGCTTGTTTAGTGTTCACGAATAGCAACAACACCCCACGAAAAAAGAACAAGGCCCTTTTTACATTTTTTTCTTTAAATATAAAACAGGTAATTATGCTTCAGTCAGTGTCTCCAATCTCCCAACCCTAGGGTATTCAATAGGAAAATGGCCATTGCAATATTCTCTTGTATTCAGTTCTCTTAAAATAGAATAGATATGGATCACAAACAGGCTTGTGAACAAGCTCAATGCTAACATTACAAAATGAACGCAAGCTCTTGCTTGTAGAAATTTATTCAAACCGAACTCAAGCTTGACCTTGACTTGTATATAATTGGATCAAGCTTGACTAAGCTTGTATAATTGTCTAAGCAAGTTCAAATTTCCCGAAATAGGCTTGAATAGACTCTTTAACAATCCGCATGTGATCTTTGACAAGAAGTTCTATATAGAAAAGTTAATAGCTCCAATCACTAGAACAGCATAATCATAGCATTACGACTAAAGAGAAGTCCTAAAAGTACCAAACAGATTGCTGACGTGATTTCTCCAAAATAAGGGGAAAAAGTTCTTTGCAAAAGTGCACTAACTAATTTGGTGCAGCATTTTGTTGACATCAGCTGCTACAAATGGCTAGTATAGAAATTCCAACATAAATTTACACTTACCATGCTCGTGATCATGTTTATGTTCATGTTCATGATGGTGGTGGTGATCATGATCATGGCCAGTATGGTCTTCCTTAGAACCTTCAGCACCAACCGAACTCTCAATTCTACATGAATGTGACAAAATAAAGTAAGCAATAGTCCAGTTACATGAATGTAACAAAATAAAGTAAGCAATAGTCCAGTAACATAAAAACTTGATGAAGCTAAATCGATCTAAGAAAAAAGGACATCAATAAAAATGATGACACGTATATATCTGATGAATAACAGTGGTTTTAGCAACACAATTTTCCTAGTTAACAGTACCTTCAAAAGAATTAAATCAATTATAATTAGCTGAAGAAATTCATCAAGAGCTTGACAAAAGCATCACTGGGTTATGAAAACAAAAGGCTATATAACTGATAATGTTCTTTGTAAATGCTTTATTCACAAAAAAGGGTACATATTCAAAATAATATTTCCGACAACTCAACACTCAAGGGTGTGGCGTAGTGGTCAATGAAGTGAGTTGAGAACAATGAGATCTCAACTTCAAATCTCAATAGAGACAAAAACGTCTCCTGATTTCTTCCCATTTGTCCCAGTCTTGGTGGGCAGAGTTACCTGATGGGAGGTGGCAGGTACTTCGTGGAATTAGTTGAGGTATGTGCAAGTTAGCTCGACAGTTATCAAAAAATCCCAAGGTTTGAAACTGAGTGGAATTGAGTCCACCCCTCTACCTTTCTCCACTTAAACAACAGGCTTTTGTTTCCAGCAAGGTTCGAACTTGTTATGTGCACCTACTGCACATATCACAAGTTATGTTCTTACCACCAGACCAAAGCCCTCTTTTATATATCTGCTTTTTAAAATTCTCTCTCCTCTCGAGGACATTTCCTCTGCTGCCAGCCCCCAAGGGATTAACTAGTGCAGATTTACTGATTCCCGGGACCTGTCCTTCTAATGATACTGACAATAAATTACTGATCTGTTTCAGAATAAGTTTGGCACGTGATATACTTCATAATGTTTGAAATAATACTGGGAACTTGACAAGCAAATCCAAATTTCGAATACCTTTTTTCCTGGGAGAAACATAAGCATCAATTTAACATATTATCTGGACCAAACTTGACCAATGATTTACTTTCTTTTTGTATATAAGGACTTGACTGGTTATTAGCAATAATCATTAATATGACATATGTGCTATTTTTCATAAAATGCAAGACAGAACAATAGATATGCACACTTAAGAATGTCCTCAGAAGAAGCTATTATTTAGGAAGCTGAAGCATGATAATACCTTCTATAGGCATGGTACAGAAAAGGAAGGAAATGAACGAAGAAGAAAAAACTGTATAAGCACATGAGATTTACAGATAAGTATACTGTATGGACATCGGAAAGGAAGAATTCAGACCTTTCCAGATCGAAGCCTCCAATCCCTAAAACATAGTCCAAATCGACCTTTCCAAACTGTGTCCTCTTCAAATGAGCCATACTATTTATGTTCTGTTATTCACCATTAGAACTTAGTGAGTAGCTCTAAGATTGAAAGCTAAATATTATGTCAAATGACAATCAGCCAAATACCAACCTTTATTCGCTGAATCAAGGAAGAAACTTCAGACTCACCAACAAGATCAGTCTGGCAAGGATATGAAAAACATTTGTCAGATTGAAGTCAGATAGATGTCCAAGCTTTAAATTCCATACAATAAACTCAATTACTCGATCTATAATCAGGTAACCTCTACTTGCGGATAGAAACCTCCCAACCATATACACATCCACAATGAAGCAAAATTTTGTGGAGCGCACCAGTTAAACAAATAAAGTTGACAGGAAGCAGCAATAATATATATATCCTCTATACCTTTATATTTGTTTGGTGACAAATGATTTTTTTTTTGGGGGATCCTGAAATAGTAAAATATCGCCAGATCTGGGATAATTTGACTCTGGCAACTCCAGAGCCTCTATTGCTATTATGCAGTACAGTACCTTACTGGATGATTGGTATTTGATATGGAATCCATCACAACATAGATAGGTATGTACCTTGTTTATTATAATACGGTCAGCATAAGCTATTTGCTCGACTGCTTCATTGACCACACCTTTTGGCTTAGTCTCATCCAAGTGCAAACCAACATGTTTAGAATCAACCAATGTAACAACACCATCCAACTTAACATCATTGAAAACCTGATCCTCTGCATAGAAAGTTTGAATAATTGGTGCCGGATTTGCCAATCCTGCAAAATCAACACAAGAGAGCCAACATTAGCATCAAATGTACCATACCAGAAATGAAAACTTTTGGCTTCATTGTGTAAGAACGCACGAAAATAGAAGCAAACAGATAATCAAATGCCTCAATTAGACAGCCAATAAATCATGGATCCTCAACTCAAAAAATACACTAGAACAATTTCAGTCCAGAACAATGTGTTTCATCAGTTTCTTACCTGTAGTCTCTATGACAATATGATCAAATTTCCCTTTCTTTCTGCTGACCAACTCCGCAATCATTCTAACTAGATCACCCCTCACAGTGCAACAGAGACACCCATTATTAAGCATCATAATCTCCTCCGCCCCAGCAGCTTTTGCAGCAACCAAAGAACCATCAATATCCACTTCACCATACTGCATGATAAATGATAGACATAATAATTCAGATTTCAACAATCACTACCTACTGAAATGCAAGATGCTAAAAGTGACAAGATAAAATAATATGTTACACGTTGATTGGATGCAAGCATAACTATGCCTAAAATTCATCAACACTTGAGAAATAAATAATCTCTGTAGTATTAAGATTATTAATCGATTCACATACCTCATTCTCTATAACAGCAATGCGCTTGCCATGATCCCCAGTCAATATGTGATTTAATAAGGTAGTCTGCAACATCAGATTTGAATTACATGATTTCAAAAACTTAAAGCTATGTCTATTTTCGTACAAAAAACAAGTGTTAAATAACCTAACTATATGTTAAATTGACAGTTAAATTTTCTTTCTCACTAATATGCCCAGAAAATTATCGCATCAAATTCGTTTGCTTCTTGAATGATTGTCTTTTGAGGTCAAGATAAAAGTTTCAGACCAACTGAAAGTGTGTCAAAATAAGTAAAACCCCACATCTTCCCCAATATCTTCAGGTTAAAAACAATCTTTAGGCTAGCAATAATAAAGTAAATGGAAACTAATAAACATTACTTCACACTGTAAAGAGGAAAAAGAAAAAATTTGTCTTGCAATTGAAACCTCCAATTGAAGCTTCCAATTTGCTCATTAGTCCACTAATAATATTAGTATCAGAGCAATATGGGTAAACTGAGAACAATAAAAAGTACTTAAAAAAGCATACTTTCCCAGAACCCAAGAAACCAGTGATAATGGTAGCTGGAATTCGATTATCGGGAGGAATCATAGTTAAGACATCAGAGTCCTCGGTTTGTGGGGTGGAAGTAGAAGTAGCAGAGACAGTAAACCCGCGAGAGAATCTGTTAGGTTTCGAAGAATTATGTATTGCAAAACTAATTCTTGAAGATGAACTGGTCGATAAACTGGACCTCATACTTTTGCTTGTTTTCCACAAAGTTGGGAACACTGCTGTTCGAAGACCACGGAACGATGGGGTCTGACGCTTGGCCAGTCCCATAAAGGTAGTGGCTATGTCTATGGACAAGGAAGCCATGGCTGATAGAAAGCAAAGATATTCTGCGTATGGAATAAAGGAAGGGGTTTATCTGATACAACTATCCAATTGAGGGTTTTGGTCGGTCCTCAAAAATATAATTTAAATTTTTTAACCATAAACACTTTGTATCATTTAATTCAATATAAAATACCCACTCCTTTTCGAATTAATTAAATTTTTTAATCTATTTTCAATATTTAAAATAATTGAATTTGTTTAAAATTCAAAAAAAAAATATTTAAAACTTTTTTCATATATTACTCTTTCATTTATTGAAGTTTTATATTTTCTATGAGATAAATTACTCTACATATTTATGACTTCATAAAGGTCAATAGTGGAAAGTATGATGTAAATTATCGTTGAATACTTTTCTTAATTTGCGTGCATTACCTCACAAATTCAATTACTATGAAACAAGAGGAGTATAAAAATTACCTATTTACACATCTTGTTTTATCATATTTTCTATCACTTGGAAAATTTTTAAAAAATTTTCTTTTCTTCTTTTCTCCTTAAGCGTCTAGAATCCACTTCCCTCCTCCCCCCCTCCGGCGCAGAATGCGCCGCCCCGCTCC
>JAOTQR010000069.1:26002718-26014792 GCA_025774065.1 Solanum ossicruentum | reverse complement strand
TTTTTTTTCCTATTTTTATTCCTTTGGAAAATTTTAAAAAAATTTTTTTTTTTGCTTTTCCCCTTCCGCGTCTGGAATCCCCCGCCCCCCCCCCCCCCCCCCCCCCCCCCCCCCCCCCAATTTTATTCCCAAATTCATATCTAAAATTAAGTGAATGTATCTGCGTACACATCATACTTTTTGAATTATAATTGGAATTCTTTAGTTTTCTTTCTCAATTTCAAATTCTAAAAAGGGAACGACAATTTTGATGTCTTTGTGTTCAATTTCATTAGTCTGAATCAAAATCAAACTCAATTTCATATTATTCATGTTATATTACTTATATGTATAGATCATTGTCTATCTTTTAATGTTGGGTCTACCCAATTAGTTCTTTAAATTTAAAATACTACTAAGTGAGTTTTTTATTTCCGCCATGATAATTTATAAAAATTATAACTATACAATCCTCTCTCCTTAATATTTAAATTTTTCTAATATATCTAATTGATTATTCATGTAGAATATGCACATTTCAACCTCATGATACACTACAAGTTTATAATTTACATCATTTCATATTCGACTAATACGCTTGATATATAAATTCATTTTTGTGAATTATAAAATAGTACGCAGCATGTTCATGTTTTGTGTAATTGTTTCATAGTATTATAAAATTCAGTATAAGATATCACCACATTCAACTTAAAATGCTATGTATTCACATCATATTATTGATATATAAGTCTTTCTCTTTTTGTTATATCCATATTTGTGTATCTCATACATATATATGTTAAAATTCTATAGTAGAACATATATCTTGTGATGTCATATATCTATGCGTGCATCTTTTGTCATGGTAATATATATATATACATACTTGCGCGGACACACACACACAACATTATTTTGTATTTGATATACAAGTTTATATAACATTTCTTATATATAACTTTTTTCTTCTGTAAATTTGATCTTTTTTCCAACAGTTATATATTTGATACATGATTATGTCAAATTGTCCAGTTCACTATATATCATGTTGGTGTATCTTGTATGGGTTGACTAATATATTATTATGAATTAGGTTGAATATCACATGTCATGATACATAAACTTGTTATTATAATCATATTCTTTGTTTATTATATGCTTAATATAAGCATTATATCATTTCGTCTTGTTTTAAACTTGATGTGATATCTGTAGTTTTGAAAAGATTTGAATCAAAATTGAAAAGTTGGTTGATAGTTGTCTTGAAGAAATTTCGAAAATAATGTATCTTTGATGTTATATTTGAAGAAATTTGAAGTTTGAATTCGTTGAAGTTGTTACGAGATGGAAGGGGTTGATTATCTATTTCAATTACGCTATTGCAATAGCGTATATTATGGGATCTTAACTAGATTTTATATTTTGTTTTCTTAATTAACGTGATAATCTTAAAGGTAATGATCATGAACTTATGTATCCAAAGGCATGCTACGTGTTCAAAAGTCAACAAAAATAAGGAGATTTAAGTAAAATTAAGAAAAAAAATATAATTTCCTTCCTACAACATCAATATAAGTTATATTTTTAATAATTTATACTAAAAGCATGGCTTTTATCATTATCTCAAAAAAAAATTTATGCACATCTAATATGAAATGAATATGATATAAAAATTTAAAATAAAATTCACAAGTTGAAGATTAATTTGTGATACACAAATATTAAAATATGAATTTTATATGATATTCATCCCATAATAAATGTGTACAATTGATAGTATTTTATTTTTTGAAATAATAATAAAAATCATGCTTAACTTCGTACAATTATTTAAAGTATACTTGCATAAATACTTAATATTAGGCTGAAAAGTTGATTTCACAAAACAAAATTTAAAAATTCAATTGATACTTTTCTTCTAGAGCTTCCAAGCAAAAACTTCCACGATAGAATTAAATCATTAATTTTTTAATTAGAGAAAAATTTCAGGCCTAGCTGTAATTGGAATTAAATCTTGAATAGACTTATATATTTTACAATTTGAATCAATTATTGGGGTTAGGGTTAGATGGAGCCAAAGATTCACTATTTTTTGGCTTTGTGATATGATACAATAAAACAAAATGACTCTTTAAACTGTCTGCGCTTCTTTCAATTGTGAAGTAGCAGCTAGTCAATGCAACTTTCGACGCTCATCATGGGTTATCTAAAAACAGTCGCGCTATATTTTTAAATATAGGGGTCAGACTGTGTACATCCGACCCCCCCTTACCTCACAATGGACGAGAACCTTTGAGGCATTGGGGTAATGTTGTTGTTGTTGTATTGGGGTTAGGGTTAGGTAACACTTTTAAATAATAAAAGAGTTTAATTCAAATTGTTTTATTTAAAAATATTTATGTGCAACTTTTTACAATACGTGAAATATATAATTTTGGGAAAATATATGTTATTTTTGGTTTTAATATAAATGATTTTTTTCGTTTTGTAAAATTTCAACTATGTTAACTTTAACAGATAAATAATGTATTAATTTTTGTGATGCATACATAAGAAAAATTATTACTTATAGTACTATATATAACAACTATTTAAATTTTAATTCTTAAGTTAATTAAATTCACATAGATTAAGTGCATGTCATATAAATGACTTGGAAGTTTGTAATATCTTATATTTTTATTTTATATAAATATATTTAAGTTAAAATTTGTTCATTTTTACTTATCACTGTTTGACTTATCAAGATCACATTATATGAATTTTGATTAATATTTTAAGATATATATTTTTTATTATATTAATATGAGAAAGATGCAATTTATAATATTTTTTATATATCTAAATTTTAAATATTTTAATTTAAGTTTTAAAATTTAATCAGATTATTCTTAAAAAATGAACAGCAGCCTTTGAAAGGATAGAGGGAGTATCTAGCACATTGATTGCCTACCTATAATATATAATAAAATATAATTAAATAAGATAAGATTTAATAACAAGAAAGGCATTTAAGAAACCTTTTGCAAATTTGTACATTATTTGGAAAAAGAAACACTGCGTACACTATCTTCCAATATGTGGGACCCAATCGAACTCAAATGGATAAAGCAAAGCTGAACAAGGCAAATTATTCGTGGGACCCACACCGAACGAGACCCCTCTTATCTCATCCCTACAAAGCTACTCAACCAAACCTAATTTCTTCACACGTGGATTTAATCCGTTGGTTCGGACTCTGGTTCTGCTCTTCTTCTTTCTATTACTTCTTCCACTTTCCAGTTTCTTCCTACTCTCATCTTCTCCATTTCCTCTCTCTCAATCAAAGTGATCGTTTCGATGATCGAGACTTGAAGGTTTGATTTTCTAGTTCTGCGTGTTCGATTTCATGTAATTCATTGTCTGTTGAGTTGATGATCTCCTCTTAATCCTTTTTTTCTTCCTATTATTGTTTCGCTTCTAAAGTCGGAATTCTGGCGAGTTTTTAAGTGTCGGAATATAAGTCTCGTCTGAGTTTTGTGAAAATATTGTCATCGGCTTCCTGTTAGTGTTGATGGAAATTTTCTACTTTTTCACATGCAATTCTTCATAATCATCTTCTTCTTTGCGTCTTTAGCTGGATTTTTATGATTAATTATCTGGATTTAGTGCACTAGTTGTGTTTTTATTTAGTAGGAGTATTTTTTGGGAGATGTTTCCTTCTGGACTAATCATCCAACTGTGAGTGCGAGGTATCTTTACGCTTAAAAAATGTAAATTAGGGTGTAGGTAAAGGGGAAAAAAAGAACTGAGTAAAATAATTCTCTCACAATGAACCTTAAGCTTTATTTGACCTGAAACGTTCTAAAATGGTTTTTCCAGAGTTCAATCAACACCTAAATACTAATCTTTTATGTTAATGAGTGATTGAAAAAGTTTGCAGCTTGATGTTTCTCTGAGTTACTGTGGAATAATATGTATTTAGTAGAAAAGGGAAATTCAGTTGTCCTTAGTATTCATATTTGCACAGAAATACGTTATATCTACATTCTTCTATATGTGTATGTGGTTTTAAGTGTTGAAATTATATTGAAATTTTACTAAAAATACATCAAACCATATTTTAGAATCAAAACTTTGAAGATATTTTTCTTTTTTAGGCACATCTAGTGTGAGAAATAAGATTCCATTGCAACTTATCACCAGTAAAAGATAAAACAAGAATAACTTGTCCCTTTTTTTGGGCAAAAAGTGTTCATCTGGCAGTCACTTGAATAAGTCTGAGAGGTGGCTCTTCTTCATTTTTAGACATGTTATCCAGTATCCTTCAAAATTGTACATTCTCATCAGATGTTGGTGCCTGTATCTCTCTCTTTATATAAATACTCTATTCAGATGATGTCATTTTTTCATAATGTATAGATTCTCTAAAGATGTCAAGTGTTCATTCTGTTGGTGTGGCCATTTTTTCCCCTTAAGATGTGCATGTCATCACCCTGCAGGCGCTGCTATGTCTGCTTTATTGTCATATTTATCCACAATCATGTGTCCCATTGTTTCTAGTTTTAAGCTTACGTCTTAAATCACTTGCATATATATAATGGTCTCTGGAAATTGATCTACTTCTTTCATGGTTTTGTTAGCTTGCAGGGTATTGGAGGCAAACTGAAATTTAGTATACCTGATGGATTGCCGCTCCAGCTATAGTCTTCAGTTTTGTTGACATAAAGAAAGCCTACATTACATCAAATGGGAGGAGCATGTTCTAGGAAGCGTGACCAGCAGGTCAGTGAGGATAGCCTACATAGAGGAGTTTCTGGACGATACTCCAAAAGTGCAAGTTCAAAATGGTTGGGAACTTCATTTTCTCGAGGAACAGATGCTAAACAGGGAAAAGGAAAATGCCCATCTCTCATGGAATTGTGTATTCATAGAGTTTGTGAAGTGTGTCTTCTCATTCAAATAAAATGATTTATCAGGCAAACCTGGCCTCTATTTTGTGAACTGATTTCTCCGCTCTTCTGTTACAGGACATTGATAAATACAGTACCTTCTCTGTATTGCCTAGGGATATAAGTCAGCAGATCTTTGATGAATTGGTTTGCTCGCAGCGTCTTACAGATGTCTCTCTCGAAGCATTTAGAGATTGTGCTCTTCAGGTATGTTCACACTTGGTTTGTCTGAAATAGGGTAGAACAACTATATAAGGGGCATTGTGGCATCTGATTCTTTTATGTGACTTTGAGGTCAGACAAGCTCTTGATGAAGTGATTTTTACATTACAGGATCTGAATATGGGAGAATATCCTGGTCTGAATGACCTTTGGATGGATGTCATCTATTCACAGGGTTCATCTCTACTTTCCCTAGATCTGTCGGGGTCTGATGTCACAGATCCTGGACTGACTAATCTCAAAGATTGCAGAAATTTGCAAGCGCTAAATCTTAATTATTGTGACCAGATTACTGACCGTGGGGTGGAGAATATTAGTGGTAAATATTTTCTCTCCTATGATATTCCGTCTTACAGGAGGAATGTGTTAAGCTGTAGGGAGCTCATTCAGAGCACAACTCCTTTAGCGGTGACAGGTAGAGGACGGAAAATGAAAAGAGCAAAACTTAAAGGCGAAAAGTTAAAGAGGGAAGGCTTACTCCTTGAAATGTTGGGTGAAACTGAGCTGTTATATTTTATAGTGGATCTAGTTGTTGATAAACTTTACAGGAAAAGATTGATTAACTCAAGTTTTTCCATAGTATTACCTAGTACTTTTTGAGCTGCATAATCTAAAAACTGTGTATTGGTTTGATTTCGAAATTACATGTGGTAGTCATACAAATTATTTTATAGATAGAAGTTTCTTTTATCATTTGGTTTTATGTTCACTTGTGCTGCTTGACATGTACAAACACTATCTGCACAGATCTGTTGGAAGATTATGATCCAATTATTGCCCCCTTTCCCCACCATAATAATCCTTTTCTTTTTGTATTTGTGAAGTAGCTGCTAATTACACAATGGTTTCAGGTCTAACAAACTTGACGACGCTGAGTTTTAGGAGGAATAATACACTTACTGCTCAAGGGATGAGTGCGCTGTCTGGGTTAATCAACTTGGTGAAACTAGATTTGGAGAGGTGCCCAAAAATTCATGGTGGAATGGTTCATCTTAAAGGTTTGTTCTTCTCCCTAATGGTTCTCAATTGTTGATAGTCTGTTCAGCACCCTCTGCAGTTTCAAGCTTGAAAATCCAAAATTTTGTTGCAGTTATACTTTCCATAAGAACTTTGTGGTTTTAATTTGGTTGTTGAAATTCTTGCTTCCAGCACTAAGAATGCTAAACTTGCTGTATAACAGTCCAAGCTCCATTTTCTTTTTACATTAGACATTATTTCTCTGTGTATAGATGGATATATAGGATTGTTGGAGAAGAATCTGAAACCAGTTGTGTATATCTTGTGTAGGGTAGCCTTTCCATTTGTCAATTAATAAAGTATGAAATCTTATTTGAAACGGTGAAGAAATGGATCTTGAGCTTAATTCAATCTCAAAATCTAGCTCTAGAGAGGATGATTACGGGAGTCCATGCAAGTAATCACCCATCCCTTTTTCATCCTATGTGGGACTCTCCAACACCTTACCTCACGCACAGGTCTGGACATTATAGGTGCGTGGGCAAATTAAAGTTGGGGTCCAACATCAGCACATATTTGGATGGATCTTCTCTCTCTCTCAAAAAAAAAAAAAATTGGATGGATCTTACTTGGTACCTATGCTTTTAGAAATAGTACACTTTTAAAAGGGCAGCCCAGGCTGTTACCTGTTTCTCAAAAAAAAAAAAAGGCAGCCCAGTGCATTAGGTTTTCGCTATGCGTGGGGTCCGAAGAAGCGGCGGACCACCTAGTTTATTGTATGCATGTAGTACACTTTTATTTGCTTAATAATTATATGTTCTCAAGATGCCTCCCATGTGCTGAGCACACTCTTTTCTCATGGGCCAAACATGTAAAAATTCTTTTTGATAATGGGTGGCGGTGAGACCTCTACTTGCTCTGATACAATGTTAGAGATGGATTTTGAGTCTAATCACTTCTAAAAGCTTCTAGTTCTTTATAAATGATGCGACCAATATTGTGGTTTCGGTTTGGTGAACTGCTGACTTTATGTTGGTAATAAAATTGATTATGTGAGCTTTCTACATGTTTCTTATTTGTAGTGTGTTGTGGGTATTGTACTCTTTAGGAATGTGATCAAGTTCCTTATTGATTGAGAGTTGTGCTCTGTTGAAGTTGAGTTACGTGATTCTTGATTGAAATTGTTGCTCAAAAATTTAGTTCTCAATATCTCTTGCTCAAGTCTTCATTACTATTACCACTTGACTTAAATATCTCCTTTACAGAGTAATTACTTACTATTTTTTGGCTTTGGGGTATGATGGGATAAAGCAAAATGACTCTTTAAACTGTTTGCGCTTCTTTTAATTGTGAAGTAGCAGTTAGTCAATGCAACTTTTGACGCTCATCATGGGTCATCCGGAAACAATCGCGCTATGTTTTTAAACATAGGGGTCAGGCTGCGTACATCCAACTCCCCTTTACCCCGTAATGGGAGCCTTTGAGGCATTGGGGTAATGTTGTTGTTGATGATGTATTTTGCTTTGTTGGGCTTTTTCACCTTTCATGCTAATACTTGAGTTTACAATTTACACACTTGAGTTCACAATTTGCCTACATACACGTGTTCAATATGCCTACATACACAGAACACAAGTGAGTTCTCAAATAAACCATTGAGACTACAAATGATTAATAATAATAAGACAAACATAACTGAATTATACCTCTTGATGTGCACTTATTAGAAAACCACCTCTCTATTGTACACTCTACCCTTCTCCAACCTCACTTTTGGGATTTCGCTGGGTATATTGTTTTATGTGCACCCATCAATGCAAGAAGTATACCTGAAAGTAGGACAAACGTATTATTCTCTATGAATCACACAGTCTTCTACACACTCTGTGGGCTCTTGGCCATGAAAATCAGATCTTTTCATTTTATTATTCTCTACGGATTGCACCGAGTCTTCTATACACGCTGTGTGCACTTAGCCATGAAAATCAGATATTTTCATTTTATTTGGAATTTTTGAAGTAGGATAGTTTTGTTTGGCATACTCTTTGTAAATAATATTTAGAATTTGAATGTAGTTTTTCTAAATATGGTTTATACCTTTAGGGGCGTTTGGTTTGGATACTAGTTATGTTCGGATAAGTTATGCTGGAATTAATTATGCTGAGAGTAGTTTTTATTGCTTGTTTGGTTTGTTTTGTTCAAAATACTTTTCATTGCATAATTTCTAAGAATAAGATGGTAGTTTACAAAAATACCCTCCACCTTATTTAGTTTTTTTTTTTCATTTTTTTGGCATGCTTTAGTTATTCATTCTTAAAAATAAAATTTTCATCTTAATTTAAAAATAAAACTTTCATCTTATTTAGCTTTAAATAAAATTTTCATCTTATTTAGCTTAAAAATAAATCTTTCTTTTTAGTTTATCAAAAGAAAATTTCTTTTCTTATTAAAACAACAATAACATACCCAGTGAAATCCCACAAGTGGGGTCTGGGAAGGGTAGAATGTATGCTGATCTTACCACTACCTCATAGAAATAGAGAAGCGGTTTCCTGTGAACCCTCATTTCAAAACCCATAAGTAGAAAGAACTAGATATGACAAGAAGGAGAGGGAAGGGAAAAAAGAACAGGCAAGAGAGTGATATATAAAATATAAGTGAGTAATAAATTATTTAATTAAAAATATGTAATTTTGTAGTGAAGTGAACATTTTAAGAGAAATTAAAGTACTAAATAAACGCAAGTACTAGACAAATAAATTCTACCTATAATATATTCATAAATAAAAATTTTATATTTATAAAATGTATTTTTTAATTAAAAAATATTTAAAAAGAACGATTAAGATAATGAATGCTATTACAAATTTTAATAAAAAATATGTTAATATACATGTAAAAAGTGAGATTAAGAGGGGTATTTTTGTTATTTTACAAACTTTATCCTAGGATAAGTTTTCCTGGGATTACTATGCCCCCCGGGAGGGATAACTTTCCCAGTACTAATTGTTAATCCTGGGATAAGTTATCCCAACCTTTGCAACCAAACAAGGAATTAAAGGCCACTCAAAAATTATCGTGGGATTAACTCCTCTTATCCATCACACCAGATGATCCCTTAATTTTTAAAAACTAGAAAATTACCCAACAAGGGATTAAAGGCCACTAAATAATTGTCCTGGGATTAACTCCTCGTATCCATTGCACCAAATGATCCCTTACTTTTAAAAAACTAGATAATTACCCTAATTTACCTATTCACCTTAAACATACATTCAAAATTGTTCTAAGAGTGAAATCTCAAAATATATGGTCACATAATGTCGTAGATTAGATCTCATATACGAGCTACTACATATTATTACAAATATTTGTCACTTTATTTGGAAGTTGAAGATGGAGCTTTGTTTGGTTTATTTTTGCAAATAATATTTGGTGGTTTGAATGTAATTTTTCTAAAAATACATTAAATATGTTGTAGACATGAAATATAATCCAAGTAGGATCATTTTTGTAAAATAAAAAGCTCAGGGTAAAGTTTGAAAAAGAAAATATAATCTAAGTAGGATCCTTTTTTTTATATTTTTATTTTCTTGGGTCATAAAAAATATAGTGGAAGTGGTACCCAATAATTTAGCCTAGTGGCCAATGACGTGGGTCAAACACCATGAGATCTTAGGTTCAATTTTCGTAGGTCTTAGGTTCAATTTTAGCAGAGACAAAATATTGGGTGATTTCTTCCCATTTTTGCTAGTCTTGGTGAACAGAGTTATTTGATGGGGAGAGGTGACAGGTGACTGGTGACTGGGACACGTATTCGATGGAATTAGTTGAGGTGCATTCCGAGACTACGATATCAAAATAATGAAAGCGACATAGGTGAAATAAGGTTTTTGGGTGTTCATCAAATTCCAATGAAAGTTTCAAATTGTATATGAAATTTTGTGGCCAAAGGCCGACTTTCAAAGTGGGGAAAAAAAAAGTTAGTCAATAAGTGAAAAATTATAGGTTGTATATTTAATCTTTGCAAAAGCATGATTTCCTCCCCTAGGTTTCTCTGAAGGAATATGCTGAACTTGATCCTAAGATTTTTATTTGTGGCAGGTCTAGCAAAGCTTGAATCTCTTAACATCAATTGTTGCAACTGCATCGCGGATTCGGATATGAAACCTCTTGCAGGTATGACTGCATGGTTCTGCTATTAACTTAATGTCGATGTGAACTAGAAGGAAGTAATTTGGGAAACAATTCGGCAAAAGTTGGGCAGAAATCAAGCCTTAAGATGTGGCTGCTTGTACATATAACTTGATAATTATTTTTATTTCGAAGCTATAGTTTATGAACTGAAAGTCTGAGCCTCCTTTTACATTGTAATGAGGAGTTCATTTTTTGAAGCTATTGATGCTGTCGACACCCTATATCAATGCATATGCTTTGTCAAAATGGAAAAATAGCATATCTTTAAGTTAGCTAGTTTTTTTTTTTTTGGGTGTGTGTGTGGATAGGTACTTCTGTTTATAATTATCTACATATTAAGATAGGAGCATTGAGGATTGGAAATTGCAATATAAATGTATGGGGATGTTTTTATCTCAAAAAGGAGTATGTTGGGAAGTTTGTACCTTTTTTGTAAGTATTTGTGCTGAACTATTTTGTGTATGAAGTGGATGCTGACCTTGGAGATCAGTGTTACTGCTCTTCAATTTTCTTTCTTTGCGATGGTGAAATTTATTCAGTTAACAAATCATGCCCAAAAAGTTTACTTTTTGTGAGATAAGAGAGGAAAGTCAGTCTGCTTTTTACTTGTATAATATTTGTGCTGAAGTATCTTGTGTTTGTTTTTCCTAGTGATAAAGTTGTTTTGTGTTCATATTTCAGGCCTGACAAACTTGAAAGGATTGCAAATTTCATCCAGTAAAGTCACAGATTATGGTGTTACTTTTCTGAAAGGTACGTACTCTTGCCATCCTGAATAATGTTGGTTCTCGCTGAATGTCCCATGCCCTTGCTAGAAGGAGATGACGAAGGGATACCGTTTTTTCTCAACCTCGCAGTTCTGGACCTATGGGGCCCTACCTAATTATTACCCAGTTAGATTTGGAATTCAAGGTATTCTATGTGGGGTTTGGGAGTTGGCCCATTGGGTGTTGAGGCAATCTATCGTTTATACTTCATTAAGTGCTTTAATCTGTTTCTGCTAATAGTCTTAGTTTAAATTTTTTTATGCTTTATTTTTAGCTATAGAACTGATGAATCTATACCAGTAAGGACTATGTGGTACCTGAGAGTGTTACATCTACTTCCTTGTAGGTGTCTAGGTGACGATATCTAAATGAAATCCTTGTAGACTAGTTGCTACTTGGGCAGATGGTATCCTTGTAAAAAATATTAATATGATATCTTTTGGCTCCTGAAAAAACAAGGTTTCTTTTTCGTGTTGTTCAAGTGTTAAGAGGTAACCCTGCATTTTATTTTAGTGCTAAGCTTCAACCACTCAATGTTTAATTGTTGGATTAGGTTAGCTTTCAAGTATATTCTTGGAGCAATATTATATAAATACAGGCATATACATGTCTCTTGCAATATTTTTATGAATTGTCAGTACTGTATATCAAGCTTAGACCTGTGCATTCTAGGATCTCTAATATCATGATCATACCCAGTGTAGTCCCACACAAGGGGTCTGTGCAGGGTAAGATGTATGCAGACCTAGCTATCAATTCTAGGATCACATAATTATTTTTATCTATAAGGGCGGTCCCTATAATATAGTGATATGCGTGGAACAATTGAAATACAGGCATATACATGTCTCTTGCGATATTTTTATGAATTATCAGTACTGTATATCAAGCTTAGACCTGTGCATTTCTAGGATCTCTAATATCATGATCATACCCAGTGTTAGTCCCACACAAGGGGTCTGTGCAGGGTAAGATGTATGCAGACCTAGCTATCAATTCTAGGATCACATAATTATTT
>JAOTQR010000069.1:25972602-25993205 GCA_025774065.1 Solanum ossicruentum | reverse complement strand
GCACTATTCTAGAACACCAGGTGTACGTGAGAGTGGAACACGCGTAGCCTTTGGTACCACAAAAAGAAAATAAACTCCCCCCCCCCCCCCCCCCAAAAAAAAAAGAAAAACTAATCATTACCGCAGAGAGAAGACTATGCACAAGGAGATAAGCTGCAATATACTCGCTCATCTGTAGGCTATATAGTTTAGGTTTTGAAAAAATGCTTGAAACACTCTAAAACAACTACTTCATGTATGATTTTCAAAAAAAATTCAAAACCACCAGAATTCATTTAGCTTTTATTTAGAGCATGAAATGATCTTATTCATCTACTTTTATCATCATCAAATATGACAAGCAGTGAAATAACTTCTAGTTCCCATGCCTATTTGATTGGCTTGACATTGAATGGGATGGAGTGGGTAGGATGCACTATATGCAAAATGATTAGGAGAGAAAATGTAATCTATCACACACATGTATTTTCCCCATTACTGACAATAGTTTAACAAAGCACTGAGAAGTAAATCAAATACTACATATCAAGTCGTAAACCTGAGAATCAGCTCCTGAGGAAACTAGCACATCGAGCACAGGAGAGAAGGCGAGGCCAGTTATCCTTTTAGAGTGGCCTTTAAGAATGCTTTTAACCTTCATCAAGAGACTGACATCTAGTCAATAACGATATATGGTAACTGCCAAAAACAACAAAACTTCTTGTTTATCTTTATCATACCTCATCCACTCGGACATTATATATCAGGATGGTAGAATCAGCCATGCCAATAGCGATAATGTTGTTATCTTGAGGATAAAATGCTATATAAGTTGCTGCTGGAGGTGGAGGCATGAAAGCTGTCACTGTCTGCATCCATAAGATGATAATTCAGCACAGGATCTTTAAGAAAGGGTAGACATAAAAAGAAGATAATCTTGTTATACCTGGAATCTCAGCATGTCGAACAAGGAGATTTTGCCACCAGATGTTGATATCACATAGTGGTCATTCTTGGACAAAGCAAAGCAGGAAACAGTTTCCTCATGGTTTGGTTCATGCACATCATTTGTCATTAAGATGCTACTTGAAGGTTGCCACAATTGCGGTGAAACACTGGCTGTTGCCTAAACAAAGATTGAAACAGTTATCAGAATCACTTCTGTACAAAATGGAGGAAAGGAACAATTTTGTTGTCCATTTACCTTGCCACTTGAATTGCGTTCATTTCTTTGCCACTTCCAAAGCAGGTGAATAGCATTTGATGCTAATGCTAAGATGGCATTACCAGAGGCCGTATATATTAACCCTGATATCTGGAATAACCAAATTGACTCAAAATCAGAAACTGCATCATCAACACTACTATAATTGAAACAAACCACCACCACCAACATATATAGTGGATTCTCACAAGTGGGATCTGGGGAGGGTCAGGTATAACACAGATCTTGCCTCTACCTCATTGAGGTAGAGAAGCTGTTCTTCAAAGACCCTCGGTCCAAGCAAATCCAAATATAAGGAGCAAGAAAAAAGTGAGGAAAAAAATATAGCAACTAACAATGAAAGCAATGCAAATCCTGCAAAAATAGCAAAATAGCGCGACAACCAAAACACACTGAACAACATATTATAATATTACAGCTAGTACGACAACAAACACCTAAACACTCGGAAAGCAAGACAACACTCCACGCTCACACCTCATCACTGGCACAGCCATGCATCTCACTTTCACATGTCCAAACTATCTCAATCTCGCTTTATTCATCATGTCCACCACGGGAACCACTCCCACCTTATCCTGAATATCCTTATTCTTAATCTTATCGCTCCTTGTATGGTCACATATACGAGGTATTGACAAACTAGGGAAGAAATATTGACAAATAAACAAACTCTCCAGCTACTATTTCCCAGTAAGAGTTCACCGTGAAAGTTTTGTTCAATATCTTATTACAATGCCCTCACATACAGGGTGTGCAGTCACAGAGACACAACAGCTTTCAAACTGTGGGGTAAGGGAAAGAAACATGGGTACAATTCAGTAGAAAGCACCGAAGACGTGAACTTGAAATACCAAACAGACGTTTAGTTACTATTGCTAGTCCAAAGTTGGACATTATTGTCAAATCGTTGCACACAAACTTTAGAGGTCTTTTGCTCTGATCTAGACAATCCCGAAGGGTAAAGACAGAAGGATTTCTGAAGGTACAGAAACTGATACCTAAAACCCACTCTTCTTTACTGTACGTTGAAAAATCTATTGGGGTAACGAAAAGAGACTAAAAACACAGAATGTATAGGTGCTAGACCTCATTTAGGAGGGGCCTTAAGCCTCCCATGATGTTATGAATGATTACTATTTTTGAAATTTTACTTTAACTTCAATAGAATCACATCCAGTAATCAAGATAGAGAAAAGAGCCGGCGCAAAATTAAGAGCCCTTCCCTCCCAAACAGGAGAACTCGTATCTACAAGTGATGGATCATATGGTTCAGTTCCACTCAACTTAACACTAACAATTTCATTTGTTGATGGAATGTTCTGATGTCACATGCCTTGATCATGTCAGATTGTGCACAAAGGCATTGTGAGAAGCATTAAAGTTTCCAACCTTAAAACCTTAAGGAGGATGAGCTATGCTTGTATGTACAATGGAAAAATCTCTTATCTCATTTTATACATGAATTTTCTGCTATCATGAAGTTTAATAGAAAAGTTTCCAAGTCTTGAAAGTGAGATAACAAACACAGATATTTCATGAATCAAGAGACAAGGGGATTACCTTAGGCACACCAAGATTTTCAGGAAGTTTTGAGGTCCGGCACTGTGATGACTCACTTATTTCAGTGAGCTTCCAGATCTTGGGTTGGTCATTAGGCTCTTCACTCATCCGGGCTCTGACATTTCTTCCATCGTCATTCTTACAAAGTCAATAGAATGTAAAATATTAGTAGATGATATTGACATGAAATGTGTCCACTTTTAAACATAGTATCTATTTTTCATATTTTATAAGTACGAAGCCTCAAACTAAAAGTTACAAGAAACAACAATATACCCAGTGCAATCCCACAAAGTGGGTTTAGGGAGGGTAAGATGTACGCAAATCCTACCCCAACCTTTATGGGGTAGAGAGGTTTCTGACAGATCATCAGCTCAAAAGAAAGTGGAATTTGAAGCAAGATTAAAAGGAAATAAAAGAGCAAATAGAGATACAAATAGTAATAAACACCAACTTTATGGGGTCTGGGACGGTAAGATATATGCAGACCATTTCATAGCTTTATGGGGTAGAGACAGGGGCGAATTTAGCCCTATTTTTTGGGTCACGAGAACCCGTGGTCATCCGACTAAATTTGATATATTACTTGTATAATTCTTAAAGAATATATTAAATACTAGCTAAAGGAACCCATGCTCAAGATGACAAGTTGGGTTGGTCATGGACTCTTTGTTAGCATAAAGGCTGGGGGTTTAATTCCAACAAACAACATCACTTTTTCCGTTTTTTAAGAATAAAGTAACGGTGCACCCATGTTCTTGAATTCCTAGATTCGCCTCTGGTAGAGAGGTTATTTCCGATAAACCATCGGCACAAAAGGGAAGTGAAATTAAAAGCATTATTATAAGGATATAACATAGCAAAAGAGATGCAAAACAAATAGTAATTAACACAGAACAACAAAAAAATCTATATAATTACAAATAAGGAAATGAAATGTAGTCATTACTATTAGAAAAGAAAATCATAGAAATAGAAAAGGAAAAGCGAAGTTACATCAGACGCCATTGACGGAATCAATTCAATAGGTTTGAAGTTCGATATGAAACCCTAAAGTTGTTGAAGAATGGGAGGCTTCAAGAGATAGGAGGAATGATTTCTCCTAAAAGTTAGGAGTTAAAATATCAAAATTGCTATCAAGAGTTGGACAGTGTAATAGCCCAGCCTGCTAGGATATTGCTCACTTTGGGCCTAGGCCCACATGGCGTTAAAACGCGTTACTAGTGGGTATGGTCTATATACCCAGCATCTCTCATATATATTACCAAGTGGAACTTCTTATCTTAAGGTGAGGTCTCATATACACCGTTGTATAGACACGCACCGACAAGACTGATGCAGGAGTGGATCTTATACCAATTGTAATGGCCCGACCCGCTAGTTAGTGATAATGTCCATTTTGGACTTAGACTCGCATGACTTTAAAAGGCGTCATAAATGAGTAAGGCATGCTTACTTATATATCCAGCATTTCTCTTGTGTTTTGCCGATGTGGGAATCTTATCTTAAGCTAGAATGTCAAAGACAGTTTTGCCCTTCGTGCAAGCATTACTCTCTCGTGTTTTGCCAATATGAAAATTCTTATATTAAGTTAGGGTGTGAAAGACAATTTTTCCCTTGGTGCAAGTATTATTACAATTGCCTTTTGGGTAAATATACATTATAAGAATCATAAGGATAAGTTCAATTTGAATTTTTGATTTACTTTGTCAATTTGAATTATACCTTAGGCACACCAAGATTTTCAGGAAGTTTTAAGGATAAGTTCAGTCTGAATTATTCGGATCGCGCACCAGACATTAGGTAAGAACAAACACGATCCTGTGGACATTCAGTAAATTGTATATTGTTGTTTACAGAAGTGTCATTTAATCAAGAAGCACCCACTATGAATTTTTTCACTTCATTATATAAAGGGTAACCCAATAAACTAAAGCTCTTGCGATACGCAAGGTTCGGAGAAGAGTCCGATCACAAGAGCCTATTATATGCAGCCTTACCTTATTTCTGTCAAATGTTGTTTCTAAGGCTTGAACCTGGGACCTACTAGGCACATACATACTTTTGTAATATTAATGAAAACTATCCTGATGGAATTTTCTTATCCCTCGAAATGAAAACTAAAAATCATTGATAATGATGATAAATTGTATGCACAAATAAAAGGCACTTGAACAGTCGCATGAATTGAGTGTAGAAGAAAGAAAGTGCCGCAAAGTAGAGGAGAAAGAAGAAGAAGAACAAGAAGAAGAAGAAGAAGAGAGAAGACCTACCTTTTGCTGAAGCTGAGGTCTGAACTTTGAAGAAGAGAATTGCAATTTGTGCCTTTGTGCAAATAAACGCTAATATTGCCTTTTAATTTTTAAATTGACGTCAGCTTTTCAAATTAAACAAAAATGTGATGCCTTTGTTGCATTTTCTCACTGCAGCATTTTGCGCTATTCCTTGTTTTGTGAAATCGCCTCACCTCTCGTAAAAGGTGCTAAGACAAGCGTCTTTCACTATATTGCCAACATTCATAACGAAATGTAGACTGTGTTATTTACAAAAATAACATGTCCAATGTAATCTCACAAAAGTGGGGTCTAGGTAAAGTAAAGTGCATAACTTTACCACTACTTTGAGGTGGAGAGATTTTTTATGATATACCCTTAGCTCAATAAAAAATAGTCCTAAGCAGTATAGACAAAGAAAGAACGGAAACGAAGTCAGTCATGGAAAAATGCTAATCATCCTAAACAAAAGTCATATCAAGATAGATAAAAGGATAATCCAAGTGTAAAGAAAAAATGGAACCTCATCACATGGAAAAATGCTAATCATCCTAAACAAAAGTCATACCAAGATAGATAAAAGGATAATCCAAGTGTAAAGAAAACATGAAACCTCATCAATTGATTGACAAGTACCTTTGTAGTTTCATATACCATCATTATTTGCCGAAATCTTTATCCCATTTTCATTAGCAGAAACAGCCAACAGATAAATTGGAGGGCTTACCTTGAATAATTTATTGATGTAAAAGAAAAAAATTAGTTAAAATTTTCTGGGTGAAGCTCCAAGTAAACTTACCGGACGACCTCCATCAGCTTCAAAACATGGTCCATACCCCAGAATTTGATCGAGAAATCATTATCAGCTCCCAAAAATCCATAATTAGTAGTATCAAATTGAGCAACACCCAGATGTTCCTCAAAACCCTAGACGTGTTATTTTTTAATGGTAGGTAAACAATTTGTTTGTTGAAGATTTTGGTAGATGTCATATCTTCATCGGCCATGCAATAGACGAAGCCCTTCTCTCGTATTGGAGACTGCAGTACTTCCTTTGCACTGGGTGGATCAATGTATATTTGGTCAAAATATTTGAAAAATACTTTTTTTAATACAAGTAGAAGAAACGAATTGTATAATTTGATCTCCTCTATAGTGTTTTGTTTCGTTGGATAATATATATATATATATACACGCATGCTCTTGAATATTCTTTCACTTTCACTTTCGTATTTTTTATCTATAATCTTAATATATTGTTGTTATTATTAAAAATAAATGAAAATGCACTTATTTTTCAAGAAAATACCTTCTCGTGAAAAATATTTCCCTCCTGTATCAAACAAAACCCTGAAATACAACCTTATGTGGGCATGCAGTCATCTGGAATTTTGGATGTGTGCACTTGTACGAAATTCATCTAGTGCACATGTTAGGTCAATATTTACTCGAAGAAATGACTCAATTTGCTTGCTTTCTTTTTCCTATTACTCAAAGGAATGATTCGAACAATTATAAGTCACCAGATATGAAAGAAAGAACATACCTCCTTGTTCATAAAAATCACTCGAATTAGAAAGCTGATAGGAGAAATTTCTCACTACACTAAGGAAAATAAAGAGTAAAGTGCTCATTTTACATTACATCTTACCCCATAAGTTGGAAAATTTACATGTTGGAGAGTGCTGAGCTAATTATGTCCTGTAGCTAATAGATTACGACAAAAGAAAAGCCACCACGTTGGTGTAAAGACCAAGTCAAATCTTAAGCTGTGACTAGTACAGAGACTCCCAGCTCCACTGAAGATTCTCCTTCCCTTTCAATTGCAAAGAAAACAAATGTTTGGAGTGTTACATACACTTCATCTTTTGACTTGGAGGATTCTGGTTAGTGTCTCCTAAACGAAAATTTACTCGTCAGTCTGAACCGAAATTTGGGTAAGATCCAACAAAACAGGACACAAGACTGTTTGGCTTCTTTGTCATCTTGGTGCTTGATCAGAGCCAGAAGCTCCAATAGATGGAGCGGTTGGCATACCATTCGCTGATCAATTTTCAAGTGGTGGAGGAACGCCCCATTTGCCTTCAGATTCAAGTGGTTCGAAGACATGAACACTGCCATCTGACAAACCTAACGCGAATTGGTTTGGATCTTGCGGATGCGCTGCAACTACAACTGGGTGGATATTTGAATTGCTGCAGAAAATTACTTGAATTATCAGAGATGAAATCTCTTTGGTGAATTGACGATGTATCCTCACATTACTTCTTGAGGATATGGACACATAAATTTAATTATTGTATGGACACCGGAGAAAGAAGATCTTTTTTTATCTTCAATAGTCGATTGCAGAATATCTTAAAATTAAAGTAGTAAAGCAAAAATACCTAATACTGGGTGATAGATAAGTTGAAGGAATAATACGGCATCTCATATGGAGGTGCCCTGCAGTGAATACGCACACAGTTGCATCCAAAAAACTAGCATATATCAGCTGGCTATCACACGAGAATGTGGCATGAGAAATTGGGGCAGTACTTTCACGCGGAACCCACTGTCGAAGAAGACGCAATGTATTAGTTGTTGAGATCTGAAGGCATTTAACAACAAACTGCAGTCAGGGAGAGGACTAACCTGCTTTAAACATTCCAACTTTGCTGTTTCATATATAGCAATCTGTGCCTCATGAACAGCCAGGAAATGAGTTTGATCCTGATGAAACTGCACTCTGGTATCTGATTGAGATGTCGATCTCCCCGGTAGCTGCAAGGACCTAGCCCGCTGCTTTTCCCACCCATCAGTGCTCCATACACACAGCTGTACAAAAGCAGATAATTTCTATGAATACAAAAGGATAGAACACAGAAATATAGATTACCACTTTAAAGAGTGTCAGAGATGCAGATGCAACTTTCATATGAGCAATGATCATTTGAATGTAACGGATGAAGGCTTAGCTTTTGTCGCCAATAAAAGAGATTAAAATTGCCAAAAAACTAATCGCGACTGCAGAGAGGAGATTATGCAAGATGGCAAAACCTGCAATATACTTGACTCTTCTGTAGGCTATATACCTTTCAGATTTTGGGGTCTTCAAAAATGCTTGAAACACTTCTAAAACAACTTCACGTAAAACAATCAGATTCATTCAGCCTTTATTTAGAGCATGAAATGATCTTATTCTTTAGCTATACCTTTAGATATTTTATCATCATCAAATATGGCATGCAGTGAAATCACTTCTAGTTCCCATGCCTAGTCAATTAGCTTAATATTGAATGGGATGGAGAATGTATGATGCACTATATGCAAAATCATTAGGAAAGAAACTGCAATCTATCATACACATGTATTTCCCACATTAGTCATGAGAATATGTTAAACACTGAGAAGTCAAATACTACAAAATAGCCAGAAGTCATTAACCTGAGAATCAGCTCCTGAGGAAACTAGCACATTGAGCACATGGGAAAAGGCGAGGCCAGTTATCCTTTTAGAATGGCCTTTAAGCTTGCTTTTAACCTTCATCAAGAGATTAACATCTAGTCAACAATGTTATATGGTATTTCGCCCAAAAAACATGAAATTCTGATGACTGAATAAAAACAAAAACTTCCTGTTTATATTTATCATACCTCATCCACTCGGACATTATATATCTGGATGGTAGAATCATCCATGCCAATAGCGATAATGTTGTTGTCTTGAGGATGAAATGCAAGAAAAGTTGCTGCGGGAGGCGGAGGCATGAAAGTTGTCATTGTCTGCATCCATAAGATCATAATTCAGAGCAGGCTCTTTAAGTAAAGAGCTAGAAATAAAAAGAAGACGATCTCGTTATACCTTGAATGTCATCATGTTGAACAGGGAGATCTTTCCACCAGATGCTGACATCACATACGAGTCATTCTTGGACAAAGCAAAGCAGGAGACAGCTTCCTCATGGTTTGGTTCATGCACATCATTTGTCATTAAGATGCCACTTGAAGGTTGCCACAATTGAGGTGAAACACTGGCTGTTGCCTAAACAAAGATTGACACAGTTCTCAGAATCACTTCTGCACAAAATGGAGGAAAGGAACGAGTTTGGTGTCCATTTACCTTGCCACTTGAATTGCGTTCATTTCTTTGCCACTTCCAAAGCAGGTGAATAGCATTGGATGCTAATGCTAAGATGGCATTACCAGAGTTTGTATAGATTAACCTTGATATCTGCAGTAACCATATTGAATTAAAATCAGAAACTTTATTATCAAAACTAATACAGTTAAAACAAACCAGAGAAGAAATACTGGCAACTAAACTATGGTCCAGCTAAGTATTGTTTTGAAATTTCCTGTTCAACAGATGATTACAATGTCCTCACATCTGTGTTGTGAAGTCATGGAGATACAACAGCTTCCAAATTGTGGGTTAAGGAGAAGGAACATGGCTACAATTCCATGGAAAGCACTTAAGACATAAACTTGAAATACCATGCAGACGTTTAGATACTATTGCTAGTCCAAAGTTGGATGCTATTAAATTTGTCGAATCATTGCACACAAACATTAGAGGCCTTTTTCTCTGATATAGACAATCTCGAAGGATAAGCACAAAAGGATCTCTGAAGGTGCAGAAAGTGATACTTGAAAGTCCACCTTTCTTTACTATAAGTTGAATAATATATTAGAGAAAAAGAAAGGACCTCGTTTAGGAAGCCTTAAGCCTCCCATGTCATTCTGAATGATCACCTTTTTTGGAGTTTTAATTTCACTTCAATAGAATCACATCCAGAGACCAAGATAGAGAAGAGAGACAACACGAAATTACAGGCCCTTCCCTCCCAAACAGGAGTACTCATATCTTCATATAAAAACAGAAGCACAACACTGCACTGCAGACTCCACTCAACTTGATCGAACAATTTCATTTGCTGATGTCGTGTTCTGATGTCACAAGCCTTAATCAGGTCAGATTTTGCACAAAGGTGTTGTCATAAACATTTTTCCAACCTTAAAACTTGAAGGACAAGCTATGGCTTGATGTGCATCAATTTGTAAATTCAATTGAATGTCCGTTATCTCATTCTATATGAGAATTATCTGCTATCAGTATGTTCGATGGAAAAGTTTCCAAGTCTTGAAGATGAAATTACAAACACATTAAATATTTCATCAATCAAGAGACATGGGGATTATACCTTAGTCACTCTGACGTTCTCAGGAAGCTTCAACGACCGGCATTGTGATGCTTCAGTAATTTCACTGAGCTTCCATATCTTGGATTTGTCATTAGGCTCTTCATTAATTCGGGGTTTTACATCCGCCGTATTTCTTGCATCTCCATTCTTACGAAGTCAAGAGGATGAGAAAAATATACATTAGTAGATGATATATACATGAAAAGCATTCTTAGAGTGTTCTTCATTTTTAAACATAACGAACATTTATTTATTTATCTATCTTATTCTATAGTAGGAAGCCTTCAACTTAAAGTTACAATAACAACATACCCATTCAGACCAAAATAGTGTTGTTTGGGGTGGGTAAGATTTACACAGACCTTACCCCTACCTTTATGGGGGTAGAAAGGTTGTTTCCAATAGACCATCGGCTCAAAAGAGAAGTGGAATCCGAAGCACGATTATAAGGAAATAACAGAGCAAAAGAGATACAAAGCAAATGGAGTAATGAACAGTAATAATGAATAACAACGAAAATGTATGATTATGAATATGAGGGAAGGCTAGCCTTGTGCCTCTCCCACTTTATAGTATACATGAAAACAGTAATTAACATTCGACAAGAAAATCCTAGAAATTGAAAAGGAAAAAAGAAGGCACAAACATCAAAAGCGATTATGATACACCCTTGATGGAACCCTAAAAGTTCAACTAGAAACCGTAATAGTTGTTGAAGAATGAGGAGGATTCAGTGAAGAGCAAGTAAGGAAGGAGGAGAAATGATTTCCCCTTAGAAGCTAAAAGACCAAAATAGCCATCAAAAGTTGAACGGCGGTTTCCCCTTCGTGCAAACACTATTACAATTATCTTTTTTCGGTAAATATGTAATAAACATAGTAAGAATCACGGATAATTCAAATTAAGTTTTTTATTTACTTCGTCAAGAAAAATGTAACAATTGCTTTTATAAGTTATTATTATACTCCCTCCATCCCAATTTATATGAATCCTACAGGAGGGCTCCTTCTCCCTCCCTTTCTTCAAATTTTGATTCATATTTTTCATAGAGAAATCCCTTATCAAGGATACACCAAGTTTGACTAGCACAGAGTTTAAGAAAAAATAAAAGACTTCTAAAACTTGTGGTCTAAAATAAATTATAGATATTTGTGTGTCTAGAAATTACTTCAATAACGGTAAAATGGTTATTTTAAAGTTAAATTATTACTAAATACAGAATTGTATCATTCTTTTTAAAACTGACTAAAAAGAAAGTAAGTCGTATAAATTGAGATAGAGAGTATCATAATGCCTTTTTGTATCTCCAATACTGAAATTGTAATGAATAGAAAAATGAATTGTTTCATCCATTCAAAAAGTCATTACATACTAACTTAAAGTGCTATAATATGGGAGGAAATACTAAACTTACATAATTGGATTTTAAATCAATACAATCTCCAAGCATTACCTTTAGAAAAGTTAACTTACATCTAAATTTGTTTTATCTCACAAACGGTATTTAGACAATGGAGGAGAGGAGAGCAGTAGATGGTAATATAGGGATTCTGCTGAATAAACAACGAAGGAATGCCATTAAAGCTATTGTCTTCATTTCTTCTATGTTATATTTGTTATTCAAAAATATTACCATCAAATGTTGCAGTGGGCCGGCAACTACCCCTCCATCATCCTTATCAAACTTTTTTTTTTTTGATTTGCACCGGGTGTCCGAGTCCCTTAGAGCACCGACTAATCCCGGGGGTGCACAGGCCCTCGGCAAGGAGTTTTCCGAAAGTGCACCACGGTTAATTCAGGTTTTACCTAGTCCGATGGCCATCAAAAATTGTTTGCACCCAATGGGTTTCGATCTTGAGACCTTGAAAGGGAGCAAACCCCAAGGCGGGTTCACCAGGCCAACCACTGAGGGTTCACCAGGCCAACCCCTAAGAGTTATCATCCTTATCAAAATTCTAGGTTTAAGCTTTTGGAGATGCACAATTATCACTAGTAGGAAATGTTTTATTATCAAGTGGGACTTGCATATGCAAATCTGAATTAGTTGGGTCTCAAAATGGCCACCACACATCAAGTAAGAAAAAAATAGATCCTATGGACATTCATCAAATTGTATATTGTTCTTTCTGGAAGTGTGAGTTAATTAGGAATTACCTGCAATGATTTTATTTTCTAAGTAATTATATATACTTTTATAATAGTGATGAAAACCTTTCTATGGGATTTTCTTATCCCTCATAAATGAAAAATAAAAAATTCATAACAATGACGACAAAATGAATGCACAAATAAAAGGCACTTGAACAACTGCATGAATTATGTGGAGGAACTAGAAGTTGTTTAGGTCTTTTGTCTCCCATGTCTACCTGCATATGTACCTCTCTTATTGTATATAGTTGGCTCCCTATGTATATATACATGCATTTCTTTAGATGCATTGTTAATTAATTGATATAGATAAGTTATTAAACTTAACAATGTACAATAGAGGCTTGGTAAAGAGATCATTAATCTATGTTACTTAATACAAAGATTGCGATCCAACATACTTTGAAATATATTAACTCTAAAATTGGATACAATGTAATTATTCTTACAGCTCCCTTAATTAAACTTAAGTCTTTTTCAATCGCTATTTTAGCTTTCAACTATTAAACTTATTCATTCACTTCTTTTTTCATTTCTTTTTATAACCAAGAAATCCGTTTGTTGCCCACCCTTTGGACCAACCAGAATGGGCCCACCCCTCTACCCTTCGACACTTATATACCAGGCTTCGCCTTGCATGCCTGTGACCTCAGCCACAAATACCCCCCATTTGCCACTTGAGCTAGGCCTTGGGGCTATTCATTCACTTCTGTTCACATGCTTTGTGTTTTTAAAATTTAATAAATAGCCGACGTCACATGAAAAAAAAAATCAATTCTTCAATAGTTACTGCTTTTGTTCCTTTCATTTGGCTAAAATCTCTAAATTATTTGGTTCTTTTCCGCTTCTTCTCTATTTAAAGTCGATAATTTATCAAGAAACTAATGAAATTGTATATAAGAATTTTAAGGGTCACAATAAATATTTTTGATAGTTATATTGTATTATAGAGACTTCCAATTTGTTAACCATCGTCCATATTATTTAAGGAGACTTATTGTTAACCATAGTCCATAGCAATATAATGTCAAAAGACCTATATTTAACATGACTATTTGGAGGTATGCCTATTAGCTTTTTTGTAATTTAATTTAGTGTTAGCAAATATTTACCTGTCTTTTAAATGTTCTTAAGATTTTCTTTTTTTTCTTTTTTGAACTCTTAATTAGTAATTTAGTATAAACCCTTAGAAGTTAAGCTCTTATCTCTTGGCTATTTATTTCATTCATATACTTCATATTAAGTACATATATAAGCTTAAAAAATGATTAATAATGTCAATCGCTTGAGAAGTTTCTTAAGATAGAAGAAGCTTGAGATCAGGGTATTAGAAATATTTTCTCTTGCAGTAACTTCATCATTTGTAGCTGGTATGTGCCTCAAGCGATTTTGTTGCATGGTCCATTCACAATCACGACCATTACTAAAACTGTATATTTTTGTATCTTTTTTAAACTACTAAAACTATTTCACTTTTTTGAGCTATTTACTTCTTTTTTCTATTTTATCTTCTTTTTTTTTTAATTCTTGAAGTTTCGTGATATCCCCTCATGTTTTCTTAATTCTAAGATTAGGAAAGAGGTGAAGAAAATCAATGTAATTTATTGTAGGTAGCAATCAGTTATACTTTTATGGATATCATTTATTATTGTTTTTAGCTTCAATGAGTGTTAGCTATACGTTTATCATAAATAACTCACACATGTACACTCAACTATCTAACCTCCTACCCTAAACTGTGCCCCTCATAACCTCTTAGATAAGGTCATGTCCTTGGTAAGCTAAAATTGCATCATGCCCAGTCTAGTCACCTCTCCCCAATAATCTATGTGTTATTTATGTATAATAAATATAAGCAAATCGTCGAGTTAAATATTTGATATTTTAGAAGAATTGCAAAATCGAAATTGTTCAAACATTTGTTGTATTGAATTTTATAATAACATGAATAGAAAAACACATAATGGTAAACAAGAAATAAGATTTAAACAAGTGAGAAAAGGTAATTCAGTCTTAATTAAAAGATAAAACGAGAATAAATTGACTGTATACCAACTATAAATTATAACATGATTTACTATTAGCATGGAAACGCCCATGTCCAAAAATTAGTTTCGGAAAAAGTGAGTGTGTATGTTTATATATATATCTATATAGATATATATATAAACATATTATATATATATATATATATATATATATATATATATTCCATGGATATGCGACCGGATGACAACAAACAAGAACTTAATTCCAAATCACATCTTGGGAGTTTAAGACACAAACCATTCCACTGATGCCAACAGCAGAGGCCACCCTATCCGTAAATCCAGAATTGTTTGCTGCTGCTACAGATATTGGGTTTACTGTAGGCTGCATGATATTAAAGCAAAGGACACCTGGTCATGTTTGTGTAAAGAAAAAATGGAACCTCGATATTTATATCAACTGAGGAACAAGTACCTTTGCAGTTTCAGATGCCCTGGAAGCATCATAAGCTAGGTTCTCAAAAGTGCGTAATAAACGAATACCGTCATTATTTGCCAAAATCTTTATCCCATTTTCATTAGCAGAAACAGCCAATAGCGAACCATCTTTGTTGAATCGAATTCGGGGGCTTGCCTTGAATAATTTATTGATAAAAAGAGAAGAAGTCAGAATATAATACAATACCACAATTTTCTCAGTCGACCTCAAAATAAACTTACCGGAAGACCTCCATCAGCATCAATACTTGTCAAGAGCTGAACATGGTCCATATCCCAGAATTTGATTGAGAAATCATCACCAGCTGCCAGAAATCGATTTTTAGTTGTATCAAATTGTACAACACTCAGCGATCTTTTCCGAAACCCTTGATATGTTCTCTTAACAGCCCCTTCACTTTCATTCCACTCAACAATGTGTGACTCCCCATCTTTGCTGGTTCCACACGAAAACAGTCTGCAATTTTGCCAACACCCATCCAAAAAAAAAAAGGGGCAAAGAAGAAGAGAGAATGTGAGATTGATGAAAAAGCTATTAATCTCGACCCCTCTAGCAAAATATGTTAAGTAACAGTTACACAATGCATCAAGCAGAATCAACCTAGTTCCATCAGCACTGTATGCCATTGTTGTGCACCAACGACCAGGAGCCTCATAATCTACTCGAGATCCCAAATTATCATATAACCACGCTTTTATCTTTCCATCTAACGCTGTAGAGAAAATAAACTGAAGAAGGAAATTATTAACACAAGTGCAAATGTGCAGACAACTAAACCTTAGTACAAGAGACATCATAACAGTATCCTTACCTGAATGGTTTCTTTATGGTGAGGGCACACAGAGTATACAGGTGCTTCATGACCCTCAAATGTATATTGGATTGCACCAGATGTGGCATCCCAAACCTAGAAATTAGCAAGCGTTGGAAAGAACAAGCAATTATTCCCCTACCAAAAAATGTCTTTCATAGGCAACAAACCGATATTTATGCCTTCCCAACCTTTATAGTTTTGTCATCTCCACATGTTATAACACAGAGCTGCTTATTAGGGTGAGAGAATGCAAGATCATTTACACCCCCAACATGAGCATCAATCTGCAAAAAGCATTATCAGTCTGTACTGTGAAATAATTCAGAATTTTATGGCCAGGGCAAGAGCGTCAATGCCACCATATTATACCTCCACATGCTGACGTATGTCATCATTCCCGTGATAGGAATATATTTGAACAATGTGCCTAGAGTATGCAACCCCTGCTCAATAGAAAAAGTCATTCTAAGAGATCAACTTCTTTTTGACAGTTCACTACAGTAAATTGGGAAATGTGCCTTTCATGGAAGCATACCAAATAACGAACCATCAGGGCTCCATATAACACGTTTAACTGAGACACCAGGATCTTTTACCAGAGCAGTCTGAGTTCAGTTGAGAAATTGTTTTGATCAAATCAGGTAAATCTCATTGAATGAAGATGGCCAGTTCAATCTAAGGAACAAAAAAAAAAAAAGACCTGTAATGGCATTGAACATGCACCCAAGTCCCACACTTTGAAGTTTCTCAACACCAGTCTCTCCCTTGAACCAACTTCCCACAATGCAATATCTCCAACATTCGTGCCAACTAGTTTGTAACATAGAAAGTCATGATAAATGCAGCTGCCAAAAAATATGTAATTACAAATAGAACAACACCAGTGTGTTATAACAAACAAGAGCATTCAGAAGAAGTAGACCTAGAAGCAATGTCTGCTGAGAAGGATGGAAATCCATGCTTGTGGGAGAGGATCCCTGGTTTAACATTCTTGCAACAGTCTTGGGCAAGTCATCAGGTACACTAAGAGATGGATTATGACCTTGCCCTGGAAATGTTATAGGCAGCACATTCACAGGAAGATTAACCTGTATAATGAAAAAATGAGAAAAGAAAGTGAAGCAATGAAAGAAAATGTGAATATTTCTGACAGAATGATTGAAAGATCGGGAGAGCCTACTACCTCATCAGATATTCCCAGTGACCTAGTTCTTTTGGTAGCATGATCCGATTCCCCAGATGGATAATCAATAGAGGGATTTGTTGGTGGAGTCCTAGGATGTTTAAGAGAAGCTACAGAAGGGAATGCAGAAAATCATCAGTTAAGAGAGCTTGAATAACCTACAGAAAACTTAATAATTGTTTCATGTAATGATCAAATTCTTATTATTTGTCAAACAAATTTGGTAATCCATGCAGACCAATTTCATTTGCTTCTGTTTCTAATACCTTGATCCCAATACGAGTTTGTATGATTTACTAAAGTAAAAGGGTCAGAAAAATAATCTATCAAAGTTGACCATAACTGAAGGGAATTCCCTGTCTAAAAGGATTGTCCGGTGCACTAAAGTTTCCACTACGCGTAGGATCCAAAGAAGGGCTCCACCACAAGGGTCTATTGTACGCAGCCTTACCTTGCATTTCTGCCAGAGGCTGTTTCCAAAGTTTGAACACGTGACCTCCTGGTCACATGGCAGCAACTTTACCAACTTTCTCTGTCTAGATACAATAACACAAAGGGAATCAATTCCTCTTGACTACCTGACACTAGATTGTTCTAATGCAAGGGCAATATAATCATGACTAGGTGATGACTACACATTCCATTTGTCATTTACAACTGTATATATCCACAGGACACTTCACAATGATTTTTTACCTCATGTAAATAAACTCAGAGTGATACCTGGAATAGATGAAGGACCAAGACCCATAGGTCCACCAGAAACAGCTGGATGAGCTACAGTGGGTGGGTTGGACATCCAGCCAGCAAGAGGAGCTGCCACAGGTGCTGGCCCAGGTTGGAAAGGCTGAATAAAGTTTGTAACAGAATAAGCAAAACTCTTAGCGGTTAAACATAAGTAGCTGGACAAAAAACTAACCCCATGTGCACCAAGAGGAGGGAAGCTGCCCGGCTTAGGCACTGATCCAAGCAACGGATTATTTGCAGGTGATGGAGCTCGAGCACCATTTGGTTGTCCACAGGAATGATCCACAAAAAGTGTTTTGATATCTGGATTTGGCCTAGGATTTTTACAAAGTTGGTGCTGCCAATTTAAGCTGCAGCATGCATTCATTGTCAGTTCCCAATTTACAATAACCTAGTATTGCTATTTTAATTGAATAGTGACAGGCAGGTTACATTGATGCTGACTACTTTCATCATGATTCTAAGATAATTTAATGGACCAACATCCATGAGCTGCTTACATTGCATAGCACTTCTGAGGTCCTAAAGGATCTACAGCTCAACTTTTGTTGTGACCGGGTAAATACAAGATAGCTAAGTTTGGTTAGGTACAGTATGCTCTGATGCTGTAGCTTAGGCCACTATGGCCTTCAAAACAAATGCTAAAGTTTCACAAGGACATCACCTTTGGTTAATCAACGTCCGTAACCTTGAATTTTTGAGGTTGGGAAACTGCAATTTGTCACGAAACAGGGGATTTGCTTCAATAAGCTTTTTGAGCTCAACCAACATAATAGCTCGTGCAGATTTAGTATCTCCATACTTGGACAGCTGTTCATTCTCCCTACAAATTGACCAGGCCACTTAAATTACACGTTTACAAAAGGGTTCTATCTTCATTGACAAATTACACAGATGTAATACCTGAAATTCTCTAGTGTCAACAGCTGAGTTATTTCCTTGAAAAGCTCCTCATTGAAAGATGCAAAAACTTTAAGATCCTTTACAAGAATTTCAACACCCTTGGACCGGTCACGCCTATCAGAAACGCAAATTAACCAATTCATCAATATGTTAATCTGGGGAAACCAACTATTCCTCCAAAAAAAGATGAAATCTTACTTGTCCAATGCCTCAAGATACTTTTGCTTCCTTATTTCAAAGAATATTTTCATGGAATAACGGTTATCATCCACTTTGGTAAAACCAGAAAGATACTTTTCAACTTCATCCCAGTTACCATTATGCACTTCATCTTCAAAGTACTTCATGTTAAAGAAAAATCCAGATTCTTGCTCAAGCCTATAGCAAAAAATTAAAGAAAAATGTCCTTTTAGCAATGTGTTGCAATGTAAAAAGTTAAACTGCTCATAATTTGCTAAAACTGAAATTGAAAAAGGTACATACTTGTGAACTGTTTCTTTGAACTTTTCCTCGTCTAGAAATTGTAAAATCAAGAATACAAGCTCTCTACTGAGAGATGTCATTGCTACTAACTCGTTTTCAAGCTCAGAACAAGTACGAAAAACCCGTGTATGAGCAGATCTGCAAAATTCCATTAATGAATTTATTTTAATTCAACTAAAATACCCAGAGCTAATAATAATTACTAATAATAAAGAAATAACTAATCCATATGATTAAATTATGTCGTCAGCTCCCACTAACTTTTATTTAATAATTAAATACTAAGCAATTTAATTATTGCCGGACACAAGCCCCCAAACTCAAAGTACTGTTCAAAACTAAACTAATCCCCAAAATATATCAAAAAGGGGGAAAATGAAAAGAGATCCGAACAATTTCAACCCTACCCAGAATCCGATTATTGAAAGTAATCTTCAATCTAACAAGTAACAGAACTCCATTTTCACCCACCGACGCAGACGGTGTGAAAGTAGAGCGACCCAAATACAAAAGAAAGTGATTTTACCTTTGGAAAGATGGGGGTTTTGTTCTAGGAGGATCAGAGACACAAAAGCAGCTTTAAATCCATTGAAATCGAAGATGCAAAGGAAAAGGGGGCCAAATGAATACCAAAAGCTAGAAAAAATACACAGAGAGAGAAAGTGGAGAAATTAAAGCGAAAAGGAGACACTGAGGAAAAAAGTAAATATTCCATGAAACATATACGTACACTGGTTTACAGAGGTTCACCTTAGAGATAAAGAACAGATAGATCCATGGAAGAAGAGAGGAGAAAAATTGAAATGCAAAATGGGACAAATTAATGACGAGCTCGAGGCATTAATAATAGGGTATATATCTTTCTCACTCCCTCTATATAGAAGTCTATGTGTGTGTTCCTATTTCCCTTTTCTCTTATCGTGTCGCGAGAAAATGAAAATATACTTTCGGGAGACATTATTTATAGGAAATTCAGGTTTTTATCAGATAAGTACTTCTGCTTATCATTGATAAGCAGACACGATTCTATAAGTACAATTTTGTAGGGCCCATAAAGCCGGCTATATTTTATCTGTTTTAGTCAGCTTGGAATTAACAGCCGACAGTTGTCGACTCAGTCGGCTCGAATGCTGTACCTAAAAGTATGATTGTCAATTAGAACTCTTGATCTTAGGGCATTTTTTATTTCTTGCATCAAATATTACACTAAAATGATATTAGTAATATTTATTTCATAAATAAATTCCTTTTAAAACATTCATCATGTATAATTTATATTTTTTTAAATAATTATTTAAGAAAAAATTATTTTATATTATTATCCAGCACATGTTGTTGTAATTTTGTAAAATTAAATATTTTGTATTTCAATTTCAATGTATATCAATTTCATTTTGTTGAATGTTCATTATTTTTTATTATATAAAAATATATTAGATATATTATTTATCTAATAATTTATATATTAGTATTTTAAATTTTGGCAGTTTTAATAATCTCAGTGGCTTCATTCGCGGTGGCAGAGGACCTCCGCAACATAACAGATTTTTACCACTATACATCGTATGTTAATGTATAGTACAGTTGCTAGACAAAATAATAATACTGATCGTAAG
>JAOTQR010000069.1:25947476-25967621 GCA_025774065.1 Solanum ossicruentum | reverse complement strand
TTATATAATGCAAATTTTTAATAGAAAAATATGAAGAAATATCATAAAAATAAGGAGGGAAAGTTGTGAATGTTATTTTATATATCGTATTAAAAATAATATAAATGCACGTAAATATTTAAAATGAGATATAAAAAAGAGTTTAAAAGGGTATCCATGTCATTTATTCACTTTATACTGGGATAAGTTATCCCGAGATTAGTATATCTTCCGAGATTAGAAAAGGGATAACTTCCCGGTACTATGTATTAGTCCCAGGATAAGTTATCTCGGATTTACCAATCAAATATCAAATTAAAGTCTATTATATTTTTATCTTGAAATTATATACATTAGTCCTTCACACCAAACAACTCCTAAGAATTGTCGGACAGGGAAAAAAGACTAAAAGGGCAGTTTTGATATTTATGATAAAATAAAGGGCCCTTAAGTAATCTAAATACTGAGCAGTTGACGGTCATGTCATCCCCTCGAGAGACGAAATAATAAAAATCACGTATTCGCGAGATCTCGCGATAAATTGTATTTACATTTTAGTAATGTGGGGACCTTAATAAGTGACCAAACGCGTCCTGTTACATCATTCCAAAATGGAATTTCTATTTTTAACTTTTTTGGATGATTAACATTAGTAGCATTAGGTTATGTTTGTCTACTCTACAAATAGTTATTAAACTTTTGCCAAGTGACAAATCCCTCAATTATTATCTTCTCCTTTTAATATATGTATATAAAAGAAATTTATTAAAAATATTTCTTAACTTGATGCAAGTTGTCAATTTCATTTTAAATTATTGACAGACTTAAAAATACCTCTTTATTTGACTAACTTAAACTAAAATACATTCATAAACTATCACACGTGTTAAAAGCACTTCTTAACTAGGCAAGAACTTAGGAGTGTATTTCACTCTTGTTACAAGATCAAATATATATTTAAGTTCAGTTAACCAAGTAAAGAAGTGTTTTTAACACTATAAATAATTTAGGAATGAAACTAATAATTCATGCTAAGTTATTTTTAATACTTTTCAAAAAAAAAAAAACATAAAAAGGGGGCTAATTTTATCTTGTACCATTAATTTGTTTTGAAAAGAGAAGTTGTAAAACATTTTTTGTATTTTGTACTCTTTACTCTTCAACATAGATTTTTCTTATTTGACCTCCCATATAGCAGCAAAATCAATATTTTTCTTTCAGAAGGATCGTAATAAATGAATGTAAACTAATTTTCCAGTGAAGAAATTATAATTTCATTCGAGAGGGATAAAGCTGTCTCTGTAGTTTGTTTTAAAAACACAACTTAATTATGTATCACAAAGTTGTTATTCATTTATTCTATTTCCAATGAGAGATACATTTTCCTTATTATTGTATTCATCTCAAGCTGTCGTGTTGCATTCATGAAGACACAAAAATAAATAAAGATAAAAGTAGTAAATAAATAAGTGGTGAAGATAATATGATTGAATATTTCAACAACAACAACAACATATCCTGTGAAGTCCCACAAGTGAGGTCTGAAGAAGGTAGATTGAACGCAGACCTTGCCCAACCTCATAGAATATGCTTGTATATTCCATTACACTAATAAAAAATCCCATAGAGTGGACATAAGAGGGTTCGTTAGAAAAGGGTTTGGTACAAAATTAGTTGTCATATGTTTACACAAAATTATATAATATTAACTTATCTTAATTTAAATAACTTAATAAGGTGAGAATGTACATTACTAACCATAGTTAAGAGGTAGAAATTATGGACATACATATATTTTGATGTATTGAATGTTTTGTTGATGTAATAATATTTCACAGGTTATTATCATACTCCTTTTATTGAATCAACAAAAGAAGGAAAATAAAAACTCCAGACAAGTTTTTGTTGCAGTGTAAAATTCATATAGAAATGAGTTTTTTCCAATAGAATTGATGTGTTTTAGGTTTAGGATGTGTGGCCCATATTGCAGAACTAATATATTGGGCCGCCGTGCCATTTACTTGATTGGTGGGCTTTGCTGATCTCTATGGAACTTTAAAAAAGAATAAATATTTATAATTTGCTAATTATGATTTGTAGTGTTGTGTTGGGGGAGGGGAGTGGGAGAGAGAGAGAAGAGCAAAATTGTCTGAGAGAGGAGAGAGGCGAGTGAAAGAGAGAGGGAAGGGACAGAGAGCTGAGAGAGGTAAATTGTATTTGTGTGTCTGCTAGATAATTATACGTACTTATCTAGTATGTATATGTATCAACGATTATTTTTATATATCTGGTGGATAATTGTATATATATAATTACATATATATGTGTGAGTGTGTGTGTGTATCAGTGAATACAATAATAATAACGAGTTCAATTTGTATCTGAATACAGTTTATAACAATAAATAAATTCAAATACAATTGTATTAGTGTTATATCAAGTTATACATTTGTGTTTGTATAATTGATCATTATCATTTATATCGATGTTGTATCAATTGTATTTAAAAATAATTTGTAACCAATACAATTGTATCATGTTGTATCAAGTTCAACTGGGATCTGTATAATTGATTGTTGTCATTTGTATCAGTGTTGCATCAAACGAATACATGTGTATTTATATTTTGCATCACTAAATAGAATTTATGTAATTGATACTTATCATTTGTATTTATATATATTATTATTAATATTTATATTTGTATAATTAATTATTATAAATTGTATTTGTATTGAGAGAGGATGCAGAAAAGGATGATAGTGAGGGAGGCAGGGAGAAGGTGAGAGGGATGGTATAGAGACAGGGAAGTCGAACGAGATTGTAGAGAAAGAGGAGAGAGGCAAGACAAAGAAGGAAAGAGGAAGAAGTGCGAAAGAAAATAGTAACAAAAATTTAATTATAGCTAAACGTTATAATTCTTTTGCCAATGGATGAGGAGAGGCTAATCCTTTTTGAAAAAAATTACCTAGAAAGGCAACACTGATACATTATAATTCTCTCTCCCAGATCTCACACTCATATTTTCTCCCTCTCCCAATCTCTGTTACCTCTCCCCTCTTTTTATATTTCAGTTTTTGATATAAATCAATTGTATTTGTTATACAATTATCAATTAGATATATAAACTAATTTTATCTCTCTCCCCTCTCTCCTCCTTATTCCAACCCCGTTTGCATCTCTGATGCTTATAATACCTAGCTAGAAATCGTAACCAACAAAATATAGTCAAAAAACGTAATTATGTTTCTAGTCTTATTTTTTGAAATTTCCTCTTCCTTTTTTTATCGAAACAATTGTTTAGTAAATAATCATATTATGATTTTCTTGGAATGGGATAATTGTTAAGTAAATAATAATGTCTTTTTTTTTTTTTTTTTTAACTTATGAATGTTTTAAACTATAATTTAAAGATTCTCTTTTATCAAACTAAACACTTTTATAACTATTGAAAATGCTAGACGACCTATAAGATTGAGTAATATGAACAAATATTAAATTCGAGTGCAACAATATTTTCAAGAATTATATTTACATAACTTTCAAAAATATATATATATATAAAAAAATCTAAATATGATCCTGCAAAAGGGATATTTGCATAAATTAAAATATTATTTATTTATTTATTGTTACTTAAAGAAGTATGGTCCAATTGATTGAACCCTATTGGAAAATTCAACCAAAGTGTATCTTAATATTGAAGATATTAGTTGTTGATAACTTGTATTTGAATTTTTGTCACTCCGATTCACTTTTTTACCAAACGTGTTCAGGGTAGAAGAAAAAGTTACATGTACTTGAGGAAGGAACAAATTTACTCATCATATAATATTGAAATAAAGTCACGAAATATATTTTATCTATCTGATTATATAAACAGTAACTTGTAAACTTTATTATAATCACCTTTTATTGATAGTTTTCGTATCCCATTGTAAGGAAGTATATCCACGATTTCTTGTAACTAATTTTTCCTCACACATTACTATTCTCATAATATGAATCTTATAGTCATGTTCCACTTCTTAAACAATAATTTAATTAATCTTTGAAGTTAAAATTATATTAGATCAACTTAATAGTTTACAATCAAAATTTAGATGATAAAAAAGACTACATATAAAAGAGATTTCCCCCCTCTCGATAATAATCGATGATCTCTTCTCATATCCTTCGAAGATTTAAGTTATTAGCAGTACAATAAAGTATTTTTTTCTTCATATTACTGGTGTAATTTAATTTTTTTATAACATATTATTTCATGTTTCGATAACCAAATTTAATCTTTTATAATAAAAAATCAGTACTTCCTATTTATTGTAAGTTATTTTACTTTATCAGTAATTATTTGCATTTCAATTTTTTTAATGACATAAATTTTGTTTGTTTTTTGCATAAATATTATAGTAAGTAATAAAATATTTTTCAAAACATGACATTGGGCAGAAGTTTCATGTTGAGTCGACCAATAGAAAACTTTTACCAAAAAAAAGATCTGAAGTTTCCAACTTGTCAAAATCGGCCATTTTCGAGTTAGGAAGTAAGCCCGCTTCAACTTTGACTTGGACGATCTAGGGTTCTTTTCTTCATTAGATTTCATTGCAAATACGAATTTGGATCTCGTACTCATTGCATCCAAAACCCACTTTCTTGTTTTCGCTGATTTCAACGTAAGTTTTTCTTGTTTTTGCTACATAAATGTCATGTAGATGCATTTAATTTTTGAATTGTGAACAGCATTTGTGGTAATGGATAGCAATTATTCGGCTGTTTCCAAGGATTCTTTCGTTGAATTACAAGTTAAAGATGATAACTTTAGGGATACCGAGCAATTGAAACCAAATTCTGGTGATGATTTTGAAGCCGATGATTTAGATTTGGATAATTTACCTCTTATTTTTGGTGAAAATAAATCTGGGTCTGGGATAAATGGGGCAGTCTTTAATCTCACCACCACTATTATTGGTGCCGGGATTATGGCTTTGCCTGCTACAATGAAAGTTTTGGGTTTAGTTGCGGGGATCGTTTTGATAATCTTGATGGGTGTTTTGTCTGAGATAAGTGTTGAATTGCTTGTTCGGTTCTCGGTGCAATGCAAGGCTTCCTCTTATGGGGAAGTTGTTCAGGCTGCATTGGGTAAAACAGCTAAGATCTTGTCTGAGATTTGCATTATTGTGAACAATGCTGGTGTTTTGGTTGTATACTTGATTATAATTGGGGATGTTTTGTCGGGATCCGTTCATCATACTGGGGTTTTTGATCAATGGTTAGGTCATGGAGTGTGGGATCATAGGAGGATACTGGTTTTGATCATATTGGTGGTTTTTCTGGCACCCCTTTGTGCAATGGACAAGATTGATTCGTTGAGTATGTCTTCAGCTGCTTCTGTAGCTCTTGCTGTTGTTTTTGTTGTTGTTGCGTTCACTATAGCATTTATTAAGCTTGTCGAGGGGAAAATTGAAGCTCCAAGGATGACACCAAATTTCGGGTCAACAAAGGCAATCCTAGACCTGCTTGTGGTGATCCCCATAATGTCCAATGCATATGTTTGTCACTTCAACGTTCAGCCCATTTATAATGAGCTTGAAGGACGATCACCTCAGAAGATGAACCGTGTGAGCCGAATTACTTCTGCTATTTGTGTGTTGGTGTATGCTTCTACGGCAGTAGCTGGCTATTTGCTTTTTGGAAAGGATACTGAATCTGATATACTCACCAATTTTGACAAGGACCTTGGAATTCGTTTCAGCACTGCATTGAATTACATTGTTCGTGTTGGCTATGTTTTCCATCTAGTTCTTGTTTTCCCTGTTATCCATTTCTCCCTGAGGCAAACGGTGGATGCTTTGTTGTTTGAAGGATCTGTACCGCTCACAGAAAGTAGGAAGAGGTGTCTGGCTTTGACTGCCGTTCTCCTGGCACTCTTATATTTCGGGTCAACTATGATTCCTAACATCTGGACTGCTTTCAAATTTACAGGGGCCACAACTGCAGTCTCTTTAGGCTATACATTTCCATCTCTCATTGCTCTAAGGCTGAGCAAAGAAGGAAGTGGTTTGAATGTGAAAGAGAAGATTTTGTCTTCGTTCATGTTGGTATTGGCCATTGTAGTTAGCATTGTTGGAGTGGCTGGAAATATTTATAGTATCAGTAGCAAGGATGATTGAGCTTTGTTCTTTTTCATACAGTGGAAAGGCCTGTTGATTTACCGATCCAACTGAGGATAAGCTACTCCAAGTCAAACTGTCAGGTTCTAGATGGAAAGTCTTGTGATATAGTTCCACTCAAAAGTCATTCAAGCTTTGTGAGTCCATGTAGAATATCAAGAGATAGCCATAGCTGTGCAGATTGATAGAACAGTGATCAAGGATTCATGGAGGAAATGATAATTATTGAGAGTTACATGGATTGCGGCAGCCGGTAAAGTCTAAATTCTTTTTTATTCTATTTGTAATTGTTAAAGGTGGCAAGCTACATATTCACAGCTTCCTGTTTGCTACCATACAGGGGTCATATAACAAACTCATCTTATGTATACAATAATTGAATGCCATTCTTAGTAGCACTTGAAATTTTGAAACCTGCTCCATTTTTTGCATTTATAGTAATATATTTCAATGAGTACTATTCTTTTTGTTTGTGGGATTTCACTGGGTAATGGTATGTTGCTGTTGTATTATTCTTTTTGTTGGTCAAAATTGTTCTGAATTCTGCTCGAAGAAACAATTACTTTCTCTATTTCTATTTGTTTGTCTTGCTATCCTTTTTGGTGTGTTTGAAAAAGAATGTGTTTTTCCTAATTTAGCAACTCTTTAACATCAACGTCCCACATTTCATATATACACATATCTTTAGTTCTGTTCACAAGATTCAAGTGTCTTCCTTACTTTCTTAAATACATGTCCAGTCAAACTAAGACTAACAAATTGAAGTGAAGTACTTCTTATTATGCTGTATTAATTCCACTAAACTTGTTTTAAGGGATTAAAAATTGCTGCATCTATGGTTTTTTCCCCCATTATGCTGCTCCTCCAGCAAGAGTGAGAGAGCAAGCAGAATTGTAAAAGCAGATTGGTTAAGTTTGCAATGCGGGCACTTGCTTGAATGGTTAGCCTTAGCTACATATTCTTAGTCATGTTGCTGTGAGATCTCATGTAATATCTAGTATAAATTGGACATATGGAGACTCTGAGAAGTTGAATGGACTTGTTCCATTAATAGTGGTGTTGTCCTTGATCAAGAAATCAGCAGTCGCGTGGTTTTCCCTTTTCCAATTTAAGTCAGTTTTCTACTTGTTCCGTTCATGTCATTTATGGAAATTTAACTGCTGACCAGTATGATAAACACATGATTCATGGGAATGTATCTATTGATGGCCGATTTTCCACTAAACGTGTTTTTAGGGAATTAGAATGCTGCATTCCCTAAACTCTTTACAGTCGGGAGGATAGATCGGATTACAACAATAACAACATATCAGGTATAATCCCACAAGTGGTGTCTGGGGAAGAGGGGATAGATTGGATCAAGTGGGGAAAATGGGTATTTTCCTGAATGATAAACCATAACTATGTTTCTTAATCACATTCTTTGAGATCTCATGTTATATCTGGTTTAATTGGAGATATGGTTGTCCGGTAAATGATGTTGTTCTTTTGCTTCCGTTCAATTCAGTTTTCAACTTGTTCTTTGAGTGACATTTGTGAATTTTAGTAGACGGTTCATACTAGAAAGTACAAACTCAGAATTCACGGGAGAGTAGTTTCTCGAGTTTACAGATAGTGAAACAGGTCAGTTCTAACTCGTTTTCTTGCACTTGTTTAAAGTGTCCTTCAAAGTTTTCCATACCTTTCTTTCTTCTGCCGTGTAGGGCTCATCATACCATGTAAATCAACGTCATATATGAATGCAGTAAACTAGCGTTGTTCCTAAACTTCCTGCACATTTCAGGGCATGTTCATCACCAGCAATTAAGTATACATTTTGCAAATCCTTTCTTAAATCTGCTCGTACAAAGGGTATTAGTCTTGTTTCTACTAATTGATGCTGCAATCTGTGACTATCAATTGTCAACTCTAGTGTGGCTTAAGCTTGAAAAAGAGATCTCACACAGCATCTTGAATGATTCGGAAATATGGAGGTTCTGGTAAAGTGTTGTAAAAACTATTCTGTAGCTCAAATTTGCCCCATAACTTTGTTACTGGAAAAAGAAAACATAAACGATTTTAGGTGTCCACCAACATGTTCCATGTATCTGCATCATAATAAAATGCTGTAATTTTATGCCATTAAAGTATCTTGGCTCACCATAGACACATTCTCCGACTCCTCAACTTTGACAGGAAGATGACTCATTCAATAATTCGTCTGATAAGGGAGATAGCGCACCAACAATATATTGCAGGATTCGTCGTGACAGGAGCTTTCCTCTTGCACATCGATGCTAAATAAGTACCTGAGAAATTATTTCCTTCTGGAAGTTGTTAAATTGAATGAATAGCAATGGAGTGGACTTGAAGGTCAATAATAATATGTTATAGTAAATGATAAATTTATTTATTGATTTTGAATAATCCGACGGAATACGAGTATTCTATATAATTCTTTTTAAGGAAATGAGAGGAGACACTAATCAAGTGGTGAGGTTTAGCTACAGTTTTTATACTCAGAAATAAAAAAATATTATCCCAGTGCCTCAAAGGCTCCCGCACATTGAGGGGTAAAAGAGGGTCGAATGTACGCCGTCTGATCCTTATGTTTAAAAACATAGACCGACTCTTTTCGGATGACCCATGATGAGCGTCGAAAGTTGCATTGACTAACTACTACTTCACAATTGAAAGAGGTGCAGACAGTTTAAAGAGTCATTTTGCTTTATTTCATCATACCTCAAAGTAAAAAAATAATTAATCTTTGGTTTCATCCGAGATTGATGGAATATATAAATGTAATTAATGGTATCTGTTTGCAATATTAATAATTTGGCCCGCAGACCCAATAATCATAATCTGACATCCTTACTTAAATTTCAGTTAAACCTGATTAAAATTAGGTGAGAAGGCTGATTATTCTCCTCAATAGTTAGGCCATTCCTCTTGATTATGATAACTCCTAATGGAAGTTACACAGAGTAATTATTTTCATTCGTTAGGTATTGAAATTGATAAGACACACGCATGCATACATTTGGCCTACTCAATTTACTTTCGTGTAAAACTAATCATCCAACTATCTACCTGTAATCAACATTTTAGAATAATAACAGTTAAAGAGTTTGACCCAATAGTCAATGAAGTAGGATGAGAATCAGGAGATCTAAATTACCCGATGCCAATGCTGATAAGAGTCGAATTAGTCGAGGTGCGTACAAGCTGACTCGAACACCACAGTTATATAAAGAAAGAAAAATCAACATCATAGAATAGTTCAATATCTTAACAAGCTGAATAATTCTCTAGAAGGGTATTCAGGCCGCAAGATGCTCGTAGTTTGTACTATATTGATTTGATCTGATTCGTGTGATAATATTCACAATTTATTGCCAAAAAAACAACGGCGGTTCAAATATTCCTTTAGGCTTAAAATTCAAATTGGAAAAAGGATAAAACAGAGAAAAATTATTCGGGCATGGTCCATTGATGATATTAAGGCAAGATATACTTAGATTAATAGGATCAGGGAACACAACCTTTTGTTTGTAACAAAAATTCCAAAGTTTTGGACAATTCCACCATTGCCTTGTTCACATGGTGAACAGTACTTGATTGTTGTTTGTTATTGCAGGGCCCATGAATTAATAATATTCATGCACATAAAACCTATTGTTGTTTCACAATCATCAACATTTTTACATTTTGAAAAAGCATACTTGTTTTGTAGGGATTTTCCAACAAGCCACATGGTAGGAATACAAGTTATCTTTGATTAAAGTTCAAAAGGGAAATTATGTGTGTCAAGAACTTAAGGGTACCATTTTCACCTCTTGTTCAAATTTTAGCGGACTTAAAAATACTAAATGTTTTTTTTTCTTCATAGACAATGTTTTTTGATATCTGTATTGGTAGAAGATAATAACAAGTACCTGTAAAATTAGTTAAGATGTGTGTAAGCTAGTCCAACAGATATTATGACATCGAAATCCTTATTTAAAAGTCTTTCTTCATTTCAGATTTTCAAAAGAAAACTAAACAAAAAAAATAAAATAAAAATAATGAAGCAGACATCAACGGATAGAACTGGTCTGCAGTCCACCCTCAGATAGTGATAGATCAACTTAATCTTTTTAATTAATACTATATGAGTTTTATTAGAAATAGTTAATAAATTGAAAATTAATAAGAGCCGGCAAAACAATAATTTGCAAAACTTAAATGAAGTCAAATCTCATTAACATTGTTATCCAATGCTTATCTTGTTGTACTGTCTTGAAGGTCAAATACTTTTTAATTTTTTGTAATTAACCAAATTAAAATTAAGGTTTGACTCATTAAGAGGTAAAAGAAAAAGTCTTGCAATATAAAAATTACATACAAACTGTTAACTAAACTTGAAGTGATTAAGCAAAAGCAGGGTAGGCCAAGTTGGGGTGGGGTAGGGGTGACCCCAAAAACTAAAGACTATTCTTAGCCGTGATTAATGGGCAATATAATTCCAAGAATTTGTAATTTCTTAATTCACATTTTGGCCAATTCTTGGATGGAACATGGGCTTGAAGAGTGAATACAACAACAACATTAATTCATTGCCTCAAAGGCTTCCGCCCATTGCGGGTTAAAGAGAGACTTGAAGAGTGAATGACCCCCATATCTAGATTCATATGATTTGAAATTTTAATTCTAAAAGATAAAATTTGATGAAATTTTTTTTTGATCTAATTGATTAATTTAAGAAAACATCCATCATCTCTTATTAATTCACCGTGATTTGAACATATGAGGTGAAATTATCTGTTAGTTCTCTCTTTTAGTTTAAAATTTTATGATTCTCAATCAAATTTATTACTTTCTCCGTTTAAAAAAGAATGACCTACTTTAACTTGACATTGAGAATACATAAGAATTTTTAATCTTATGATTCTAAAATATAGTTATGCTTAATGTACCAAAATATCCTTTAATCTTGTGCTCTTAAACATGTCACTTTGAAAATTGAAATTAAAATTTTAATAAAAATGAAAATAATTTTTTTAAATAAATTTAAAAAAATAGATCATTCGTTTTTTAACTAAAGTACTACCTATTTTTTCGTTGTAGTCACTCTCAAGTTTCAACTACCACCTAGTTAAGCAAAGTTACACACTGAATAAAAAGTGAAAGTGCAAAATCTCAGCAACCAAAATTCACCTCTCACTTTAAGCCTTTAAACTTTATAATGTAATATAATGTCTTCACACGGGGCGAAGATATATTCATTCAAAAGTGGTTAGATAAATATTTTTTATTGAAAAATTTATTCAGATATATGAATTAAATATAGGTATATATATATATATATATATAAATCATCACTCATATTCTAAAAATATGAACGTCTATAACGAAATGGTGATGTAGCCACATTAGACTTCACATCCATCTTCATTATAAATATTTGTAGAGCCCCTTCATTTTCCTTTCAAGCAACACCCAAAATCAGAGCAAAAATACTAACAAAAAAGAGGCCAATGGACTGGTTTTCTTGGTTGTCCAAAACAGGGCTAGAGCCTTCACTTGTGTATGAATATGGGCTAGCTTTGGCTCATAATGAGCTCGAATACGACGACGTCGTTTACTTCAACCACGAATTTCTCCAAAGCATAGGCATTTCGATCGGCAAACACAGGTTAGAAATTCTCAAGCTTGTCAAGAAAGAAAAAGGGGCAATCCCGAATTCGATGTCCAGATTTCTGCAAGTGATTAAACGCACAAAGAGGCGTTTCTCCAATTACATAAGGAATTTGGGTCATAGCGAGGAATTAGCACTTGCTTTAGTCCCAAAAAGGAATAGCAGTTCCAGATGGAAAAATTCAATGATGAAAAGGAGGAATACGAGAGTTGCTGCAGCTAAGCAGAATCCTTTGTTGCTCACTAATGGGAGTCCCAAATTCATTTCAGATTCAAGAATGAACAGTTTCTCTAGTTCAGTGGTTAATGATGATAAAATGGGGGATGATTATTGGGCATCGTGTGTAGTTGAAGAGATCAGGTGGGATACAATGTTTCAGAATTTAAAACCAACTTGATTTCTGTCTTTCCTTTGTTCATGTAGTTTCAATGTTAGGCAACGTAGATGGAGAAAGCCAACCATCAATGTATAGTGTGTGTGAGTATCAATGAGATTATTTAACATGTTTCTCAACTGCTCCCATTTTTTGTTTAATTCAGAGATCCGAACATAATGATGACAATGAGATACACCGCGTTTAATGATCTGAAATTCATAAAAGTTATAATCCTCATAATAAAGATATATATATAATTGTCATGATGAAGATATATTAGAATAGAATAGATCCATTTAACTTTCCCAACTATTAGAATTTGGATGTGAAGCACAATGTACCTACGGCGCCCGGACCGTATCCGGTGCTCGAGCATCATTGACCCCAAATTTTTTTTTTTGTACTTATATAGTAAATATGCAAAAATTGTATAAATATAAAGATAAGCATCCACTGAAGTTTTGTGGGTGCTTTGATTCTGCGCACCTTCCTAAGGCTTAGAACAAGTTGCCAAGTGAGGGATTGAATCCCACTGGTAGCACTCACTTTTTTACCTTAAATCTCGATCTACTGTTGAATCTCACTAACAGCAATAAATTTTTTTAACTTAAAATATGAGCACAAAAGGACTACCAGATGAGCATCTGCAATCTTTAAATCTTGATCCGCCATTGTCTACAACAAAAGAAAATGGCATATTAGATGATGACAACAACACAGATCTGGTAATAAACACCGGCAAAGTAAAACGTCTGCATTTGTAAAACTAATTTTTCCTTCATTGTGTTTGACGTGTTATTAAAAAAAATATGAAAAGAAACAGTACCTTCAGGAAGCTCCGTCTGTCCAAACGGAGAGCAAAGCGTGTTTGCTGTACCCATCTCCCCTTCTGTGCGCGCCTTGACATCTTTCTCAACATCCTACTAGAATTTAATTATGTGAAACTAATGCAAATGTAAAATCAAAATCAAGCTGATTAAGGATAGAAAGAAATTTTAAACTTAAATTATTTTCAAATTGGATAAGATAATATTCTTTTTGGACGGAACAGGAAAAAAAAGATATCGTATAATACTCTATCATATTTTATTGTTCTAGTGAACACAAATTATTTTATTAACAATAAAAAGAAATTTTAAAATTAAAATATTTCTAACAATAGTAAAATTTCTATTTATAATAAGATAATATTTTTTAGCGATGGACTAAAAAAGAAATAATGTCACATAAAATGACATAAAAGAAATACTATTTAGAAGGATATTTGGTTGTTTTATCCTTATTTACTTTTTGTTATTTATATTCCTTGAATTGTTTGGATATGATACATCTGATACGAAACATGTTTAAAAATAAAAATTTGAGGCTACTTTCCACTATTTTTGATTATTTCAAAATTATTCTCCTAGAAAATGTAAAATAATTGAGAACCTTATTAAAATGAAAGGTAAATATTTTTAAAAAAAGTATTATAATTCTTCTGAACTTGAAAAATTCACTTATTTTGTATGATAAAAAAATCTCAACAATTTACTTAATATAGATTAAAGAAGTCCATTTTAAATATAAATTCTTAAATCACTAGTTTTTTTTTTTGGGACTAAGCAAGTTAATTAGGAGGTGGGCCGAAACATTCAGACCAATAACCCTTGAGCCCAAAGGCCCTTGAGAGTGGAGTTTCTCTTGAGTTGTTCTCGTCGCCGACCAGTCCTTGCCGTCTCTTCCAATTTCACAGACAAACACAAGGAGGAAGTTCTTCTATGGCGGCCGCATCGAGAAGCCTCATTTCTCATCTCCGCATCTACTTATCATCCAAAGTTTCAGTAAACCAGTTGAGATCATTCAGTAGCCAAGTCGAGGAATTAAGCACTCGGATTATCGAAGGAAAACCTGGAATCATGACTCCCAACTCCAAACGGACTGGAGCAATTGCAATCAAATGTGGAATGACAGCTCTATGGGACAAATGGGGGGCACGGGTTCCCATTACTATTCTTTGGTTAGACGATAATATTGTTTCCCAGGTCAAAACCCCGGAGAAAGAAGGCATTTCCGCCCTACAGGTTCCCTAATTTCAACTGATATTTAATCGAGCATGCCTACTTTCTGAAAGAATTATGCTAAGTTCTTATGGACTATATCTTTGTCCCACAGAAAGTAAAGAAGAAATATTTTGTTAGTGTATGATGTGCTAGCTGACTTTTGTTAATTTATCTTCCATGTTAATTCAAATGCATCACCTAAAGAGTTTTGTTATATTTGTAGTTAATGTGAACTGTTTTCAAGTCTGAATAGATATTCTGGTGTCTTCTACACTTGTTGAATAAGTTATTGGTCTTCTACCTAATGATTTTGAGGACTGTGTTAATTACTCTTTATGCTGCGGTGTGGTCTAATTGATCCTTTTTATGGTGGTAGTTAGATTGGATGTGGTCACAAAAAGGAGAAGCATTTGACAAAACCTGAAGTAGGTCATTTTAGAGCACAAGGTGTGCCCATGAAGAGAAAGTTGAAGGAATTTCCTGTTACTGAAGATGCCCTTCTACCTGTTGGAACGAGCATCAGTGTCCGCCATTTTGTTCCGGGCCAGTATGTGGATGTTACTGGAATTACAAGAGGGAAAGGTTTTCAGGTGTGGAGTAATCTTGATTGTGTTTATTGTTTGATTAGTCGTATTGATCGGTATTTAGCTTTTATGGACTTCCGCACGCACCACAGGATACAAGTGATATTGTTTGATGAGAATAACTTATATTTTGACCTCAAATTAGCGTTTGAGACCAAGTTTTCGTACTTCAATGAGTTTTTTCATCAAGACAACAACAACAATATACCTAGTGGAATTCCACAAGTGGGGTCTAGGGAGAGTAGAATATACGCGGACCTTACCACTACCTCATAGAAGTAGAGAGTTTGTTTCCTGGGAACCCTTCTCTCAAAAACACATAAGCAGAATAAACTAGATGTGGCAAAAAGGAAAGGAAATAGGAAGAGCTACTAATAACGAAAAACATGACAATATGTAAATATGATAAATTAACACATATAAGATAAATAATAACAACACATGATATAAAGACACGACAAAACTTATTACCCTACTATATCCCACAGTCAGGCATCAACCTAACCCTACTGAAACCTATTAGCTTGCTATTCTAATTCACGACCTCCACTCCTTATCTAAGGTCATGTCCTTGGTGAGATCAAGGTTTGCCATATCTTGTCTGATCACCTCCCCCCAATACTTTTTCAGACCTCTACTCCTCCTTGTAACTCCTAAAGTTTTTCATCAAGACACAACTTGAAATTTTCAATTTTGTTGACGATTGAGCATTTCTTAATCTTCACAGCAGTTTTCTAATAGAAGTAATATCACACACCACCGTCGTACATATTAGATATGAATTCTCTAAGCATTAGCTGATGGTAGAAATATTGTATTTTTTTGTGGAACAAAATTCCACCTTTTTACTTTCTGTTCACTTCTTAAGATGTAAATTCAATTGTCAGTGTTTGTATTACTCTTTGAGGGCATGTCTCATCTGATGAACTGTACTAATGATCGGGGAATTTCATGTGTGTAGGGTGGGATGAAAAGATGGGGATTTAGCGGTATGCCTGCATCACATGGTGCTTCATTATCCCACAGAAGTATTGGTAGTACAGGTCAAAGAGATACTCCAGGAAAGGTAGGTATTACCTTTTCTTCGATTTTATGTAGTGAACTACAGTGCATGAGTCCTTTCTTACAATTAAATTAGTTGGCATCTGCCACCCATCTCTTTTGGTCTACCTTATAACCAATTGCATTCTAAATTGCAAATAGCATGCTTGTTATATTATTTCAATTGTATTAAACATGATCTGTAACTGAAATTGTTACTTATCTGTGATTGGTTGCTACTTATTTGAAAGAGAAGTAACTCTTGTAATCTAATAACAAAATGATGCTTCAGTGAAGTGTATTAAAAAAGAATATTCATTAGAAGCTAAAAATTGGTTATTTATACTGCTAAATAATTTTACTAACTTCGTAAATGTTTGGTAATGTTGTTTGAATAATGATATGCCTCATAATTTATGATAGTCTGATAATTGTGCATTTCGCGCCAAAGAAGCATGCACTTTACTTCTCACTTTTGCTTCAAGCTCTATACTCCTTGTAACTTTTTTGCACTTTCGCTTCTGAAAACGCTCAAGACCTTTATCTCCTCCAGTGTTATCGAAGGCGGAAAGCACAAAGCTCTAAGGTTTCAATGAAAAAAGGCGGAAAGGGAGAACAAAATATAACTATATATGTTTATTCAAAGACTGATAATTATAAACATGAATGACAAATATATGACCATAGAAATTGAAAACAAATTATGATAAAGTGAAATATCAATTGATTAATGTTACTTCTTCAGAAAAGGCTCATTGGTTACCTTTAAACTCAAAAAAAAAAAATTCAGAAAAGGCTCATTGCAAAGAAAAGTTTGTCATAGAACCTTGATGACAACACTGAAGCACACATGAAGCGAGGCGAAGCGCTCAACACGTTTTGAGCCTCACTTCAGGGCTTAAGCACTTTTAAAGCGCGTTTGACTACACTGATCTCCCCTTTGCCATCTGACCCTACCTTTTCAATTCCTAATTTGTCTAGCTATAAGATTATGGTGAAATATAGAAACAACTAGCAATAAACTAAATTTACTGCATACAAATGCTAAACATCTTCATGCACGATATCATGGACAGAGTTCCTCAGCCGAGAGTTCTTGAGTGGTGTGCTGGAACTTCCACGCAATTAGCATATGGTGAGCTGTTAATATAGATAGCAGCTTTTAAATCATTTTTGGGTTTCATATCTAGGGTGTGTCATGGAACTTATAGAATCTGCCCCCACCTCACCTAACCCCAAAATTTTTTGGGGCGTGATAGGGCTTACGAAAGAGTAACCGTACTTGTGTACACACAATTGTTCTCGTGTCTGAGTTTTTTGCCAGGTCGTTCTAATAAACATTGGGTCATTTCTAGAAGTATGTTGATGCAATTCTCCATCATGTCATTGAGTTTGACCTTCATGTGCCTGAAAGTATGCTCAAGAGCCTATGACATTCTAAATTAGTTGGGAGCTTGACCTCTCAGCCTGGGTAAATAACTTAAATTGCCGAAGTTGCATTTGATATGTTTGATTAACTTATTTGGTTTAACGTTTGATTGGATCTTATGGAACAATTGGTTTTGTATAATATTGTTGTAGAATCTAGTTAATGCTACAAGCTTCCACTTATATTTGTAACTTTTTTTAAAAAGGTATTTAAAGGGAAAAAGATGCCTGGGCGTATGGGTGGAGTGCAACGAACTGTTAAAAATGTTTGGGTCTACAAGATTGATCCTGCCAGAAACTTGATGTGGGTCAAAGGCCAGGCAAGATTTTGAAACCCTTCTCGTTTCTTTCAAACTTAAATCATGTGGATAAGCGAGTTATTAGCCTGTATGTATTGTTTAAATATAACTTTCCTTCCTTGTGCAATCTTTCTGATGAAATTCTATGCGTTCAAACTCTCATTGACTAAAAATTTGGTAACTTGACAAAAAAGAACAGAGAAAGAGAGTTTGACAGGGGCAATCAACATTATTAACCCCCTCCCTGCAGTATCTGCTTTCTAATGAAAATTAGCTACCTAGAAAAACTACCAGCCGTCTGCAAATATATGGGAACTGTGTGGGGTGTGGGGTGTGTGCGCGTGGTTTTTCACTTTTGCTTCTTGGAGGTCAACAAATTTGCGTCTGAAGAAAAGGATCATTTCGATCTCTTGCTTGAAAACTGTGATTAAATTGCTTTGATCGTGTAAAGAGGGTGGACTAATTCAGCATTACACCAGTCGTTGTACAGTTCTATGGATCGATAACTCAGAGCCAGTGATTTACTGTAATTTTCCTTTCAGGTTCCTGGAGCTGAAGGTAACTTTGTATTCATCAAAGATTGTGTGTACAAGAAACCAGATATTTCAATGCTTCCATTTCCCACGTACTTTTCTGGAGAAAACGAAGATGAAACAGATTCGGAACCATTAGTGGCTGATCTTGGTGATACAGACCCTTTTATGGCTGCTGATTAGTTGTAGGCAATCTAGCTGTGACCATGGCATTTTCTGTCTTTACCTAATTAATTTCTTGGAAGTGTTGGTGTTTTAGAAGGAATTTGTTTGTAGTAGTGTTTGACATTTCTCTGGCCGATGGCACTCTAATTTTGAGTTGTACTACAAATTTTGCTATCTCTTGTTTGATAGGGTGAATTTTAGCTACCTCTTCCATGCAACGCGAACGGGTTATGTTGTTGCTGGTTGACTAGAGCTAATAAAAGAAGTATGAAAGGAGAATTATAAACGATGATAGTCGTCATTTTACTTGTATTCTGGTACCGACCTATATAGTTGTTTTGGTCTCAAAGAAAGTGTTTTTGACATGACAAGGTGACCCCAAAGGTAGTGTCAACAATTCAGCCTAATCTTTGTATGTGCTACGTCTAAGTTGCTCGGACTCTTCAAAAATACTATCGCACTTGTATAGAGTCTTTCCAAAATATAATATTTTTGGAGGATTCGACATCAACTGTTGATATCGGGTCCTTTAAACAAACTTGCTAGAAGGTTTGAATAATGTACTTACAGCTGTCCAATCTGCAAGTTTTGTGTTGAATTAATAAATGATCTAGTCATGGATTGGGTCTTGGCACACTAGGAATTATAGTCCAAAGACCCCAAAACGTCCAACTCTAGCTAATTTTATAATTTCTTTGTTTGTTTCCAAGTTTGTCCTCTTTCTTTTTCTTTATTTCCTTCTTTCTTGAGTCATTTTTAATGTGAAAATGACAGAAGAAACCATCTTCTAGCCGTGACTGGTGGAAGAAATGAACCCCCACAGAAATAAATCCTCATTTATGCATGTATCAAAAAGTCTGATCAAACTTGTGGACTTTTTTGGTCTATTCTTGAAAAGGAAACAGTCTTTATTAGTTCACGGGTCCTTCATCTTTTGTCACTCTCAACTTCAACTACCATCCAATTCCCACCCAAATGAACTCTCTAGTCCATAAAATTTGGCATCTCCTTTAAAACTCTCCTATCTTCAAAAGTCACAGACACCATGGACTGGTTTTCATGGCTCTCAAAAACTAGCCTTGACCCATCTCTTCTTTATGACTATGCTAATATTTTTGCTCATAATCAACTTGATCAAGATGATATAGAATATTTCAACCATGAATTTCTCCAAAGTATGGGCATTTCAATAGCCAAACATAGGCTAGAAATCCTCAAGCTTGCTGCTAAGGAAAAGGGAAGAAGAAGAAGCTCAAGAATTCATGTCTTTTGGCTTCTTGTAGCTATCAGGCAAGCAAAGCAACATTTCACCAAGCGCTTGAGCACGTGGACTCGTCGGTCAGATTCAACTGCCCTGATGCCTTTGAGAAATTACAGTTCAAGATGGAAAGCATCTATGTTGAAGAGGAACAAGAAGCTAAATGCAGCTAAACAAGAAAGACCAGTAATGCAGAGTATTAATGCTACTACTAATCAAGGAAGGTTGATGATGCTCACCAATGGGAGTCCCAATCTCATGATAGACTCTTCTGATGCCTGGATTAACAGCTCTTCAAGCTCCCCTGCTGAGGGTTTTCGCGACATGGATGATGTTGATGGTGGAAACTGGCCAACTATTGCTATTGAAGAGATTAAGTGGGATGCAATGTTTCAAGACTTGAAACCTACCTAAGTTGATTGAACTCTCTACATAGTACATGCACATAATTTATCCTCATGTTTTTTCTTCTAGATACCTTAGACTTTCATATATTTCTGGAATTGTGGCATTATATCCCCCCCCCCCCCCCCCCCCCCCTTTTTAAGGGGGGAAGGGAACTTTTCCTTATATCTTTTTTTTTTTTTTTTTCCACTTTTATTTTGAAAACACCC
>JAOTQR010000069.1:25932073-25942756 GCA_025774065.1 Solanum ossicruentum | reverse complement strand
AATAGTGAAAAATATGGTGTAAATTTTATCTTTAAATATTTTTCTTAATATGTATGTATTACCTTATAAATTCAGTTAATATGAGATAGAGAAAGTATTATTTAACTCTTAAAAGTTTTTTTCTTTAGAGTGACGGTTCATATTCTCTATTGTATTTATATAATTCATTATGTGTCAAAATCTACACATTTCTATATTTAATAATAATTTATAATTTCACAAATATCTATCATTTTAAATTATAAATTTCAAAGTCCTCGATACATTCTAGTCGGCGAAAGCGAATATTAAATTATTATATTAAATTATAATAATGAGGAAGGTGCATAGAGTATTGAGGGAGCCTAGCATTTTTGTACCACCTCCATCAAACACGTCTAACCAGCCACGTGCTCTCCTCAAAACCCCAAACTTTAATAAATTTCAATACCAAAATGGAAGGGCAGTTGAAATAATCAATTTTTAGACTTGCCAACTCTGCCTGACCCCACAATGCTCATTTTGAAAATTTCAGCAATTTTCCCCACCACCTCACTTTTCTCCTTTCATTCTGGCAAGTGGCAAGTATCCCAACATTTGAAATCTTCACTCTTTTTAGTGCTATTTCACTTTTTCAATCACTTGGCCTCCTCTCCTTCTTTTTGGGTTCAAAATTGGCTGATTTTGTAGACTGACAGTACCAAGTAAAATTGCAATGTTTACTGTTTTAAGAGCTTAAAAATTCGATTATTTTCTTTGTCCATCTGTACTTGGCTTTGAGTTCAATTCGCCAAGAGGTCACTCTCATGATCCGCAGGCCAGATTCCAATTCATAAAATCAAACCTGTAAAGAAACGCCATGAAGTACAATAAGTTAGCATCAATAGTAGTTGCGATTGGCGCATAAAAATATGAACTAACAACCAACCAACCAAAAAAAAACCTCCAAATAAGTAGATTAATGACACTACGCAGTTGTATGATTTTTAAGTTCTAATTGAGTATGAAATTAATCACAATTTGCATAAACAAGAAAAAAACTTAGATTAATTATGGGAGTTGATTATAAATCCTTAGATTATATTGTGATATATATTGAAAGCTGTATATGACATGCCGAGCACTCTAAAAAAACCCAAAAAAAAAAATACAAAATTTTTGGGGTTTGGGAGTTTTCGCCTGAAAACTACAAAGGCAAAAGGCCTTTCTCGAGTCATCCCCTGTTGACTCAGTGAGCTGATGCTAAATCAGGAACTGTACAATCAAAATGATTCACGAAAACCCTCATAAATCTTCGGCCTTGGACATGACGGAGAGCCGGCTTGGTCGCGGCTGGAAGTCATCTCTTCGACGGAGATGATGAGAAGATGGGCGGATCAAAGCGGCAAGCGCTCTCTTTACGAGATCACCTTCTACAGTTCCGATTCGAACGAGTGAGTTTGTCATGGCCGATCTTCGCATATTAAGGTGATAGGTAGATCGGTAAGAGGAATTGGAATGACTCCGATTTTGGTCCATATTTTTGTGGAGACTGCAACGGAATGAGCCTGGATGCGTTGTCGGCGAACACATGCAAGTTTTCTTCTGTTTAGACGGCAATGGCCTGCTGTTCTGCTTTTGTTGATTAGGGTAAACTGAAATCGAACGGCCGGCAGAGGCGGAAAACCTTACATTAGGCGATGGGGACACGGATCGACGAAGATTCACCCGGGTTGGGGATGTGGATCGGGTCATGAAATCGGAATCCCTGTTGGAGAGACTGGAAAAACTAGGTGAAGTAGAAGACATTGAGTATGAGCAGAACCGACCCGAAGGTGAAGTGGATCGTTGAAAATGGTGATGAAAACTTGAACCATGAGTTTTGCTTCTAGAAGAAGAAGCCTCCATTGTTGAAAGGATTTTCGATTCAAAAATTATCAAAACAAAAGGAAATAATATTCAGAATTTAGAAGAAATACCTTGAAAGTGCCGTTTCGCTCTCTATTTCGGCAAACCTAATGCCCAACAAAGGCGACGATTATATAGGAAAACGTACAAGATGGCAAGATAGTAATTAAATGAGATTCGAGGGACAGTAAGGTCAACAGGCACAGGATGAATATGTTGGGGGTGTGGGGGCTAGGGTTTTCCAATGGGTCAAACGGTAAATCACCCAAAAAGCTATGGGCTTCTTCGATGACAACGCTCACGCGAAACAATGCAGTGATGACGACGCGCTGCTAGTATTGTGCATCGTGTGATCACGGTGCAATAAATGGAGGTGGGATTAGGAAAAGAAGTTTAGCGCCGAATCTGGGGCCATTTGTCCGTAGGATTTGAAATCTGATTGCCACGTACCCCAATGTCTTTGTTGCTGTCCCCAAATCAATGGAGGGAACTACAAGAATAATCCAACTCTGTCTTGAATTTTGTACTGACGATATTGTCCCTCATGTCAGGTATCTATTTACTCTTTAATCCCATGATGTTGTGAGGTTTCTTGGGAATAAAAACGGGGTAATGCTATCCAGGTGTCTTTCATTTTCAATTTTTATATCGTGTTAGTGCTTCCTCCGTTAGCATCCTTTCACTAGATATAGTATTTAAGGAAAAAAAATTAAAATTTGTGATTTCAAGTTATTCATATATGTTTATATGATTAAGAATTAAAGGAAAGAAAATATTATTTGATCATAATAACAAAATAATGTGTTCACATTGTAAAGTAATTTTTTTTGAATATTTTTACCCTTTATCTATAAAATTAAATTATTTTCAAAATATTGAAAATAAGTAGTGATTAATTATATTTATTGGATGATTTCTACTTAAACATTAAAAAAGAAATCATAACATTTCCCTATATTTTTTTCTCAAAAATAAATATGTTAATATTTCTAACTTCCATAAATAGACATTTTCTATTAAAAAATAATTTTCTGAAATACTTGTTTTCCAATTTCTTTAATAATTGCTGCAAAATGGCCAAATTGTCACTAGGGCAATACATATATAATTTTTTATTCTTTTTTTCTTCCTTTTTTTGACCTTTTCAAATAAAGTTTCAATATACATTTGATCATTTCCACGTATGAAAATTTTTTGTCCTCTTTAATTTGATGATTAATTTAAATTTATTATCTTAATGATTATACATTCTACGTGGTCAATTAATTGAATTTTTTTTTGATCTTTTTTAATATTTAAACTAGTTAAATTGTTCAAAATTTAAGATAAATATTTAAAAATTTTTTATATTTGTTCTTTCATTTATTGAGGATTTATATTTTTAGGAGATAATTATACTATATATTTATGACTTTACAAAGGACAATAGTGAAAAGTATAATATAAATTTTATCTTTGAATATCTTTCTTAGTATATGTGTATTACTTCACAAATTCAATTAAAACGAGACTGATAAAGTATTTTTTTTCCCTCATATTCTTTGTAAATTCTACGCATCGATACTTTTCACGCAAAGAAATAATCTTTAACTCTTTTTCTTTCTTTTTCCAAAGAAATAATCTTAACTCTTTTTCTTTCTTTTTCCTCTTTTATTTTATTCTTATTCTTTTTTAATTTTTGATATTTTCACATTTAAAAAAAAAATAAGTAAAAATGAGAAACTCATATTAGGATAAGCAAATAGATCCACAGAAGAGATATTTGGACTAAAATCAAATATTAAAATTATGTGTGAAAAATATCAAACATTTCTTTTAATTTTACGATATGATAAAACATATTATTATATGAATTTTATTTTAGTAAAATATTAAAATAAATAAATTGAACCATATATTAATCTTAGTTAAGAGCAATTCAAAAGAATCATGTATTAATATTGTAATTTCATGTTCTGTGTTGTGCTTATTTGATAACTTATGAATCAGTACCTATATATATTATTAATATAACCTATAATTAAAATTTTAATTAATTATCATATTTAAATAAATTTAAACTACATATTCAAATAACTTTAAATCTAATTAAAAATATTTCAATAACAATATAAATATGGTAAACATCAACCTCATTATGGAAAAAATCTAAAATATAATTTTTACTTAAGTATTACATGTAATAAGTAATTATTGAAATTGCCAGCACAAAAGTTTAACCATTTTTGTTACTATTTTAGTTACAAAATCTTATTTATAATATATTTTTTTATAATAATTTGAATGAGTTTTTATTTTAAATCTTTTTTATCTATCTTTAAAAGTAGGACAACAGAAAGTTAATATGTTATTTGAAAATTTTGTAAAACTATTTTCTTGATTGAACAGTATCAAAACTCAAAACATGTCATATATGGTAGACATCGACACACTACGGAAATCATATAAATCATATGGTTTATAAGTGTAAACCTCATTCAACAACAACCATACGAGTTGAACAGTAGTGTTGATATATTTTTGCATATTTATTAATTATATTTTAAAAAGATTAAATTAAATATCTAAATAGTAAGTAACGATTCTATTTAACAACAATCCAAGAGAGTAATCACTCGTTGACGTTACAGTCTTGTACTTCTATATTATGACGATTTGAGAACTTGCGAATCACCTTATATTTGTTAGTAATATGATCTCTAATTAAGTAATTTTATAAATTATTATGTTTAAATAAATTTAAACTACATATTTAAATACTTTTAAAATATAATTTTAAAAATATTTCAATAATAATAGTCAGAACTCAAAATACTTTAAAGTGATGACACTTATTAATTACATTAAATATTTCTATAATATACTTCCTCTATCCCATTTTAATTAGTGAGTTAATACACACATATTAAGAAAAATATTTAAAGACAAAATTTAATCATACTTTCCACTATTATCCTTTGTGAAGTCATAAATATGTAGTGTAATTGTTTCCTAGAAAATATAAAACTTCAATAAATGAAAGGGCAAATATGAAAAATATTTCAAACATTCATCTTGAACTTTGAATAATTCAATTAATTTGAACTTTGAAAAAAATCTCAAAAATTTAATTAATTCGAGACAGATAGAGTAATTCAATTATATTAACGATAGATCCTTTATAATAGGTATATTAGTGATAGATAATTAATACTCAAATCATTTACATTAAATACTCAAATGCATGAATAATTTTTTTTTTTTTTTAATTTCTTAAGAATAACTTCAAAACATTTATTCTATTTACTGTTTTCATTTGTCATTTAATACTTGTATTTTAATATATTTAATTATAAATAAATTTTACAATAGATAAAAGTGTAAAATATTTACAGTCGATGAAATGTAATTATTTGATTTTAATATATAGAGAGTGTATTTAAATCTAAGTTATACTATAGAGGTATTAATGTATTAATTATTTACATACGAAGTATCAGAAATTAAATTTATTTATAATTTATTTTTGGTGATTTAAAAACTACTTTACATTAATGAAGCTTCATGAAAATATAAAGTAAATAATTTTCTTCTTTTTTGTTTCATTTTATAAGGTAATTTGATCAATTTGAATGCTTAAGATATAATTACTTATTTTCATTTTAAAGAGACATTGAAACAAATAGTTGTATACGAGTGACAGTTTGGCAAGCTTTTCATCAACGTACCTGCTTTTAGTAAAGGGCAATTTGATTATTTTTAATATTCTTCTTTTAATTTATTTTTTAGTTATATATTTAAAATTTAAATATAAAATATTATGAATTACAATAATTAACAATTTAAAAATCACGTAAAAAATTTTGACTCTTTGAAATTTAATCAATGGTATTAAATTATTACTTATATATAAGCAGTAGTTTGACGAGCTTCTCATCAAAGTGTTTGCTTCATCAATAAGGGGTAATTTGATATTTTTTTGTATTCTTCTTATAATTTATTTTTTAATTACTTACTGAAAAGTATGTAAAAATATATTATAAATTATAATAATTAACAACTTAAAATCTTTAAAATCATGTAAATTGACTCTAGAAATTTGGCTCATGTCATATAAGTTATGTAATGTAGCATAAAAGGTACTGTAAATTACAATAATTAATAATTTACATATTTAAAAGACATAAAAATTTTCTAGAAAATTTATCGCATAAGTTAGGATAGAGGATGTAACAAAAATTATTTGAAAATTATATAAAAATAATATAAATCATAATAATAATTATCAACTTAAAATATTTGCATGACATATTATAATTTGATTGACTCTCAGTATTCTATACATGCCACATAAATTGGGATAGGAAAATAACATATGTTATTTGAAAATGACGTAAAAAGTAATATAAATTATAATAATTAAGATTTTAAAAATTTAAAAGTCATATAAAATTTGATTGTCCGACAATATTCCATTGGTGCTACATACAACATTGGGACAACAAAAGTAAAATATATTATTTGAAAATTACGTAAGAAGCACTTTAAATCACAATAAATAATAAATTTAAAATATTTAAATATCAATTAAAAAATTAATTGTCTCTCCAAATTCTATCCGAAATACATACACTAACATAAAAATAATATAAATTGCGATAGTGTCAGCACATGCTCTTATATCTTGTATTACTATACAAGCATGAAAAATAAGTACATACCACTCCGTCAATATATATGCTTCCTTGTGGTTAATATTAAATTGAGGGTTAACTTCGTCATTTAATTATTTTATTTTATTATTTATTTATTTTAATGAAAAAGGGAATAAGCATAATGCATTCGTCAACGTGTGTGCTTTGTTATAATTAATGTTGCATTGAAGATTATTTTTGTTCATTTAATAATTTTTACTAAATGACAAAAAATAACCCTCAATAATAAAATTTATTATTTTAATTCAATACAACTTTTATTATTAAATAACTATACAAGATAATTGTAGTCTGCATTAAAATTTTAAAATATAATTCAAAAAAATATACTCCTAATAAAACTAATTTGTAAATAGTTTTTGATATAGCAAAATAAAATCAATTGACTGAAAAACTGTAAATAATAATTAGTCAAACAACTTTAAAATTAATTCTCTAAAATATTTATAACAAAATTATAAGAAAAATTATAATAAAAAAATTTATATTGTAAAAATTAGCGTGCACCGGATATCTTTTCCCGTATGCTCAGAAGAAAAAGTAAATTGATAAAGAAAATAAAAAGAAGAATAAAGAATTAAAAAAAATATGAGACTATTAAATATTTTGTAGAACCTAAAAAGTTTTATAATAGATACTTTCTAAGATTCATAACTTTGTTTTTATTCAAAAAAAAAAAATTAACTTTATTTTGAAAAGATAAAAGCTATTATAGTCTTTTGATGTTTGTGATCATTTTTGGGCCAAATTTTTGTCGCCAAATAGCATTACTTGAAAAGGAGAATTTTAAAAGTAATTTATTTCTATTTTGAGCAAGGTGATATTTTTTTCTGGGATGGACGAAAAAGGAAATGATGGCACGTAAAATGGGACAGATGAAGTAAAATTTGTATTAATTATATATAAATTATTTATTATGTATTATTTTCTTTATTTATTTTACGTGACACATTTTGATTTGACATTGTGTTTAAGAAAAAAATAAAACTTTTAAAATTTGTGATCTAAATTATTCTTAGATATTTTTATGGTTGAGAATTATTTCATGAAAGGTAAAAATAAAATTTAAAGGAAAATTATTTTTAATTTGAGTAAAATAATATTGTTTTTGAGATGAATAAAAAAGATAAGATATCACATAAAATATCTAAGATTATTATGATTATTTTATTACACTACTTGTATTATTTTATATTTAATTCCAATTCGACTAATAACGAAGAGATTGAGACGTTTTTGTTTCCCACAAGAAGGGATTGCCGATTGCGTGAAATATCGGGTTGAAAAAGTAGATCAAATATATAATTTAAATTTGATGCAGTTAGGCACCAAATAATAATAAAAAAGAAGGAAGTTATTGTGGTGGTTGAACAAACGGTTGGATTATTTTTGGTGATCTGAATTTTAATGTGAATGGTCTTGAACTTTTAATTTTATTTTTGATAAATAAATATTCAAGTTTAAACAAACTTTACTAACAAATAAAACCAAAATAATAGTAGTTTTTTTTTTTGAAAAAAATTAAAAGAATGCCGGCCAATATGACAAATGTTAGATGCTCTATGGCTTCCGTAAATGTAAGTTGCCGCGTAGCTTTTCGTTTTATTTTGGCACTATTGTATTTATGCTAATGTAGATGTGGATATATAGGTAAATTTATGATATATATGAAGTTCTGATATTTTTTTTAAGATGAAATATGAAATATTTATATTTTTCGAATCGATATAATATTAAATGTTGATGTTTATACTTCAAAAGAGTTAAAATTGTGCATTTGATCAAATGATGCATTTAACTATCCAAAGAAATATGGATCAATTCTTACTTATTATTCCTTTGTTTTTTATTTTAGTGATGCACTCATGTTAAGAAATTATTAAAGCATTCTTTAGTTAAATGTGTATATAAATAAGCGAAATTAATAGCTTAGTATTCTTCACAATGTAAGAGAGACTAAACTAAACATCAATGGCGTTGATACAAAAAGTCTCACACATTGGTGGTTAATGAGATTGGTGGACTCCTTATAAGGCTTAGACAATTATTCTCCCTTTAAGTTAGCTTTTGGGCGTGAGTTAGGTCTAATACCTAATTTCATCATGGTATCAGAGTAGGATCCATCTCACCCAATATTGAGCCCCTGAAAAAATTGTCCATGCACCAGATGCTAAGCAATGGACGTGAGGTGGGGTGTTGAGACAAAAAGTCCCATATTGGTGGTTAATGAGATGAGTTGACTCCTTATAAGGCTTAGGCAACCCTCCTCCGTTTGAGCTAGCTTTTGGGGTTTGAGTTAGGCCTAAGGCCTAATTTCATCAAATGGTAGCATGAACTAATAAAAAAAAACAGATTAAATGAATCACATTTTTATGCGTTAATTTTATTACTCTTTTCATCATAAATAGACAAAGTTTAGACTTTCTGGTGAATTAATATATAGATCATAAATAATGCGCAAAATGAAATTTCTTCTTCCCAAAGATTTTTGTGCTGCGTAACTTATAAGATTTTAAAAAAATCATTTAGTCAAACTTCCAAAGAATTAAATGTCAACATCTCTCACAACTCATTTAAATCCAATTTTAAATGATGAAAGTTTCTTAAAGATGTGGTTCGACAAGTGTTCTAAAATTGAAAGCAACGACAGTTGATTTTGAAATGGAATTCAGTTAGCAGCAGTCAAATGAAAATGCTAATAAAAAAACTAAGAAGCAATTTTGGTTCCAACTTTTTACTATCAAAAACTAACAAGTAAATATTGTTGATCCAATTTGTTTTTTCTGTAAACTATCTTATATAAGAGATTAATTAGAAATCAAAAGCAAACGTCAAAATTCTTATTAGATGTAGGCAAAGGTGTTAGTGATCATAAGATTTAAAAATATTTATAGTTTATTTATTAATTCCTTAGAGCACTTGTTTAATAATGCGATATATTATCTTTACATGTGTAATTCTTGTTACATAATTTACTCCATCTTATGACAAATCTGTTAAGTCGAGTAATTTTGATCTTTTTTAACTGCTTAATGAGTTCAATAATTGATGCTTCCAAGTTATCCTTCATTATGAATTTTTTTGGTCTGGTTCCGATCCTTGGTTATGATTTTGTATTCGATATCATTGTTGATAAAAAATCATCATTTTCTCAATGAAAGTTTTTACCGAAAAATGTTTATTGGTTATTTTTCACATATTTTTTTAATTAAAATTAACAATCATAACAATTATAATATATCCATTGAAATTTTAAAAATAGGATCTGAGGAGAGTAAAATGTACGCAGGGCCTTACCACAACCTCATAGAGATAGAAAAATTGTTTTTTGAAAAATCCTCGTCTAAAAGGATCGAACCCCATAAGTAGAAAGTACTAGAAATTAACAAGAAAAAAATAACACAGTTTTTACATGAAAAAATTAGAAAACTTCTTAATATTTCAATGAATTTGTCTTCTATCTTATATTTTCTTAGTGAATTAATTCATGAAAAATGAACAGAAAAATATGCATAGAATTTAATTGGAAGTGGATAAATCTTTCTAATAGTACCCATTATTATTAATGCATTTGTGTCCTCATTTTCGTATTATATGACGACATTCAAATAAACAATTATAAGATGATTTCATCTTTATAGATTTCCGTGTAATTTAATCTACACATTGCTTGCTTTAGTTTTTTTTTTTTTAGATTGTAATTCTACTAATTAGTACGTAGTCGTTGAATTTTAAATAATCTAATCATGTAAATGTTAGACTCCTAAATCAGCATCTTAGAAACATAATAGCAACATTCATATTGATGAAGGGTTTTTGATAATATAATTTAAATTTTGAAATTGATTTAAAAAAGAGTCAATTACAATCTTATGAGTAAGAGTTTGAACAATAATTTGATTCTATGATTTTTAAAATTCCTTAACTGATCTTTGATTTTTTTCCTTTTAAAATCAATTAGTCACGTTTTTATGTTTCAATTGGATGATCGCTATGTATCTAGGATGAGATAATTTTAAGAGATTTCTTGTAATATTGAAAGCGAAAGGGACAAAGTATGGAATTTCTAAAATTTATAAAAAAAAGGCGGAGGTGGTTGCGGGGGGGGGGGAGGGGGGCGGAG
>JAOTQR010000069.1:25915632-25931973 GCA_025774065.1 Solanum ossicruentum | reverse complement strand
GGGGGGAGGGGGGCGGAGGGGGTTAAGTCCAATATATTAAAACTCTCGCTATGCACAGAGTTCAGAGAAGAGTCTACCTATAAGGTTCTATTATACACAATTTTACTTTATATTTTTCGTCGAAACTATTTTCAAGCCTTCAAATTATGACCTGCCAAGACTTTCTTCAATTTTAGTTAAAAAATCTAAGTTACAATTTTTGACTTAAAAATCACAAGTCCAAATAGACTCTGAGCATGGTGATTTGTTAGCATATGAAAAATTTTAACATGGTAGAGACGCAACCAATAATAGTTGTGTGGACTCTCCATTCTTTTCTTGACACATGGATAGTGGGCCCCTTTTTTTTTTTTTTTTTACATGTTATTCATTATTTGTCTTCCACTCATTCCTCTTTTCTTTCATTTTTTATTACTTTTTTAATTCCTAACAAGTATCTAATTCTTAAATATATAATTATTAATTTAATTAAAAATATAAATAAGTACATTTTTTGTTAAAATAACTTAAAAACTTATAAAACTGTATTAACATTAAAATCAAACTTACGGTTCCATGCTTTTTAACATAACCAAATTAACTCAAAATATAAATTAATTTACAGTAACAAATCTCAAGGTACCAAATAGACTTGTAGATATTTTTGTTTAGAATATATCAACAATTAACAAAATAAACTGATAAATTGTACTTTTTGAAATGATTATCATCTTATTCGAGTTATTTTTGTTCTGATTCCTGACCTTATTTTGAAATTATACATACACTCTTTTTTTTTTTTATCATAGTCATACTTTAAAATAAGATTAATAATGGGGCGAAATAAAATAGGGTGTGACAGATTCATAAACATCTTTAAAAAAAAATTATACAGGATGAGGCAGGTCACAGAGCATAAATTAAGTTTTTTGAATTAAACTAAAATGCTTAATTTATTTTTCAAGAATCAATCGATTTTAATAAAAATTTTAAATTCATAACTCATTATATTATATTATCATTATAATTATATTAATTAGTCTTTATTATTAGAGTTAGAATTTATTTTTCTATATATCAACAAATTTCATATTCACTTACAATATATCTTTTTACCAATATTTCCTAAAAAGTAAGAATTAAAACTAAAAATAAGGTAAATAACTGATAATCTCCGTTAAGAAAATGACCGTAAATATGAACTAAAATAGAACAAAAAGAATTTGTAGAATACTAAATTTAAATTAATTTTTTTTAATATTAGTAATTTAGAGACATCAATTTTTTTGAGTTAATCTGATACTATTTAAAATATTGAATAATAAGAATATTTTTAATTATTTTAAAAATATTTATTAATATTTTTATTAAATATAACAACTAGTTAAAAAAATAAAGTATAAAAAGAATAAGAATAAAAAAGAGGATGAGTAGAAGAGAAATGGCAAAAAAGTTTTAAAAAAAGAAAGTCCACACTATCCACGTATCAAAAAAAAATGGAGCGTCACACAATTATTGTTCATGTTAAAATTTTTGGTAGCAGGTATGCTTTTATTAGTTAAATAAGTTGGATAAGAAGTTGCTGTCAGTTGATTCCCTGTTTTTCTTTAACTTTGGATAAAAACTTCGAAAATCTTTTCCTAAATTATCCTGACGGTATGTGGGGTACAATATATATATCAATAAACAATATTTAGGCCTATTCAATATTATTTTTCTTTATGATGGGGGTTTGATTTCAAGCACTAATAACTGTCTCTTACATTCATTTTCTCCCTTGAATTTAGGCTTCATGTGTAGGGGACACCATATATATTAAGATAAGAATTGGACATTTTTGTTAGTAATACTCAAATATGGAAGACCAACCATGTCCTCTTATACTGTTATAGCTTCAGAATTTAATTCCTTTACTATATATTATGCAAGAGCTGAGTCCAAAATGATTAAAGTGATTGACTAGATTAAAATATATCGAATTAATAAATTTTAATTAAATTTAGTTGAAATACGAGCATAATTCAATTCGTTCAATTTTTATTAATTTTACAATTTTTTAATTTTTAGTAATTACTAAAACTATTATTTTTCTCCATTATAGTTCTTTATAACATATCGGTATTTTTTCTGAAATATTTTAGTAATATTTTTCATGGGTCAATTTAGACTCTATACTAGCCTAATTTTTAATGAATTGAGTTAATTAATGAACGAATCAATAATCTATTCAAACTTAGAGTTAACATATTATATTTTTATAAGCTAATTTTGTCACCCTTTAAGTTCTATTACATTACATCTTTTGCCCTTTCGTAGTCGTTTGGTGTGAGATATAAGATATAAGATATAATAATTACAAGATAAACTGTAGGATTATTATATCCTACATTTGATTAGAAGTATTAGGTAGTCATGAAATTATTTATCCCATAATTTATATCTTAGTGATGAAATAAGTTATTCATATACGTGATAGTATAACTTATCGCAAAATAATTTATCCTGAAATAACTAACTCCAAAATAACTTACTCCCAACCAAACGATAAAATATCCTTTTCAAATGTCTTATAAGAAACGAAAATATCTTTTTCATTTCTTTGTGTTCTATATTGTTTTCATTGTAATGAATGGGAGAGGCCCACTGCCACCTATTGGCTTTCTTCTCACATGAGCCTATGGTTTTTAGCTTCTCCTGTGATGAGTAGTTATGAGGTCCTAATCGCACTACTACTTTTTTTTTTATATCTATATTCGGCGACAGATTCAGAATTTTCAATTAGTGCAAAATATCATTGCAAAAGTTTTATTATTTGAAAAGACAAAAGTTAAAAAAATTAGGCTTTATGCACCTAGAAGGAATCAAAATTGTGGTGATACTATTTGTGACCTAAGTCGGACAGTGCAGTACCATAAAGTTATTTCTCTTTTTTTATTTACATGGTTCAAAATTAATTTATGTGCAAAAATATAAAAATCTATCTTAATATACATAGTATAATTTTTTGTCGAGGGATTTGGAGTGAACCTGTGTAGTTGGTTATTCACAAAAGAGAGGTGGTGGGATCAAGAAACAGCCAAGTGACCATGACTGCTATCCAGAATGCAAACTTTGATAGTTGTAGGCTGAAAGTTGCTGGTTCATCCTGTTTTGATGATGGCTTGACAATAAAGTGCAAGCTTTGAACAGTGAACAGATATTGTCCATTGTAATACTCGCCATTTTTGAAAGAGACTGGACATTTTTTAACTTTGTAAATTGTTGTCTATGGTATGAGTCTAGATGGCTTCTTGGGGAACAAAGGCATGTTCTCCAACTATGAGTCACCTTTTTTGACGTTGCCATGAGTCATGGGTTGGAGTTAGTAAGGACTCATCCGAATCTTCTCTGATTAAAATTATTTTTTATATGTATATAATAAATATTGAGTCCTTTCAACTTTTTCATGTGTTTATTTTTTTATATTTTAAATTTCCTTAATAAATATTTTAGCGCTACCGCTAAATTATTACCATCTCCCTTAGCTCCAATGGTAATAAGCATTCATAAGATATAGATGAACTTGGGTTTTTGCACTTACAATTTTGTGCATTTTAAATGCACAAAACTTTTCCTTGCATGTTATATTAGATGGATTATTTATGTGAACCTATTTCATTCCTAGTTTAATTTAAAAAGATTTTTTTTTAATTTGAAAAATAGTTTAATTGAAACTTTTTAATTTTTTGAAATTTTTTTATAATTCACAAATATTATGACGTATTTAAAATTATTTACGACTTTCAAATTTTTTTTATCACATAAATGTTATGGTATGTTTGAGATCAAGAACTTTTAATATTTTTTATGTATAAATTTAATTTTTACGTGGAAAATACTGTTCAGATGAACCTAATACAAAATTGCAAATACATTGGACCTGCCGTTGATTACTTGCTTTAAATCAAATTAAATTTGATAGACTTTTTTTTTAATAACAAAAACTATACCTTGTCAGGGCACCCAGAAATTAATCAACTTTTTAAGCATATTAGTTTTAGGACCGTTATGGAAAAGAAATGGTAAAAGCTTGAAGCGTATTTGATGAATAATAATGAGAAATATTAAAATTATGACATCTAATTAAAGTATTCAAAGATCTTAAAGGTAAAAAAAATAAATAATAAGACGTCCCCTTCACGATCCAATTTGAATTGAGTGCTACCAAAATATCTTGTACTAATAAAGTAAATTAATTCTTTTCAATTTTGCTTTATTAGGTCCCTTGGGAGTGTTGCTATCGTTTTTAATAAGTTTAATAATTGTGTTAAAAATTAGGCATGAGTTACACTTAACCATAAAGATCGGCAACCAAAATTATTCTAACAACTTTTCCTGTACAACCATAAAAATTATGCTTAAATTATGGCAGGACATTATTACGCTCCAAATACGATGTTCCCTTGTGAATTTTCTGTCTAATCCAAATTAATGTCCATAATAATAATAATTATAGGCAATAACAATAATTAGTCTAGATCATTTACTTAATTAGCTTCTTCCCTCCTAAGCTCCATTCAAAGCAAAGACCCCAAATATATAGTCTTATTTTATTTTCAAGTTACGTGACATTTTTCTTCCGAGATTTCGTTTGAGTAATTTTAAAATTAAATTGGATTAGATTAATGAAATATTTTAAAATAAAATTTTAGATATTAAAAAATTATTTGAAAAATACAATGAGGTGAAATTTTAGTGAAAAAAATCTTAGGATGCAAACTACTATACCCTTCGTCTCATTTTATCCGACATCTTTGACTTGGCACGGTGTTTAAGAAAAAAAATGAAGACGTATAAAACTTTTGATCTAAAATCATTCTTAGATATTTGTGTGATTGAGAGTAAGGTGAATTTTTGTTTGGACGAACCAAAAAGAAAGAGTGTCACATAAAATGAAACAGAGGAAGCATTTATATTTGCATATACTATTTGTTGAACAATTTACAAAATAAGGTGAGAATTCAGATATCCAACTAAGTAAACTGCTAAGATTTTTTGCCCCGTAAACTTCTCTCCATATTAATTAGGTCAACATTCAGTTGCATTATATTCGAAAGAAATCGAAACAATAAGGCGCTAAATTTCACCAATATTAAGAGTAAAAAACTGATGTTTACGTGAAATTAATAAATATATAATCTTCACCGTCAATAATTTGCATAGAATTCTCTCAGTTAAACAAGATAAATTAGTGTTATTTAATGTAACCACAAAAGTGTCAGTTTCTTACATCCATCCTTCCTCAGACCACCCTACCAGAACCTTTTTTTTAGTGAAAAGGATGCACATAGATCCGACATGTGTTCCAATGAAGTTGTCTTTGAAACATAAAGCATTGACAGGAAGACACAGAATTAACCTGTCCCTTGTTATTTTATGTATTTTTCTAAGCTCACAGATTCGGCCGATTAATTCAAATTCGCACCAACTCGCTTTCTGTTACCAAGAATCTTTAGTCATGAAAATGAATTAAACACAAGAGGGCACACAAAATTTGACGTCCATGTCCTGTATACACACAACAATCTGCATCGACCCTACAAGTCCCTAATTGACTTGCATTGTCATAAACAAATGTACTAGAAAGTTCACGCCTTCATATGTTATGTTTAAAACATGGAATACTGCAGATATAACTGGTACTATCCACATACTATATACATAAGAAAATCAAAGAACGTCTTGTTGATTCTTGAAATTTTACCCGTGGCTTTTCCCTGCAAAAGATTCTTGACCAGATGTGGCGTCAACAAGTTTGGTATACTTGCGGTGACGCCTCTCTCTTGCGTATAGTACCCAGAAAATTAGCGAGAGCATTACTGAAGCTGAGACCAGAGCTAGACCGATGTAGATCCACTTGCTGTATCGGCTCAAATCAGGACAATGTTCGTCATGAATAACAGTGAAGGTATCTCGAAGGAAAGTGCAGTCAACTAGTTCCTTAAGGAAAGGCCCATAATAATATAGGCCGCTGCTGACGTTGACTACAGCAGTCATTTGGTCGTACATAGAAGGGGTCAGACGGCCCACAGAGGAGCACACATTACTTGCTGAAACCTGGCAGACGTAATTCCTCCAAACCTGCATTAATATAACGGAAATTACTGAATAAATAACACATTTCTTCAACCATTCTGCACAAGCAACATAATTTGGAATCCCAATTAAGGTTGTTCCCTCAGTGTGAACTGTGATATTAGATTTGCAAAACATGGTGTCAAGAACTTATTTTATTTCATTTTTTAACCATCGTAAATGCCACCTACCAAAAGAGACAAGTTTTATTTCAGCATTCTATGTCCATGGTTTATTTTCTTGGAGCGAACAAAGTTCACGTACCTGTGTGGCATTGCTAAGTTCCACTTCACCACTTGCACATTTCCGGTCTGTCTTGTCTGAGTTAAATGGATTACAGAGGTTAGGGACCAGAGGACCAGATTGGTTGTAACCAACACCTGAAGGCGGATTGATGTTTGAAACATTGGTGATGATCCTGTTAGTAACTCCAACCAATTGGTAGGCGACCTCTTTGCTCTGAGAAAATGTTTCTTGGGCAGTAGCAGTGTCAACACAAGGAATTATATCATCAAGAGCTGTATGAGCCGATGGATTTTTTACCCAATCATCCATGGCCACACATGTGTCTCCCGTTGCACTTAAGACAGACAAAACTATCATTAGAAATTTTGGAAGTAGATAACTGAGCAAACAAAAAAAGAAGCTAACAGTACTAAAAATTGTACTTCGACGAACTATAAACCAGAGAGAACACAACTAAGAACGCAACGTTCTATGTTGCAATATTTAAAGAAAAGGTGTGTGACTGTGTTCTAATAAATTTGTTTACGTCGAAAACAATACTATATAAGGAGGTTTCAGAAGATAAAGTTATAATGTACTAGAGGCAGTGTAACAACCGTATGATTTGATATGCAAAAGGGGGGGGGGATAGTTTTCCTCTTTTTGTTAGTCTTTTTTTATCTTTTTATTTTGTTCTGGAAGGTTGGCATGGAGGCGTTCGCACATAAGAGACGGAGAAATATGATAAAACAGATAAGAGTACAACTTGATATAACTTACTTGTGGAGAACAATAAATGCACCACATAAGATAAATGTGACTGCAACAAGGATCCAGCCTATAATGACTAGGCTGCAAAACAGTAACAGTTGCTTTAGAATCCAATTTATTTTTAATAGATTCCTTGTTATGAAGAGAAGTATCGGTTCTAGTAATAACACTTACATGTACACAAGAAATTGCAGACCAACTATAGAGAACACTGCAGCAGATTGTCAACAAGATAATTGTCAGTCAATATGTACTACAGGTTATCAGCTTTGAAAGAGAATAAAACTTACAGAAACCAAGAGTGGCCAAACCAAGCATCACAGCAGCAACAATGACGAGAATTAGCCTCCTGCAGAGCATACCAGCATGGCAATTGGTAAGGACATCACAAATTCATAAAAGTTCACAGGAATTAGCCAAGAAGTGCTTACACCAGGTCTACGACAGTCATGATATCCTTCTTGTTCTTCTCAGTTTCCCTTTCAAGAGTGTCAGCAGCCGAGCTAATTTTGGTGTCAACCTTGTCAATGTCGTTTTGAACATTTTGAGGTAGAAAAATTTGATTAACTCCAGTGTGCTTGGCGATAGCCAGAATGTTCGACACATTCCTTAAATTGTCAACCGTTGATCCTGCTTGTTGAACAACATAATCCAATGTATCTTTTGTACCGTCGTGAAATTTCCCTTGTCCAGTATACAGGAAAACGGAACCAATTCTGATATAACAATGCAGACATAAGTGGTAAATACATACAATGAATCGATTTGTTATGAAAAAGAAATGATGGAGAGAGACAGAGAGTGATTACATTGCAGCAATGGTGAATGCAGAGAGAAAAATAAGAGAAAGTGCATAAGCAGTTCGAGAGTAACCATAATGTCTTCTCCGGCAGCAACAACAACAGATACAAACTATGAATAAGGAGATGCCACATGCCGCAAACCAGAATACAGCAATGATGAAAAGAGGGGCACCAGTATAAACAACCGACTGTAATAAGAAAAGTTTTTTATTAGATAGTCACTAGGTTGTCAAGTATATAAAGCTAAAAACATTGAAGAGATGACTGAAAACATGGCATATTGGCATCCACAATAACAAAACCAGAAAATACATTAGAGACCATCCTGAGAAATTCAGTTTTGTTTGAGGTGAAGTTAACAAGCAAATAGAGACTGGACATCCAAGAAAGTAAAAATCCCAATGACCTTAGATTGTGAAACTCATCTTCAAGTAAAATCCATTTCGAAAAGTAAAAAGTAAAATAACACTCCTATAAAAAAGCCAGCCGTGAGTGTAATTTGTAAAGGTAATAATACATCATATGCTAGTCTCCAAAGAGTTTAAGTATAAAACAGCTAGGCCAGGTACAAGAATGTTATAACTACAAGAATTATCAGGGTCATATTCCCTCCCTCCCTCCCTATCTCTCTCACATTCATTTCTTATCAGAATTAGAACTCTTCGACCATGCAGGGATGCACAATCATGTTTCTCAATTGCTAATCAGTATGAACAATCACTCAACACCCAATGCAATACCATAAAGAACCATAAGAAAAATCAAATGTGAAAGATTTTGAACCAACCTTCAGTGAAAGTTACCAAGTTTAGAAATAATAACCAAATTTTCAACAGAGTAAATGGGATTAAAGGCTGAAAAGGAATCTTACAGCCCAATAATGATCGTTACTGATGTTCCATCCACCAGTATAGTAACTCCGATCCTCAAGTGGATCTCTTCTATGGGTTCTTTCAGCAGCCAGTACTAGGGATGAGTTTTTAGTAGCATTGTTCTCCGCCAGAAACCTTTTACTTACTGATGAAACCACTCCATAAGTTGGCTCACTCACAACACCTACTCACAAGAAACAGTGGGGAAAACAAGAATAATCCTAAGTAATTAGCACCTCATTTAGTAAAAGATTAGTACAACTTTAAAGAGAAAACCATAATAATCCTAGGGAGCCACAAAATAGGAGTTAGGAGTTAGATAGAATATAGAATAAGGATGTACAAACAAGAACCAATCCCAAGTAATTAGCTACTCCATTTATTAAAAATATGACAACTTCAAGGCAAAACAAGAATCAAGCTTAGGTAATTAGCAACCCCATTCAGTAAAAAGATTGCAACTTTAGGGAAAAACAAGAACAACCCTATGTAATTAGCACCTCCAATTTAGCAAAAAGATGACAATTGTAAGAAATAACAAGAATAATCCTAGGCAATTAGCAATCCCATTTAGTAACAAATCAAAATTTTAAGGAAAAAAAAGAATAATCCTAGCCCCTAGGTATTAGCAACCCCATTAACTACTAAAAGATTACAACTTTAAAGAAAAACAATAACAATCCTAGATATAAGCAGCCCATTTAGCAAAGATTACAACTTTAAGCCAAAACCAAGAACAATCCTAGATAATTAGCACCCCATTTAGCAAAAGATTACAACTTTAAGGGAAAACCAAGAACAATCCTAGGCAATTAAACACCCTAGTAAAAAGATAACAACTTTAATGAAAATACAATGGCTTACCATCAGCCAGAGAAATCCCATTCACTAAAGAAAACGAGATTGCAGATACTAAGAGCAAGGGAAATGCAACAAGAAGAGTAATTGGGTTGGGTTTTGTACAGGACATGACTCTAAAGTTGTCAACTTTGAAGAATTGTTATTGGGGTTTTTAAAGTGTGACTAGAAGGTGAAGGGAAGCTGAAACGGTAAACATTTACCTTGTCCTCTTGGGTTATAGGATACTAAAAATAAGACAAAACAGAGTGCAAAATGCAAAGACGTGTGAGAAGAGAAAGAGGTGGCGGACTCGTTTCATTCCGTATTTTGGTTGGTTTTCACGACAGTTGTCTATGATACATATACAAATACTAATACACCATTATTTTAAACATTTGTATCTCATAAAAGAGAGAATAATTCTAACATAAAATTCCATATTATAGTTTTGCGTCCTATTCGAGGAAGTACTTCTTATCATTTTTCACATTTGAGACTTAAATTTAGCATATCCTCTAGTAGTCATTCCTAACTATAAAAACACTTTTGCTAATGCAACTCCTAGTCATTGACTTATAATTGGCATGAAGACTTTTTCATCAATTAATTGACTATTTTAATTATAATAGGTCGACTGTAACTATCGATAGCGAAATTGACAAATAATCAAACATAGATTAAGAGTACATTAATAACGTCACTTTTTTAAAAAACTTTGATCCATAAAACTCAAGACAATATATGTATCAAAATATATTTCACTAAAATAGTGATTTCTTAGCAGTTACGAAATTAGTGGTCATTTTGTTGTGAATATTTTTATTTAATTACTGTCTTGTTCTTAATATCTTTTACTCGATCACCTTTTCATTATGAATATTTTTTATTATTTTAGGAGTTGAATTTTAAAATTATGTTTGGTTACAAATTTTTGAAAAAATCTAGATTTTCAACTTTATCAAAAGTTTAATCACTTCTAATAATTTTTAAAAATAAATTCAAATTGTATTCATTGAATAAAATTTTAATTTTTAAAAATATTAACATTTTTCATTTTAAAAATACAATTTATTTTTCAAATTCCATAATTTTGGACAAACGGGCCCATACTGTATTGACTGTTCATTGTACAGATAACGGCTACTTGGCCTCCACAATTTTTCAAACTTAGTAACGTTGTGTTGTGTTTCTATCAATCTCGAATGGAGCAAAAAATTTCACTATTTTTTAGTTTTGGAGTATAATGGAATAAAGTAAAATGACTCTTTAAATTGTCTACGCTTCTTCCATTTGTGAAGTAGCAGTTAGTCAATGCAATTTTCGATGCTAATCATGATCATCCGGAAACAGTCGCGCTATGTTGTTAAACATAGGGGTTCCCCTTACCTCGCAATGGGCGAGAATCTTTGAGGCTTTGGGTAATGTTGTTGTAGTAATGTTGTGTTGTCAATTTTTTGGTTTAACTTCAATGTATTCATATTATTAATGACCTTCATTTTGGCCTTATTAATGACTAATTATTTGAATGATTCGTATTCGAATAAATTATTTTTATTGGGCTAGAATTGTATAGTTTTCATTGTTTTACCAATTGGAGAAGATATGAACAGGTTCTTCGAACTCAAAACAATATTATCCACTTGTATCTTAGGTCATTCTGCTCAACAAGAATTGAAATATAAAAGCATATTGATGCTGACGACTGAGGGTGAAAAAGATAAACATTAAATAAAACACATCCAATTTATTTAAATTTGAATAAATTAATGGTCTATCTATTTATTAACTCAACTACATATTCAGTTCATTTCAAATTTCATCTAAAAAGTTGTGATGATCTTTGCTAATTGACTCATGGCAATTATTATTAATATATTAAAGTAAAACATTTTTTTATTTTCTTTTAACTTTTGGGTTTCATATATTAACTTTTCGTTATAAGCAAGAAAAATGGTTTTATTTGGTAATTAACCAAATTATACTATCTAAAATTTGGTAAAAGTTAGACAATTGACCTATGTATGACCCATTTGGCTAACACAAATATGACTTAATCCATCTCAATTTGAATAACTCAACTACAACTCGTATGCTTGCCTACTCATTTTTCGCATCTTTAAATTCAATCACGCACTTCGTTTTACATAATTTGATTCTTCCACATTTAACTCAAATTCATGCATTTGGTGCACACAATTAGTAGGCACAAATTTCGGGTTCATGGCTTTGGAGTGGGTAGTCATCACCTTACAATGACAGGATATGGTGCAAAGTAGAGCGGCAAAAAAATAAACTTTACTCTCTTCGTTTAAGAAAGAATAATTTAATTTGATTTCTAGCACGAAGTTTAAAATAAAAAAAAATTCAATCGTGTGATCCAAAATTAAAATTACATTAAATATATTAAAATGTCATTTAATTTTATAATTTTAAACATATGGCGCAAAAACTTGAAATCAAAATTTATATAAAGAAAAAAGAATATTTTTTTAATTAAGATTTTGACCTATTCTGTCGTAGTTTTTCTTTTACATGTATAAGAAGGGGTACACATTTTATACTAATTGATTTAGCGTAAAACCCAATATGATAGTGTTGATTTGTATAGTAAATTAAAATTGACTTGTTCCTAGCTTAGGTTTGAGTAAATAAAAATTCTTCTACATAAATAATTGCCAAAGCAAACACGTATTTTATTCCCACCATATACAAATGACTCTTTCTTGAATTGACTAACAATATTGTAACTAATGCTTAATTAATCTCTCTTTGTTTTTTTACTAAATAAGATAATATAACCCCAAAGTTCAAATCAAAACTTTGCTTACTCAAGTAATTATATGTCGTTTTGTCCAAAATTCAGAATCAATTCATCAACAAATATTATATATATTATAATGCCTTTTTCCATACTCTTGATAGCTGTTCAATTGTTCACAACTCGTTTAAGAAAACATGACACGCTTTATTTATTTATTTTTCAAAAAATACAATTTAAGGAATCTATATTCAATATATCATAAGTTTATAATGTATATGCATTAACTATACAATTAATAATTAGTAATTTACATTGATTTTAACTGCATATTGATTAAAATCTAGAACAAATAATAATTAAATTGTTTTTATTAAGAATTGTTGTATAGTGTAAAAATTTCAAATATCAATATAAAGTGCAATTGCAAACAAAGACTAGGCGAGAAATAGGAATTTGAAAGTTTTAAGGAGGAGAAAAATATTACAAAATATATTTATTTTTCTAATACAATAAAAAAATTATTGAATTCGATTGAATCTCTAAACCCCCGCTTAGCTCCACCAATACATCCACTAAACAACACATGTTGTAGTTCAGACATAAGAAATGGTCCATATGACATGTTGGAAAAGAAGTTTATATTTTTGGGTGGAACCAACTTTCAACATACCAAATTGGCCATCGACTAAATCTTTACTGCTCCTAAAATCAAATGGAAGTTCAATTTTTTTAATATCAGTTTGGCACATGATTAATGAAATTTCGTTTTTCGTATATTCTATCATTTTCAAATCTCACTAAGTATATTATTGTTGTTGTTGAAAAATTAAAAGGACAATCTAGTGCAACTAACTTTAGTTACTCGCCAAGCGTGGAGGGCAAGATAATAACGAGCTGAATGTGCAGAATTTTGTAAGAAATTATGTTTTATGATTTTAATTTTTGATCTCATAATAATAAAATGTTAACTTTTATTGTTGCATCAAGACTGTCTTTCAAATGATAAACAAAATTCGATTAATTTAAATTTTAAACATTTGGTGAATCAAAAGTACATATGATTATTATGAATATATCCATAATGAAAAAAAAGTAAAAGTGTACGGCAAGAAAACTTTCTTTGAGCAATCCAATTATCAACTTGATTTAGATCCAATTATTTTTCAAATAAAGATATTTGCCAACGGGCCAAAAAGAACTGAGTAGCCCATTGGGCCACCGGCAATGTGATCTGCTCAGTTAGGCGCAGAGTTATCCGCATCATCCATGAAAACCCAACAAGAGTTTAACTTACATAGATATACAAGGTTAAAAAAATATTTATTATTTATTATAATAATAATTTATTTTGCTGAACATTAATAATAAAATTTTAATTCCTATTATGGAGAATTATTTATCACATACTTTAATATATTTATAATATATTGTGTCGATTTTTTACTAAACAATCACAACATATTTTCAAACACTTATAATATTCTATATTGCATATACAATTCACTTTTAATATAAATGCAAATTTATCATATTATTGTTATGATGCTAATAAATAAAAAATATCACTAAAATCAATAATTATTTATTAACAATAACCCACCTAAGTAATTTTTTTTCTTTTGTCAAATGGGTAGAATTATTGTAAAATTAGGTTTTGGACTAACTCAGTCCAAAAGCTAGCTCAAACGAAAGAGCATTGTCTAAATCTTATTAGGAGTTCATTCATCTTATTAATAAAAGATGTGATACTTTTATCATTCTTCAACAATTATATTAAGTGAATTAAATGATTTTAATCTATAAAAAAAAATCAAGTTATAATCCATCTGATGTTTATCTTTGGTCAGAATGAACAGGGTATTTTTTGTTTTTATAATGCATCCGATGTTTGTCTTTGGTCATAATTCAATTTATTCAATTAATGTTTATTTTTTATTTGTTGTTTATCCATAATTTGTTTAATTGAAAAATTGAACTAATATAAGCAACAAACTTTTAGATATCATATACATATATCAAACAATCAAGATTAGTAGAATATTATTTTTAGATATTTTGGCAAGTTCTCTTAGATGTCAACATAATTGGCTCAAACTTATGATCATACTTAAAACGAGTTTTTATAGAATAATAAGTGTGAATAAATTATATTTGTGCCACCTAAATATGACATACTTAGCATTATTATTAAAATATTCTTTTTGAATTTTATAATGGATCCCTTTGCTTGTGCACAAACACTCTTTGTTATTTAAAAATAAGGAAACAAATTATCTTTCACGTGTTCTGATGGTATTTGCTTAATTTTTAATTTAATATAATTACTTTACTACAAGTTAAAAGTACCAAGTAGATATTTATTGTAGAAGAATGATGAGACTAGACTTGCTTTTGTTAGTTCAAGGTTTAAGTGCTATTTTAATCATATATATTTTTTTATTATGCCGTTGATAAAGACGCAAAGGACGCTCATATATATTCTTTTATTATGCCATTGATAAAGACGCAAAGGACGCTAATGATATATTACCTTCTTCTTTTTTTTCCTTCATTTTCATGCATTCTGTTTTAAAAACAGTAGTTTGAAAATATGTTGTTCACTTTAAGTGAGCAATTTGAACCAAAAAAAAAATATAATTTGATGTTATCATTTTTCACGTGTGTATCTTCGGAATAGGTCATATTATTAGCCAGCGGAAAATATACAATGGCTTGGTCCCTGTTTCTAAACAAAAACAATTTAATTGGGATGGGGCAAAAGAGGCGATAAGGTAGAATTTTAAATTTCAGAATTTAAAATTTATGAATTTATATATGACTTTAAGTTTGTTTTTTACAATGATAATTAGATTTACAATAACATATTTATACATATTCAATAAATTTCATTAATAAAGATATAGAATTTGCATAAAAATTATTGAGTTACGACCGATGCCATATATTTTAAGTTCTAGGAATTGAAAAATAAGTGAAAAATATATAAAAAAAAATTAGCTTTAATTGTAGATATAACAATATAATTTTTATGTATTGAAAAAAGAATATAAAAAAGACTATTTAATAAAGGAGAACAAATGGATGTATATACTTATAAAACAATTAAGAAAAAAGATAGTTAAATTGTAGTGGAAGAAATCAATAAAAAAAATTAAATTATTTACCAAAGAGAAAGAGAGAAGGCGAAACGATAGAAAATAAAGAGAAAAAGATAATAATTATGTTTTATTTTTTAAAAATATAAGTAAATAAATAAATAAATATTATAAAGAAATATGTACATATAATTTAAACTCCTAAAAAATGTCTCAAATTTTTTTTACAAAATTTTAATTTTAACTTTACATGTGATATATTTAAGGCAACAAGATTAAATGATACTTTGATACATTTAACATAACTTTATTTAAAACTTCAAAACTGAAAATATTTTATATTTTTAAAATTTCATATCAAATCAAACTAAAGATATAGTGTATTATTTAATTTTTGTGTGAATTCAATAGATAATCCACAAGGAGGGAAACATGGAGCAGAAGAAAAGAGGGCTATCGTTAATGTCATTAATTTGGGAAAACTACTTTATTGAAACGCTACTTTTTATTTTATGACTAATAAAAGAGAGATCAAAACGGAATCTTTAGATGATATCCAAGTAATAATTAGAGTACTCAAACAACATTAATTTGAATATCAGAAACAGAGCATACAAACAACAATATTATTCCGAGTAATTTTCGGATGAACCATGATGAGCGTTGAAAATTGCATTAATTAATTATTACTCTACAGAAAATTGCATTGATTAACTGTTACTCCACAATTGAAAGAAACAAAGACAATTTAAAAAATCATTTTATTTTATTCCATCGCAGTGAATCTTTGGCTCCTAAAAAAATACAGAAATTGCAAGATATCAACTCTTACGGAAGCCTACAGTTTCTTGCTCAAACACAATTGAAAATCTACATAGCAA
>JAOTQR010000069.1:25899416-25913491 GCA_025774065.1 Solanum ossicruentum | reverse complement strand
GAAATGGTTGGCAGGTGGCTACAAATCAAATGTGGAAGATGGGACAAAATATTATTATGAGTTATTAATTAATTATTATTATTTTAAAAAAATAAATCTACCTTAATTTGACATAATTTTTTTTTAAAAAAGAAAATTTTTAATTTTATTATCATAAATTAAATTAATATTAAATGTATTAAAATATTTTTGAATCTCATAACCTTAAATATAACACGTAAAAAATTAAATTAAATTAAATTTTTACCCAAAAACTATTCTAAACAAACAAACAAAAAATACTCCCTCTAGTTTTTTTTATATGCTACCTTTTGTGATTGTATGTGTATTAAGAAAAAAGTAATTTTATTATTTTTTTCTTATTTAATATTTATATATATATCTTTTTAAAGTAAGATAAAATAAAAAAAAATATCATTTATTTATTAATTTTGTAAAATAATTATTAAAAATTATGTATCTAATTTATAATAAATATGAGATATAAAAAGGACAGGAATGAGTATATCATTGTCCCAAAAGTAGTTCTTTTTTGAAAAGTCGCTGCACTTGCGGACAATTATAATAATGTAAGTGGGACCACATGGGCACATGTCTCCATGTTTCACTTTCACCACGTGAAAAGAAATTTCATTCTAGAAGCTAATTTGAGAAGAAATCAGGTCTTTTAATGTAAAAATAAAATAAATATTTTTTTAAAAAATATTTTATAGGGATAAAAATAAACTAGCTCGTCATAAAATATATAAAGTTTTAAAATAACCTACAAAATTAATTCTTTCACAATTTGATATGTGAATTATTTAAACAATTAAATAATTTTTTGTTGGTAGTGCCTAATTTGCTCTTACAAGATATCCGCTCATCGTTAGTGAAGAAAGAACAAAAATTTAATTGTTTAATATTAAAAAAATTGATTCAACCATTATTTTTATTTGAGTATGTTATATTTTAATATATGAAATATTAAAGTTAATTATTTTAGTTATATCTTGTTGTGGTATAAACATAACTATCATTTGCACGATAATTTTTAGACAATATATTAACTACTTTATTATAAAAATATAAATAAATAAATTTGTATAACACTTATCGACACTTTTAATAATTTTTAAAATTTATCGATATATATAAGAAAATTATATTTCTTGAAACTATAGTCCAAAATACAATTTCAACTCATACTTCATCTCAAGCTAAAAGTCTCATTAATGAGATCTCACTATCCAATAATAATAGTAGTTATCTATTATGCTTAAAAATAATGTCCATTAATTTTTATAATATCAAAATACTATTATTATTAATTATAATTATTTTTTATAATATTATTTAGAATGTTATATTTAATTTTTTTTGATAAAATTAGATCACTTCAATTTCTCACCCTGCCCGGGCCTTCCCCTTTATTCTCCGACGTCAGAACCGATCTCAAAAGCCTAATATCATCTCAGAGAAAGTGTTTTTGAAGCTTGCTGAGAAAGGGACGGAGTAGCTTGAGCAAAGCGAAAGGAGAAAGCGCTTTTTAAGCTTGCTGGCAAGGAGGATTCGTGAGTCCTTTTTTAGAGTTCAGTTGCCGAAAGATAGATAGAAATAAGGCTTTCTAAATGAGATTGAGTTCGCCGGCTAGAAAAATGCTATTTGCTGCTATTTTATCTATTTGTGCATCAAGTTCGAATAAAATATTAATTTATAATGAAGAAAAAAGAATTTCGACTATTCTCGTTGAATCAGCCAATTGATTACTTTTATTATTTTTTAATTTTCATGGCAAATCAATATTTCCTCCGTCTCACAATAATTGAATTTTTAAAATTTTTTTCAAGGTTTAAAATAGTTGAATTTTTCAAAGTTTAAAATGAATGTTTGAAACTTTTTTCATATTTGCTCTTGCATTAATTAAACTTTTATATTTTCTAGGAAATCAATTATACTTTATATTTATGATTTTACAAAGTGCAATAGCGGAAAGTATGATCTCTTTAAATATTTTTATTAATATATGTATTACTTTATAAATTCTGTTAATACGATTCAGTACTAAATAATTATTATTGACCCGAAGAAATTGTATCCCGGAAAGACAGATTGAGACGCTATTGATGAATTAAAGAGAGATCAAAATGGATCTTTACAGGATATCCCAGTAATCTTCTGAGTAATTAGAGTAGACAAACTCCATTAACTTGCATATCGGAAACAGAGCATACAGGAATTGCAAGAGATGAATCCATTAAAACTTGTGCTTTCTCAAACACAATTGAAAATCCCTCACCAAACTAACCACAAAATGGTAATACAAACTAAAAAAAGAAAAAGAGGAAGAAAATCAAACACAAGCTAGCGTTTCAACATACTTATACGCATCAAAACAATCATACCGTGCACCATTAATGAAATCTCTGAAAGAATCAGGCTTTGTATCAGCTAGCTCTTTCACAATTCCATTATGCATATCAAACAAAACTATTTTCCCTGGAAGTGATATCAATACCCTTGCTCTGTTTTCCTCATCTGTTAGAAAACAGAGGGTACTGAATGCATAAGGAAAGTTATAATCTACAGGAGGATACAGTTCTTGATTCACCATAGCTGGATACAAATTGGTCAAAAATTCAAGGTTCACACGATACTTCACGAACCAAGATGAATAATCACTCTTCAACTCTAACACATCAAACTCAATATCTTGAGGTTTATGAATCTCAATAAGATGCAAATGACCACCTGATTCCCCGAAATACTCGATGTTCCTGTACCATTGACCTTCAGGAATACTGGTACTAGGCATTGATTTAAACAAGCAGCTATCGACTTGCAAGCATAAAAAGGGGCGTGTTTGGCTAAACCAATGAACAGCCCCTTTCCAGAAAACACCACCATAGCAGCATAAATCCACTTCATTACAGTGTTCATTTGAATGCCTCCAAATCCCAGATCCAGATGAATACACAGAGAAACGAAGGCGATTTTCAGAAACAGAAAACCAAACACAAACAACATAGTAATCGTCTGATATCTTCGGATCGAATGCTAAGTTCATACTTTTCACTACCATTGTTTCCGGCACCGGAATAAACCTATGACGACCTGTAGTGGGATTATAAACGTAAAATTCGGTCTTCGAATCGTCCGATTTGAAACCCAAACATAAAAGCCCATTACAGGAATTGACATTAGACACAACTTTGCTACCACGCGAATCGGATACACGGTCGTAAATCCGACCCATTTCAGCTACGCGTTCTTCATTAAGAGCAAGAAAATCATAGTTTGGGTGTCGGCACAAGAAAACGCCGACGGTGGAAGCAGAGGAGGTAGCATTCCGACGAGTGTGGAGTCGACGGAAATGGGTACTTGAAATAAGGGAAAACCAGTGTTTCGAGACGCACTGGAAACGAAGTAGGGATTTTGGGGGTAACCGGATGAATATTTCAGTTAAAAGATCTTCACTGCCGGCGATTTGCTCCGATGAAGGGGAGATTTCTGAGGAAACGGGCAAGTGCTGATTCAGCTGTTTGTTGCTACTCCGGGAGTGAGTAAGTGTCAATCTAATCGGAGTAGTAGCACCGTCGAACATTGTACAGTCGCCGGAAACCATGGTGTTGTATTTGGAAACTCAAATCTCTCTATGGAGACTAGTCAGTTATAAAGTCTTTCTGCAACTTGACATACAGATTAGAGTTAGTCCCTTAATATTTAATAAATGCAATGGGGCCACCTCTATTTGTAACCATAATAAATATTACTTACTAATTTCTTTTTTCAAAATTAATTTAATTACCTGTCTTGATCACCTCTATTTGTAACCATAATAAATATTACTTAAGTCGTGGTGATGGACATTGTGATAAGAAATTATTCCTATGAAAATGTTGTATGCTGCATGCTCATGGAACTAAATGCCTATAAATAGAGTTCAAACAATGAAAAGTAGCATGTTTGAATCAAATATTTCTCATACATATTGCGACTCTTCTCCTAACAATGTCATTTGTCCGCCAAAATGTTTGAAATATTACCACAAGGGATAAGTCTCAAACGTAGAACAACGAACCCAGCATAAGCCCTGACGATTCTTGAAGTTGATCAAAGTTTAGAGTCAAACATAGAATATGTCATATGTATGAAAATTGACCAAAGACATTTCATGTGGTATTAGGAAAATTATGTTATCGTGTGATTGAAAATCATTTCATTAAAGATAAAAAAAAATTTAAAAATTAAAGTGTTTTTGATAAGAGTAAAGTAATATTCTTTTTAAAATGAATCAAAAAAACAAGGTGCCGAAAGGAGTATTATATTCCTATAGAATCACGTTTGGAAATATATAAAGCTAAGGTTTGAAATAGTTAAAAGAGTGGTCTCTGGAGTTTTCTGTGATGGTGGAGCTGGTGTTAGAGAGATGATGCTACTATGTTAATTGGATTCAATTTTTGACCTAGAAATGCTTATCTCACTGTAGATATAGTTTTTGTTGAAAAAAGATTTAAGGATCTTTTCTTTGTTAAAATATATTGTTTAATTGTTTAAGTGATTGAACACATGTTAATTACTTTTTCGACGCATTTTGCCAGATTGGTCCAACTCAAAAGCTCATGGACAGCTTTGTATATGTGAAATTAACATGAATCGAGTGTTCTGAAGATCTACTAATATGGTCTATTTATTTAGTTTTTAAGATGGGTTCAGCCGCCACGAACAAATTATTTTAACCAGGGAAAAGGTTAAAAATATTTTAAAACTATTTGAAATTCCTTCTATGGTTCAAAAATATCCTTTAATTAAGTTTTTGACTCAAAAATACTCCCTAACGAAAATAAAAAAGGATTAACAATACTCAAATGGAACAAAAATACCCCTTGGTATGATTTTGATTAAAAAATACAACTCCTTTAGAATTTTGCGGAAAAAAACCTCTTTAATGTAAATGACACATGCAGGAGTTTTTGAGCCAAAACGTAATGGAGGGATATTTCATCTTCATTTCAAATAGTTCAAGGGTATGTTTGACCTTTTTTCCTTCTAAATATGTGTATGCTAATGGGTAAAGTTTTGTCTACCGAGAGAAAACTAATTAAACACTAGTTACGTTAGGTATAATTAATTCATCAGAATAAATATTAATTAAATCATAAAAAAAGTATTAGTAACTCAGTTGATTCGATTAGGCACCTTGTAATTAATCCTATTTTTCAGTTCTCCTACCATATTAAAAAAAATTATATGGTATGGTATTATAAATATCACATGTTTTGGTGATCTTTAGTCAATTTTTTCAGAAAGAACCTTCTATCTTGCCTTTAATCTTGATCTCCTCAAATCACAGTGGACTTTGTTATTATAATTTAAGCATTCAAAGGATTGGCATGACGATCGAGAAAGTTTATTAGAAATTTAGAATTATGTATGAAAATGTGTAAGTTACAAATTTTTCGATTTAAATAATGGAAGAGCATGATTCTCATTTAAAAGGTTCTTTTCTATTGGAAATTGAACACACCACACTCGTTGGGAAATGTCTCATTACATATTTGTTTGTTTTTGGCTGCTGTTTTTTTCTTTCCTAAAATGGTTATTTTATTGAATCGGAGGGATGAAGGGATGTCTCATATTATAATATGTTGATGATAACATAGGAATATTAGCTGAGAGCAATGAAGAAACATACAAATTACAGTAACATGAGCAGGATAGAAACTCAATGACAAGACAAAGTAGTGTGTGCACCTCCTTTAATATTGGAGCCAATTTTAAGGGACCTTGATTATTCAAGTGGACTCGATGTTCTTCTCTAAAAATTAGTTGATATGTATATAAATTAGTCAGAACATTTTGATTAATTTATATTTAAAACATCAATTGATATTCAAACCAGCTTGCATGCATCTCGATTAATTTGATGAGACACTTTTCTGCTCAAAAATCAAGAGATAGGCATAACTTATTACAACTAGTAAATGGAAACAGATAATGAAAGGTCACACATTCTTTAAACAGAATTATAGAAATAGTGTGCTTGCATTGTGACCATAAATCGAAATGTTTTGGGATTACAAAAACAGTTGATAAATTATTGATCCAAATAATTTTTTATGACCCAGGAAGGTTCGTTTATATTCTATTTGGATTTTTCATCAAAAAATGTTAACTATGTTGCAATCAAAGAAATTCTTCGCTCTCTTACAAAGGAAGGATCGTTCATTTGACTCGATATAAATGTTTGATAGTTGACGCCTCAATATAGTATATGCTTAACACTTATTGCCTCTCTACTTTAACAAGTGGCAAAGTAAAAAATATCGATAAAGACATTGAAAATTTAATGTGTGTAAGAGTAATTATTTATAACCTATGTACTTTTTATAATTTTGTATACATAGTATCACTTTTGAGATGAGCGTGCTCAACTAGCCACTCTTCCTTCTGACTTGCTTCTATAGAAGGAATATATAGTTGGACTCTTTTTTCTAAGTAATTTTAGAATTTGCAGCCTTAAACCCTAGTTATACGTGTTGAAGAATGACGAAAGTCTCATATTGATAGTTAATGATATAGATAGACTTCTTATAGATTTGAACAATTCTTCTTCCTTTGAGCTAGATTTTAGGATGTGATTAGATCCAAAATCTAATTTTACTTGATATCAGAGTAGCACTAGTTTCACCAATGTTGGGCCTCGATAATTAAAAATTGCCCATATGCAGTGGGTGGGATATTGAAAATTAACAAAAGTCCAACATTTGTGATTAATGAGATGGACGAACATGAACAATCCTCGTTGAGATGGCTTTTGGGCTTTTGGATATGAGTTAAATCCAAGACTTAATTTTACCATATGCTTAGTTATTTTAGGCAAAAGTGCACAAAATAGACCTAATTTGAAATTATTTACCCTTAATAGACTTAATTTAAACTATTTACCCTTAATTGACTTAATTTAAACTATTTACCCTTAATGGACCCATTCCTCAAACTATTTACCTTTCTATCCACTTACCCACTTTTATTTCACATGCTGATGTGGCATAAATATTATGAAATATACTCTGGCGGTATATATATATATATATATATATCATAGCGGTTTCATATAGAATGAACTCAGTCATTTGTGATACTTTGGTGGTATATTGATACTCAAATTGATATATATGATTTTTTTAAGAAACAAATTAAAAAAATTATTAAACTCAAAATTAGTAGAAAATATATTCGTTATATATTATGTCGGTATATTTATACCATATTGGTATCATATAGGATTGAATTTAATCATCAGTGATACCCTATTGGTATATGTATACCATATTGGTATATCATACAAGCATATGTTGACGCCAATGCGCCAATTTTAATATTGAGGAAGCCAAAATTTTAATAATATAATGATATAAAATATAAAAAAATATATAATATAAATAATTTGATTTAAGGAGGTATAAACATAGGTTTTCCATTATTTTATAACTCATACCTCGTCATATCTTTTTTAACATTTATACTTGAAAATTAAGTTACACTAGGGATCCACGTGTCTAATTAAAGGTACAAGATGAAATTTCCAAGAAGGACAATCCCTTGGCCTTAAACCTCTTAACAGAAATGCTTTCATTTCCACTATTTTCGTACACAAATAACAGTCTCAACCCTAATAATCACTTCCTACGCTTTTTCCCCACTTGATAATTTCATTTTGGGTATCTACTCTATATATATTCCGTAACACTAATTGCATGATCCTCAACTCAAATAGTCTGTGCTCTCTCTGAGAATCATCCGATATGGGTATTCCAAAGTACATAGTCGCTGGGCCATCGGAAATGCTTGCAATCACGGGAAGTGGCATACCGGAAATACTACTGAAGAAGAAGCATTTTTTATGGCCCCTCCAAAAATGCACTAGGCTCGATATTTCCCCGGTGAACTACTCGTTCCAGGTTCAAGCCATGAGCGCGGAAAAACTCCCTTTTTTCCTGCCGGCGGTTTTTACGATTGGGCCAAAAGTGTTGGACGAGAGGAATTACGAGAGCTTGATTAAGTACGCAAAACTTGTATCGAATACTAATAAGGAATCGACACATATAAAAGATCTAGTAAAAGGGGTTATCGAAGGGGAAACTCGAGTTCTTGCTGCCTCCATGACAATGGAACAAATTTTCAAGGGAACGAAGGAATTCAAGCAGCAAGTATTTGATAAAGTGCAACTTGAACTGAATCAATTTGGACTTTATATATATAATGCTAATGTTAAACAACTTGTAGATGTCCCTGGCCATGAGTATTTCTCATACCTTGGCCAAAAGACTCAGATGGAGGCTGCCAATCAAGCCAAGGTACTGTCTATTCATTTATAATAGTTTGTACGTTTAGTGTGTCAAATGGCAGATTGAGTTACGATTATAACGTGCTGATAAACGAGCAAATCAATATTCAATGAGACCCTTAAATGTACTGATAGATCAAACATATCTTTTAACTTTATGAGTTGTTGATTTTAGAATGAAATTTTTTAAGTTAATATATGTTTGCATTTTAATACATTTATTTGAGCAAAAGCTATTGAGTTATGCGAATAATTTTTTGTTTTGGTTTATGATGTGATAGATCGATGTAGCGGAGGCAAGGATGAAAGGGGAGATAGGTTCAAAGCTAAGAGAAGCAGAAACAAAGCAAAATGCAGCTAAGATTGATGCTGAGACGTTTATCATATCAACCAGAAGGCAAGGAGAAGGCAAAAAAGAAGAAGTTAAAGTAAAGACTGAAGTCAAAATATTTGAGAACCAAAGAGAAGCAGAGGTTCTTCAGGCCACTGCTGAGCTGGCAAAAAAGAAAGCAGGGTGGTCTCAGACTACCAAGCTGGCCGAGGTGGAAGCCGAGAAGGCGGTGTCCATAAGAGAAGCAGAGCTGCAAATGGAAGTGGAGAAGAAGAAAGCTTTTGCTGAAACTGCTAAGCTCAAGGCTGAACTTCTCAGCAAGGCTACTGTTGAATATGAAATTAAGGTAACTACTTTGGTTCTTCTTAATTATTAAGAGTAAAATGCTCCCTAATATTAGATGTACTATTACATTCCATTAGTATTTGGTGCTTTTCCCGTTACTAAATATTACTATTTCAGAATTGTTGGGAAAGTTCGATCTTTCCTTGCTTGTGAAGTTAAGATAGAAAGATTGTTAGCAAGTTTTCAAGTTTTAGGTTGTAATTAACGATATTAATTTAAACAGGTGCAAGAGGCAAATGCGGAATTATACAAGCGACAGAAAGAAGCAGAAGCTGCACTATTCGAGAGCCAGAAAAAAGCAGAGGCATTCAAAGCGAACGCAGATGCTGAACTCTATGCTCGGCAGCAGACTGCAACCAGCGAGCTGTATGCAAAGCAAAAGGAAGCGGAAGGAGTAACAGCGATGGGAAAAGCACAAGCCACATACTTAGGTTCCATTCTTAAGGAATTGAATCACAATTACTCTGCCCTCAGAGACTATATGATGATCAACAACGGTATCTATCAGGAAATCGCCCAAATCAACTCTCAAGCAGTGAACGGTATGCAACCAAAAATTAGCATTTGGTCAGGTCAAGACAATGGTGGTGAAGGTGGGAGCGCATTGAAGGATGTTGCGAGTGTGTACCGCATGCTGCCTCCTCTGCTTGAAACTGTGCACGAGCAAACAGGAATGCAGCCTCCTGCTTGGCTTGGGACCTTGCCCGATAAACGGAAATGAAGCACATTACTTACTTTATAGTTTGCTATTGAAGTTGTTTTTTCATGTATTTGGAAATAATGCATATCAAGACATGCGCAAATAAATTTTTAACATGTCACCTTTTATTCCAAATATAATAATATATGCATCACATCATTCACACCATCAATAAATTTTAAAAGTTCAGAAATTGATATTGTGCATCATAAAAAATTATTGTGAAATAATGAAAGATTCTTACCAAAGAAATATAATTAAAGAAAATGTTTTAGGCTCCACGACCGATGCCTGGTGGGCCGACACCCGAGCTTGCAGATGGGCCGGTCTACCAGGCCTAGTGTCTTGTTCGGCCCAGTCACCCCAGCCCAACCTAAAATGATATCCCCATTCCTACCCTTTCAGTTAAATTGGACCATCCCAGTGTGGATTTTTATGGGCCAACCCGACCCTCCTAACAGGCTTATTTGAAACTCTAATATTGATAAACAATTAAAAGATAGTAGAAATGTAACATATATATATATATAAAGTTTTACCTGTGTATTTCTTTATATTCTGAAGCTTGAAATATTTTAAATTTGAATAAAAATATATCTTAAGACAATCTAACTATAAATTTTTTTTTTAGAGCAATAGATATAACATGTTGGATTAATACAACCTACTTGCTCCATCCAACGCAATCCTTTTTGTACAAGTTAAATTATTTAATTGCTTTGACTACGAAAAATATGATTCTTTAAATTACGCAACCCAATGTATGATAGAAAATGGTAGATTAAATAAGAATATTCAGAAGAGACAAAAAAAATGAATTGAAGAATATACAAAAAGAGAGTGCATCACAAAGATAGGGCAAATTTTTACTTTTCCAATGCATAAAACTTGAGAAATAAAAGTGAATTACTGACACGTTATCGAAACAACTATAGCTCACAGAGACATCGATCATAGTAATACCTAATAAATTATTCTGTACTCATCCTAAATTATTTATCGTATATTTATATAATTATAAATAATTATTTATATATAATAATTAAAGTTTATATAGTCTTTAAAAATTATTTATGTCTAATAATTAAAATTTAAATATAATAAATATTTTGAGACGAGAGGATAATATTAAACTTTTTTTAGTGTTTGTCCTCTTTCTTTTGGGGATTTCCTTTACTGTCCTTACTTTGTGTTTTCCAAAACATAAAACAACATGACTTGTCTCTTGGTAAAAAGATTGCTTGTACTTTAATTACAGAAAACACCATATTGACTCATATCCAATTCAATTCCTTGGAATCACAATACATGTATTTGGTTTATTTAATTTGTCAAAAATAATAGTTAAAAGAAGAAGGCTATGTTATGTAGTCTAAGTTTTGATATTGTTTAGAAAGTTATAGACCGACATTCTGTTTTGTTCCTGGACATTGTTTCCTAATTTATCACATACCAACGACCACTTCCTCGAAGTATGCTCCAAACTGGACATATTCAATTCAGCAATAAATTAAAGAGATTATAGAACGTTAAGAAAGGTTAACATGAAACAAAGATACAGACGATGTAAATATTATTTATCTAATCAAATCAATTATCATGTGATTACATGTATTTTTTCAAATAAATATTAATAATTATGAATTTTATGATAATGTTGATAATAACCTATTAATACAAGTCAAAGATTTAACGATGTAAAATGCATAATTTTATATTGTTTGTCTACATAAATATTACTTTCTCCATCTTATTTTATGTGTAAAATGAAAAATATCTTTTGATTTGACATGGTGTTTAAGAAAAAATGAAAACTTTTACAACTTGTGGACTAAAATCGATATTAGATATTTGTGTTATTGAGAATCATTTCATAAAGGATAAAAATAGAATTTTAAAAGTAATTTATTTTCAATTAAAGTAAAATGATATTCTTTTTTAAACAGACAAAAAAGAAAAAAATGTCATGTAAAATAGAGCGGAGGGCGTACTACTATTCTATTAAGACGATGAGTGCAAGAGTTCTACCTAACAAAATGCTGCTTATATTAATGGTGAGTATGTCCAAAGAAAGATGATATAACACTATCGTCAACGCTAATATCCATTTCACATAATTATGTTCATAGTTGAAAATAAAATAATTGTCATTATCGATATGCATTTATGTCAAAAAAATAGAAGTATTCCATAAGAGAGAAAATAAAGAGTCTTGACAATTGCGTACCATGTATATTTTCATGTCAATATCCTACCAATGATGAAGCTTACATAATGGATCAAAGATTTTTAGGATCGGAGTACTAATCGAACATTATAACTACATATGAAATATTTTTAGAATTTGAGCCACAATCGGACATGATATTTGCGTGATGAAATTGATTAAAGTATAACTTACGTTGAGCCCCATAATTATTATCATCAGCTGACTTTACAAGGCGTTAGATATCCTAATGCAAGATTAAAGATGCCGTGTGCCTCTCATCTGCAAAAGTCTATCGTCCTTAAAAATTCGTCAATCTAACTTATAAATCCACCTTTATTAATCAGTTAGGGCATCACAATTTCTTTTTTTAAATTATATACTTTTAAACTCATTAATTTAGAAAATGTCGTAAAGAAAGGAAAAAGTTTTTTTTACCCTTGAAAAGATAATTAAGCTTTAGAACCGTGGAAGGAGGAGAGATGCAGGAAGCACATCAGCACACGTACGGTAACTGCATGCAGAAAAGAGTGAGAGTAGTACTGTCTCCATCTCATATATTATTATATACTAAAAATATTTCTTTAAATTTATTTTTTAGAGTATAATTTTGTTATTTTTTAGCGTATAATTTTATATCTCATATTAATTGAATTTGTGAGATAATGTAATCATATTAAAAAAAGTATTCAAAGATAAAATTTTATATCATACTTTCCACTATTACCCTCGCTATAATTTATCTTCTAGAAAATAGAATTTCAATAAATGAAAGAGCAAATATAAAAAAAGTTTCAAACATTCTCTTTTAACTTTGAACAATTCAACTATTTTGAATATTGAAAAAAAAAAACTTAAAGATTCAATTAATTTGAGACGGAGGGAATAATACATTACCCCATTGCCTCAAACGTTCCCGCCCATTGCAGGGTAAGACGGTCGGATGTACGCAGCCTGACCCCTATGTTTAAAATATAGAGCGACTGTTTTCGGATGACCCATGATGAGCGTCGAAAGTTGGATTGACTAACTGCTGCTTCACAATTGAATGAAGTGCGGATAATTTAAAAAGCTATTTTGCTTTATTCCATCATACCCCAAAATCAAAAAATAGTGAATCTTTGGCTCCATCTGGTCGTGAAACTCGACGGAGGGAATAATAAATATATAAAATCAAGATGTCATTTAGTGTATCGGGGCCTATCCTTAATTGCCTTCAAAATTGACTCAATTTTAAAAATATAAATATGATAAATTAGTTCAAAAAGCTTATCCATTGTAAAGTAATTGATGATTAACACACTATAACACTTTAGCTTAAAATAAGAAATCTCACATGTTAATTATATAAACAAAAATATTTTATTCATCAAAAATATATTTTAAAGTCATATGAATCCAGGCTTAAAAGTGAAAACCTGAGCTTAGCTATTACATATACATAAATACAACGTACAATAGATAACTAAAAATATTTTTTGTATTTATGATATTTTTAAGGAGAAAAAGACAATCAAGACAAAATGGAAGTCGCATCGATCAAATTAATAAAGGTCCCTTTTACTGCACTCCAAAAGATTTACATATATTATCTACCACGTCCAACAATATATATAATGCTTCCCCATAATTTATTTATCTAACATAGTAATAACTCCCTTGATTGATGTGATGATAATCACATTATTTGCCCATGCACGTAATCCATCATGAAATCAAATCTTTAATATCTGATTAACCAAACCCGTTCACAATATACTGTGCATGTTTATATATGATGGATCATTTATAGTGACCACACGGTTAGAATACTGTACCAAATATTATAGTGGTTAAAAGGAGCAATCATGCCAAAAGCCATGCACCATGCAGTCAAACTATCTTTTCTTATTGACGCCATTCTGACGCCTTCCATTACAGTAATCCTACCGCTATTATTACGCCCTACATATTCTTCACTTCATTTATTCCCCAAATATTTTTTTTAATATTCAAAGTTATAATTTCTTAAAAATGAGAAAAAAAAATTGGCATGTAAATTGTAACGGAGAAAGAGAGTGGTAATATTCACCTCCACTTTTTAATTTTCTCTTTATCTGATTATTTCGGATCAACTTCCATCAATCTTGGATGGAGTCAAAAATTCATTATTTTTCTATTTTGG
>JAOTQR010000069.1:25880720-25897101 GCA_025774065.1 Solanum ossicruentum | reverse complement strand
TGACTCTTTAAACTGTTTGCGCTTCTTTCAATTGTGAAGTAACAGTTAGTCAATGCAACTTTCAACGCTCATCATGGATCATCCGAAAACAGTCGCGCTATGTTTTTAAACATAGGGGTCAGACTGCATACACCCTATCCCCCATACCCCGCAATGGACGGAAGCTTTTGAGACATTGGAGTAATGTTGTTGTTGTTTGGTTGATTATTTCGGATCAGATTTCCTGCTTCCTCAAATAACATTTAATACAGTAAATCCTCCGCTTCATTATGTAGTATAGTTGGATTTGGCATAATGTTTAAAAAATAGAGAAATTTTTTTATCTAAAATAATTATAAAATATTTATATAATTATAAATTATTTTATTAAGAGTAGTAGAAATTTAAGATTAAATTACTATAACTTTACTAATTATAGTTAGATGACATTCTTTTGGGGATAGACCATATAGAATGGTGTAGATAGAGTATTACATTTTTAAGACTTGTTTGACTACGTAAGATGAAATTATGATTTGAAATCATGAGATGAAATAATATGAATTGAAGTTAAAATTTTATTTGAATATGTAATTTGAATTACTAAGTTGTAATACGCTCATAAACATAAAACTTTAAAAATTATACAAATTATTAAAGGTGTTTCTTTTTTTAATGCAATATTAACAAATAAATAAAAGTTCATGATAAATGCATAATAAAATTATTCTAAAAAAATATAATATTTATTGATTAAACTTTAATTCAATACAAAAGTAAGATTGAATACCCTTCAATACAAAAGTAAAAATTCCCATCTAAAAAAAAAATTATAAATATTTTCCATATATTACTCACTAAAGATAAGATGTTAAAAAAAAGTTTAATTTAAATTATCTAAACAGTGACTAAGATAGTTAAATCAAAACGAATGAAGTTTCACTAACTTCTTTTAATCAAATATTCTAACTTGACATATTTAAGCGCATAACTGTAAAAACATTTTTTTTATATAATACCTTACATGATTCATTAGTCTTTTTTACAAGGATAATAAAAAAACATCATTAGAAAAAGGAGAGAGAAATACTAGTGGGTAATTTTGTCTTTAACTATGGAGTATATCCCTCCCTTCCAAGTAAGGACAGGGTAATAAATAAACATGACCGATTATTGTCTTATCGTATTTGACACCTATATCTATAAAATTCTAGACCCCCTAATAATTTAATTTATGTAATATATTTTAATTTAATTTTTTAAAATAAGAATATTATATTTTTAGCTCTTTTTTGAATTAAGCATTAAAATTTTTGGATTATTTTTATGAAAATTTAGAAACTATATGTTTTATATTTAACTCTACTACTTCATATTCTACATGTCCAATTCTTTTAAATCTAATTTTCAAAAGATTTGTGAATTTATAAGCACTTTAATACTCTAATAATAATTATTATAAAAAATACCAAGTTCAATATGGAATGATAAACTTTATATTTAATCGTTTCATTTTTATTTTTAACCATATAAATATTTGTATCACTTGATTCGATTCGATTTCGAAGTTTATTAATTTAACTTATTTGTTATTGATTTATAAATACGCTAAATCGTATAAAATTATTAAGATACTGACTTATTAATATTGATCGTTATCATTTTGATTATCGATTTAACCGTAAATATTTAGCACAAATTCTTTTTTGTTGAAATTAAAATTACTTAGAAACAAGATAACAAACTAAATGAACCATACACATGAATTGACAGATTGTATCTTGTTAAAAAATAAATATTGTCACGTTGTATAATAATGAGAGTTTGATATAGTAAAAAAATAAAAAAATGAAATTATGAAGAACTTTATGTATACCAAATGGTACAAATATAATTATTTAATTTACTATCAAACGGTCGATTAACTCATTAAGAAAAAATCTACAATAGTTAAAATTCGATAATCCAATAAAAAAAAAGTAAAAGTGCGAAATAATTAAACTAATAACTCATTATCAATAAATTAATAATTTCTTCTATGAAATCCGATTCGATATTCCTTTTTTTGAAAAAAATAAATTATTAATCCTTTCATCTTTATTTATAACTATATATAAATATTTATGATATATTGTGAGCAATTTCTCGTAAAAGTAGTAAATTATTAAGGAATTAAATTATGTCACATAAATTAAAACGGAGGAAATAATATAAATTTCCCCAATTAAATAATGAATTTCCGTTGAGATTATAAATTGTTGAACTCAGAGTTCTCATCACCACAATCCATGAAAAATCTTTTTGTCTTTCTCTTCTGCACCTTCCATCTTTAGCACAATACAATGTATAATTCCAACACTCAAAAAGCTGACCCTTTCTTCTTCCCTACACAAAAACCCCTTTACCCAAATGAACCAATTCATCACAATTTCTGCATCAACAACACTAATCCCCTCGACCCATTTTGGGATAATTACTCTGTTTCTGCAAAAGAAAATGAAAAATCCCCCGTTCTTGAAGGAATTGCTGCTGTTGTTGGAGAGCATGTTCTGTTCGGTAATAACAACAGTAATGATAACGGAAGCAAGAATGGTGATCCTGTTCCAATTCAGAAGCGCACGTGCCCTGCAGGAAAGAGGAATAATAATAATAACAATAATGTTCCATCAGTGGAGAGGAGTTACAGAGGAGTGAGGAAGAGGCCATGGGGGAGGTGGTCAGCGGAGATTCGCGACCGTATAGGGCGGTGCAGGCACTGGCTGGGGACGTTCGACACCCCGGAGGAGGCGGCGCGTGCATACGACGCGGCGGCGAGGTGGTTGAGAGGGTCAAAGGCACGAACAAATTTTCAAATTCCTCCTGTTGTTCCTCTGCCTGCTTCACCAGCATCCACGTCATCATCTTCAAATTCCTCTCTGGAAATTAAAAAGAAAAAGATGAATGGTGGCGCTCTTGCAAATATTAATAATAAAAGGAAATGTTCAGTGGTAACTTCAGCTGAACATCTGTTTAGCTCAACTAATCACCATGTGAATGGATTAAGTAAAGGGATTAATGTTAATGTGGAGCTTGATCTCAAACTCGGATTTGGGAAGAAGTAAGAGTGCTACGAGGGAAGAACGTGTTCCTTTGCTGTTTCTTATATGTTGCTGTTATTAGTGTTAGTTTAGTACTAACTGTTTGCGTATTAGCGTAAAACTAAGATTAGTGCTTAAATATTAGTGTGTAAAAAAAACTATGTGGTTCATGTGCTTCATGCAATATGAGAAGAAGTGTCTGTCATGATTTTGATGAAAAAACATGAAAAGGTTATGTTAAATGTAGTAGTTATCTTTATATAATCAAGTCATTATCCATCTTATATTTATTACTTTTTTTGTATTTATATAATATCATTTACTTTTTATTATTAATTTTTTTTTCATATTTAGTATATTGATTCTTGAAATGATAGTGTTTGGAAAACAGTCTTTTCTGACATAGTGACAAGATCTGTCTACATTTTACTTAGGGATTCAACCATTGTGTGTTTGTTTCGGTTACAGATTTCTAGGTTAATAATGCATTAAATTCTGATGATTATGTGTCACTAATAATGCCCCATACGTTATTTTAACTTCCTAATCATCAATGTGTATGCTATGCGTTTCATTAATTACTTGTAATAATTGATTGTGGAATTACATTTTCTTATCGATAAATTGATGCATGTAAGAAGTCAGCTTGTTTCGTGTCCGGCTGGGCCAAGGGTTTTCATATATTCTTTTAAATTTTTAAATTGTTTATTATTATAACTTATATTTTTTACAATATACAACTATATAAATTGTATTTAAAAATTTGATGACGTCACAAGTAAGTTCATAATCAAACTTAAATTATTTGACGATCATAAAATGTACTGGTGGAGTCTTCAACTAGCAAAAACTATACGCCGCTTGGATATATATTTTGAAGAAACCAATTAGATTCCGAAGGAAGTACATACTGTGTCACTGAAGCAATCAGAAGTACCACTCGGTGTCAAATTATGTATCTAATTTAACTAGACATAAAATTTGAAATATTTGATACTCAAATATGTGAATTCAGTTAAATATTTAATAAATAAAGATATTACTGTTTATGAAACTAACTAAAAAGAAGTATGGTATATATTGCATATTAAGATAGACTGAATTTAATTTTTGGTGTGATAATGATGACGTCGTAACTTGCATGGCCTGAAAAAACTCGTATTTGGGAGAAAGTAGTAGTTTTAGTTTTAATTTTGTGTCGAATGTAGATGTTTTAACTACATTCGTAAATATGTTGTATTAAATCTAGTAATTTGGTGCTGTATGTGTCTAGTGTGCAATTCTGGTACTTCATGCAACGTGATCTTTTTGTTTTCCAGGTTCGATCCATTGCTTATTAATGGTAGGACGGTTTAAAATCCAACCATAATAGATTATTCGAATTAAAAAAAAATTATTAATTTTTTAATAATAGGTTATTGGTTTGGTAGTTTTGATAACACTTTAAATTGTTTTGTTACTGGATTACTGATTCTTAATAGTTTTAGATTTTTTCTTTAACAGGTTAACTGATACTCCAATTATAAATTGAATAATTATATTTGTATCATTAGGTATATAATCGTATGGACAATTTCCTAATTTTATTTTTTATCATTTCAAACTCTAAGTTATTCTATTGTGTAATAATAATTGGTTTTGAACAAAATGCAATATGTCAACTTATGTGTATGATTTATTTTGTTTGTCACTTTATTTTGAAACAGTTTTCAATAAAGAAAATTTTATGTCAAATTTTAACGGTTAAACCGATGACAATTAATAATCAATAAACTAATATCTTATAATAATTTAGTATATATATAAATCGATGATCGATAAGTCAAATTAATAAATTCAAAATCTAACCAAATCGACTTATATGCATCCTTCTCTTTTAATTTATTTATTGCCGTTACTATATTGTAGCATTAATTCTGATGACTATATGTCACTAATGACTAATGGCCCGTTCTTTGGACTTTCTAATCATCAATGTGTATGTTATGCGTTTCATTAATTACTTCTAATGGTTGATTGTGGAATTATATTTTCTGATCAAACATGCACGTAAAAACTTAGCTTATTTCACAATCTTTTCGATTTGTTCATTTTTATTTGTTATTATTTTATTTTTCGAGATCAATTTGATTAAATTTTAAAGTTAAATTTAATATTTAAAATCTAAAATTTTTAGATAGTTAAATACTATACGAAAAATACTATAAGTTACAATTTTTCTCATATTAATATGATGAAAAATATATCTTAAACTATTGATTAATATTCATGTAATTTGACTCGATAAATAAAATAGTGACAAATAAAAGTGAACGAATGAAAGTATTTAGCTGGGACGGGTTTGAGTTTTTCTTTTCTTTTCTTTTTCCATCTTTCTTATTTTAAAATGCTTTATATTTCTCTTTTGGTCTTCTATTCATAGAGTTCAACTACCAAAAATATATATTTAATGAAGAAACCAATAAGATTTTGAAGCAAGTAAATATGTGATATGTTATAAGAAGTGAAATTAATAATGCCTCCACGAAAGACGGGATTTCTGATGACTATAAATGGAGGACGATCCTAACTTGCATGACTCGTCTGAAGTTTAGGGCCTAGTCACTATAACTGAAATAAATAAATTAGCTGCAATAAATATACATATATTAATACAAAAATTTAATTGATGTTAATTTATTGTCATTAGATTCAATGTTATTATATTTTTTTTAGCGAAATATAAAAAACTTTTGTATATTAACTCTTCAGTAAAGATTGCTTATGTTACGCCATTCTATAACCGTGAGATGTATACAAATTTTACTTTTATCAAAGTGACACTATATAGTCCAACACAGTAGTAATATGTCATGAACAAATATGTATCTAGAGATTGGGGCATGGTTCACATGAACATGATGCTCAACATCTAATTATTTATCATTTATTATCCTTTAATAATTATTATCATTATATATTGTATATTAAAATCGAACAATGTAAATTAACTGTAGTGGAGGAGGAAGCATATATTTGATTAATAGGTTCAAATAATCCCAATATAGTTTATACGGAGCGTGTGTGTATATATACATAAATAAATAATTATTAGAAAAAAATAATTAGATAAATTATTTCAAAAATGTAATAGCAAACCTAAAAGTAAATCCGCCAAATATAAACTAAGAATTTTTTCATAATTGTACACCCATCTTATTAAAATTTTATATACGTTTTTGTTAATGAAATGATATGTACCAACAACCATCCAATCATTACCATCAGTGACGGTGCAATAGTAGAACTGTTCTACCTCTAATCAAAGATCTTGAATTTGAACTCTGTATACACATACATGTAGAAAAACTTTTATCGGGAATATCATCTATGAATGGACTCTTTAATACATGATTCAACTTTAATCAAGATTCTAGTACAAACTCTAAATTTCCAAGGAAAAAAACATAAGAAAAAAAAACCCAATCAAGCTGAAAGAAATGCCCATTACACATCCAAACCCAGGGGGTGATAAAATCAAACCCTACTTGTCCAACGTTTAAATTTGAGTGGATTATTTATTAGTTCAATCTATTTTAACTAATTAACAATTGATTTGTTATTGAATTCTTCAAATTGACTCAAACGAACTTTTGTCAAAATATATTTTATTTGATATGTTATATATAATATAATAAAAAGTATATAATTTTATTAGGTATTAAAATAAATAAATAAAATAACTAATATTTAATGAAAATTGAATTGAGTTGCATTTTGGCCATTTTATAATTTAGTATCCAATGTGTTTTGACTCAAGCAAATTTGATTAAATTAAATATAAATTTATTATGATCCGTTCAAATTTAACTCAATTATCGTGCGTATACCCAGGTGGAGACATTGTGTTATGGGTTTGTGTCAGAAAATTGTTGTTGATCCGATGGTTAGATACTCTCAATTCCCAGACTGAACAAACGCAGTGAAGTACCATAGAGAACTGTTAGTTCAGTCTGTCACCTTTTCCATTTCATTCAGAATTTATACACAATCTAATTTACTATTATTTGGTTTTTGACTACAAAACTTTTCGAATTTGTGCATGCTACTCTCATTGTTTGTTCCTTTAACTTGATCCAGAGTTTTTGTATTTTTTTTTTAAAAAAGTTTTGAATGGTATAAATTTAAATTATAAATATGTAAAATGTATCAAAGTATATTTCGGTCTTATAAAAAAATGGTAATCTTAAACATGATTCTTTTTCGAAAAAATCATACTTCAAACGAAATAGATAAAATAAAATGAAACATAGAGAGTTTCTTTTTAATATGTTCAGATTGAATGTCAATGTTATATTTTTCTTATTTTAATATAATTTAATTTAACATCTATTTCTTCTTTTCTTTAACTTTTTTTAACTATATAATTTATAGATGGTCGTCGAGTAATTTAAGATATAGCTTTAGAATTCAGAGATTTATGACTTATTTTATACTTCTCCATTCATTTTTATTTGTCACTATTTTATTTATTGAGATCAAATTATATGAACTTTGATTAATATTTTAAGATGTATTTTTTCATCATATTAATATAATAAGGATTGCAACTCATAATATTTTTCGTATAGTTTTTAAGCATTCAAATTTTATATTTTAAATATTAAATTTAGTTATTTCAATTTAACTTTGAAATTTAATTAAATTAACTTCAAAAAGTGAAATATTAACAAATTATGTTAACAGAGAGGGAGTACTGTAAGCTTCAAACATCGTGCTTCCTTTACTTAGATTTAGTTATGGTCACATAAATTATTGGGACAAATGAAATATTAAACTTGCAATGACATTTTAACAAGTATACGTATAAAATTGTGTTATTTAAGTAAAATAAAAAAATATGTAAGAATCCCCGTTGTAAAAGTTGTGTTTTTTCATAGAGTTGTTCCTTTATTGTCTTAAATATACCAAGATCACTTTATTAGTTTATATCAATTATAACCATACAAGATTAGCTATACTAAAATGAGCAAAAAAATTGGAAGATATTGCAATTATATGTATAGCATTAAATAATTTGGGACCAAACAACTTTTGATATACATTCTCGTAAAGAAAAGGGATCATTCAGATACATCTAAATAGATACTATATTGATATATGATTTCTTACATCGTTAAATTTTATTTAGGTTTCGAAATAAGCATGATTAGACCTATTTTATCTATCATGACCTAAATCGAGAAATAGATTTGATATCCAATATATATATCCACATATCAGGTATAATACTGCATTCTCCAAATAATTCAAATCGAATTGAATATTATGTCCAACTCGGATTTAGTATATAAATATTAAATAGGAATATACTTTTTAGATTAATTTTTTAGAGCAGACCCTTCCTCAGTATACACCTCTAAGTCTGAGGTATATTTTTTAAGCTAATAAATGATAATTCATGTATAAAATTTACAAACTCAAAGTATTTTCGATACTTATCTCATTTTTCTAGGATTCTTTGTAGCCAAGATGACATTTGTTGATCTCAGCACATCAAAATTTAGTTTGTAATAAATCTTAGGATATATGATGAAATGAGTGAGAATTATTTTCTTAGGTAATATTTATGAGTAAACAGTGATGAACAGAAGATGCAGCAGAATCCAAGCATGGGATCCTGGATGGATGGATTTAATCATCATAATCTACTGATTGAGGAACTCTGATATATACATCCCTTCTTTTGATTTTTTGTTTCTATTTATTCTTTCAAAATTCTATATTTGCATTTATAAAAGAGTTATGTATTTCTAAATCAACAAAGAAAAAAACACATCCAAGTGTTTTCTCTTTGACACAAAACATTAAAAGAGACTCGTAAACATCAAAATTTTATCAAATTTAAAATATGATTTTATAAAAAGATTTATACTCTACGTGAATAAATTGTTCGTTTTATATGTAAGAATTATATTTAATAATCAACTAGTGAATTTTTGTAAAATTATACATTTAAAAGTTTGTAATATATAACATACGATTAATTAATGTATTTTAGGACATTTTACTACCTTGCTTATAAATTTTAATTTGCTCATTTAGTAAGATTTTGTAATCTTGGAGATGTTTTGATGGTTTTCAAAAATTATGAAACATTCACGTTTACAACAACATATATACCCATAGTGTAGTCTCGAGAGAGGAAGGTGAATACACAACATTAACTCCTACCTTGTAAAGATAGATAGGTTGATTTTAATAAATCTTCAAGTCAAGTAAAATAACAAATATATATGTAAGGAAAATAAAGATATTCATGTTAAAACATTTTTGAAGAAAACAAGTAATTCATAATAACAAATATATGATAGTCGAAGTAGAAGAAATAACAAAATTAAAAAAAAACATCATTTCTAATCCAATTGAGTGATTTTTTCTAGAAAGAACTAATAGTTGAGTAGCTTTCTGTGAGAATAACTAATAGTTGAGTGACCATTTAAGATATTAACTCCAAATTCAAGTGAAAAAAATTAAATCGTGTTGATTTCACATTTATGAGGCAAAAAATAATTCTACTTAAAGGGAGATGATCGAGGGAGTTCACCAAGTAAACAACTTATGATTTTGTTAAAAAAATGCGTCCTTATTTGATTATCTTTTAAATCTCTATCTGTTTATTTAGAAGTTTAGCTTGTCCCATAAAAAGCCTCTTGAGGCAAAGGTTACTTCACCCTCGGTTTTTTTCTTTATTTTTTTTCTTTTTTTAAAAAAAAGTTGTTGGTTAACATATAGTTATAGTTAAAGTTAAAGAGTAATATAAGTATAAATAAATATTTTGGCTTAAACACAAATATTTTGCTTACGAGATTCAAGTTTATTGTGATAAATCTTGAAAAAATTAAGCAAAGTGTTATCCCGTCATCTTTCTTGCTCAAAACAACTCATCAATTGGCGATACATAATATATACACACTTATAAATACAATATAAATACATTACATATAATTATATAATGATGTATAAGTATTACTATAAAAGTATATTCATCTCTTATGTATCAGTATACTTCATATATATGTTATTGTCTACTATTCATTACATATACATGTGAAATACTGACCCGAAGTTTTGGGCCTTTTATTTTGTTAAAAAAAAAAGGCTACATAATTAGTTGTAAATTACTTGTCTGAGTAGTACATAGACGTAAAAATTTGTTAAATCTTCACATGTTCATTAATATAACTCTTGACTTGTTTCTCATAAATCTGAAAAAAATGTTGAGTCCGGATCTCCACCCAAAATACAGCGTTCTTATTGTCCACTAACATATCATAAAACTTTAATTTTTAATATTAAAAGATGCTTATAAATACCAGCAACAAATAAAAATATGTTTGCATTGAGAAGTGGTTATTTTTCCCAACATTTATAACGCTGGCTACTGTTAACAGATCAAACAACTGGGCCATATCGGGTTAAAATCCAAAGCTCAGGTCTTACGAGCAGGCCCAATAAATTAATCTGGATTGAATTTGCTGTTTTGTTGTTGGATTGTGTTTATGTTATGAAATAGAAAATTTATTAACGGGAAGATATTTATGTAGCTTGAAATAAGGAAGAGAATGTTTACAGTTTTTGTAAATGCAAAGATTTTATTTGCAAAACCTAATACAACAACAACATATACAATGATATCCCACAAGTAGGGTCTGGAGAGGGTAGATTGTACGCAGACCTTACTGCTACCTCGTAGAATTAGAGAGGCTGTTTCTTAAAACTCTCGGCTTAAAAATCATAAGCAGAAAGACTAGATATGACAAAATGAAATGTAAGGTAAGGGAACAGCAGGTGCGACTAACAATGGATAGCACATGACAGTAAGTAACTATGATAAAACTGACACATATACACCAGATAATGAAAAGAAAAAGGAATAATAATAATAAAAATAATACAAATACTAATAATAATAAGAAAAAGACGACGAAGGAGAGAAATAGGAAGAAGAATAATAAGAACCTAGCCTGCTAAACCTAATGAATGGCTAAAAGGGTCGTGTGCACTTCCCAACAATTTATGTTCTTTATAATGGATACTTGTTTTTCTTGAGGCATAGGTTTATAGTTTCTGTCTTAGTATTTATAAAGTTTTAATTTCTAAAAAATAATTGTTCTACTGAACAAAAATTAAAAAACAAACTCATATAAGAGAGGAAAAACAATCTGCTTATCAATTCATTTAAAAGACAAACATGCACTTTTATGTCTAAATCATGTTACTAAGGATCGTATATAGGTATAGCAAAATACCCCAATACATAGTATCGAATCACTCTCTAGTGAATGGCGTCATTAGAGGAATTTTTATAAATCGCTTAGTTCAGAAATTTAATAAATTGAAATAGATACAGTTTAAATAATTACATTTCGTAACTATAGTTATAGTAGTGTTTGTATATGTTTGATATACAATTTATGATGCGTTTGTATAATTTGCTATACAATTTTCAATGTTTGTGTATTTTGTTATACAATTAGCGCATAACGTTTGTATAATTTGCCATACAATTTATAGTGTTTGTGTATTTTTGCTATACGATTAGCGCACAATATTTGTATAATTTGCTATACAATTTATAATGTTTGTATATTTCGCTATACAATTCACACACAACGTTTGCATAACTTGTTATTTATTTCGCAGTGATTGTATAATTCACTATAGAATTCATAGTATTTATGTATATTGCTATAGAATTTGTGCACTATATTTGTATAATTCGTTGTACAGTTCATAGTGTTTGCATATTTTGCTATACAAACTCAACTGTAATTAATGTTATATGTTAGTAAGGAGTCATAATTAATTTAAACTATAACTACATTAGCTTAACTAATATATATTTACTTATCCGCATAATTTTTGCTTGACTTTATAGTAACATGTTTAGTAAGCCCAAGCCCATATAATCCATTCTATTTGACCCCTTTTTTGGTCCAAGAATTGTTCGGTTTCTTGTCTTGACAAAAAACAGGCTGGGTGGTGGGACATGGATTTGTTATTCGATTTTTTGTTTTCTTTCTTATGCATTATCTCGTGTTTTGCGATAATCCCTTTACCTAATATTCTTTCTTTTTTGCTATTTTTGTTTTCTAAATTACATAAATAAATACGTTCTTTATTTCATTTTAAGTTACATTTTTTTCCTTCTGATTCGTTTAAGAAAAAATCTTGTTTCTCTAATTGAATATTCGAGGGAGTAATATTAATTGTGACAAGTTGAAGTATGAAATTACTAATTCCATACATCACCTTTTAGTAGTTATTTGTCATCTAAAACACTTGATTTAGTATAAGGAAGAAAGAAGAATAAAGATTAGTACAATATTTATTTGCATCAACTGACCCGTGAGTTGTTAGTTGGGTTTATAGGGTAAAAAAATAAAGGTGCAAGTTAAACATCGACTGAGTAATTAATAAGCTAAATATATAGTCCTAATTTAAGTTCAATAGCCTTACATTATACGTAATTAATTGCTTAAAATATATAACCTCAAGAACGATAATTTTATTTTTCTAACCCGTGAAATGTCATAGGATTAGGAAAGGAAAAATATGCGAATAAGCAAACATATACTAGTTGTAATTACAGTTTAAATTTTATATAATTCATGCAATATATATAAATATTGTACGCGATTATACAAAAATTTTGCACAAATTAAATTGTATAGTGAAATATACGAAAATTGCAAATTGTACAGCGAATTATATAGATGATGTGTATGAATTGTATAGCGACATACATAAACGCTACATAAAAACAACGAATGATATAGCAAATTATACAAATATATACAAATATTGCACGAATTAATTACAAAATATAATTATACAAATTATAGTTATAAAAAATAACTAAGCTATTTTTAATTAGCTATATGTGAAAATCCTCATAAGGAAATAATGCATCATCAACCATTATCGTGAAAAAAAGTCTCTCAATGGATATGGCTCCTCTGCATTTTCTTTCTTTCCATTTTTCGCAAGCTATGTTGCTCGGAAGGAGAACACATGTCATAGTTTAAAATCAATGATTGAAATTCAAATAATTAAAGTAAAACTTTAATCATGATTAGTATAACTAATTAATTACTTTCATATATTTATTCCTAAAAAAGTATTTGTACAATCCAAAAATTCTAGATCCATATTAATTAGTATATCTTAGCCTTAAATCTCTCCAAAATAAATTAAGAATTTTTCTATCTTGCCAGTCATGCATCGACTTTTTATTTTATTTTTTGCTACTTTTTGCCTCAGATTATTATTCAAAGATAAATTATCATAGGTAAACTCCAATGATAATAAAAATAAAGAGATTTACAGATATAGTGCTTGTCAAAAGAGAATTTTAAAAGTGTGACCTAATATATCTCAAGTTTAGGATAAAAATAAATTAAGCATCCTAGCTTTAAATTCTCCATTATTTCCTCATAGGTGAAAATATTATCGTATAGACACCAATTTTTTAAATACTCAAATAAAATAATAAAACTTTTAACCTATATTATAAATAAAATAAAAAATGAAATAAAAATAATAATTTATGCATGTCAAAGATTTACTCCTACAAAGTAAGAAATTCATTTGATATATTTAGGAAAGATATAAGGCTAAGATATACTAATATAGATTAGGAATATATATGTGAAAGTAATTAATTAATTTCTTTAATCATGATTTGAACTTTAGTTGGAGCCAAATCAATTTCTCAACTAAACCGTGATTCCCTCGCCTCGCTTTTATATGCTTACTAAAATAGTAATTAAAAGTTTGGGGGAAAATTGTAGTCAACGTACGTATTCATGGATTTCTCCCCAAAACAAATACTTTTCCGTCTCATTTAATGTGACATTCTTTAATTTAATATAATATTTAAAAAATAAAAACTTTTAAAATTTATGATCTAAAATAATTCTTACAAATGTGTGTAACTGATAATCATTTCATTAGAGGTAAAAGAAAATTTTAAAATTAAATTGTTTTAATTAGAGTAAGGTGATATTTTTTTGAACGGACCAAACAAGAATGAATGCACTTAAAATGGGCTAGAGGGAGTAGTACAATATATTCACTCCATCCAACAATAATAGTTTACTATTGACTTGATAGAGAAATAAAGAAACAATAAATGATAAGAGTAACTTTATCAGATCATCCTTTAAATATAATAAGTATAATGTCTTAAAAAATATAATAAAAAAATGACTATAATCAATAATAAGAGTAAATTAGAAATGAAATCTAAAATTATCTGTTGATTTTATAAAATATTTGTCATATTACTCGAAATGCCATTGGCATTATTTTTCCCTCGACTATGGTATGTGGAACAGTTGACAAATGTGTCTTCAAGTAAAAAATATATTTTTTGTGCCCAATTGTCTTATCACCTACCAAGTACCAACCCTAGATGTAATGCACTTTCCTTTGTTTATTTTTTATAGTTACGTACTATTCTAAATCTATTTTGATCTCATTTTTAATTTGCATCGCATTGAACATGTAATTTTCATCGAGGAAATCCTTAATCTCAAGGTACGGATTCAGAACACACGTTTTGCAATTTTGCATGTTAAAGCTGTACTATTATTCCTACATGGTTACCTATTATTATCTCATTAACATCCTAACGATTAACTAATTTTTTTATTATCCTATTACTATTTTTATTCTCTTATTATTGAATATCTCAAAGTTTCTCAAACGGTGAAATCTTTTGCATTATGCAAATCTAGTGTTGTCTATTTACATAAGATAAAATTCATCTTTTGGTGTTCTTTTTCAATTTCAGACATGATTCAACACTATTTCAATACATTTACATCAACTTATCAAGTTTAGCACAACACTATTTCTATATCATATCATTATAGCAATTCCCTAAATTCTTATAAGTAGGAACTCTCAAATTTACATTAAAGGAAGTAAGGTGCGAGAGGTTTGTTTTGCGAGATATTCAGAGGGGTAGAGGTAGATCGAAGAAGTATTGGGAGAGGTGATTAGACATGATATGATGGAACTTGATCTCGCTGAGGATATGACCTTAGATAGAAAGAAGTGTAAGCTGCGAATTAAAGTGTTAGGCTGATGGTAGGATTAGGTGTTTTTTATCATGTGTTCACATTATATGTCGTATTATGTGTTAGTTTTATCTTATTTACATTGAGATGTGCTATTCATTATTAGTCGTTATTTCTGTTCCCTTCCCTTTTTTATGTTATATCTAGTTTCTTTCTATTTACGGATTTTGAGGTGAGGGTTCCTAGGAAACAGTTACTCTACTTCTATGGTAGTGATAAGATTTGCGTACGTTCTACCTTCCCCAGATCCACTTGTAGAATTATACTAGGTATGTTGTTGTTATTGTTGAAGCAAGTATCAATAACCTTCAAATCCTAAATCCGCAATTGAATATGTTGCGCAAATAATGACTCAAAATATACTTTGTTTAAGTAAAAAATTAATAGATGGTGAAATATAGTAGAAATTAAAGTCGAAATTTTACAAATTAGAACGTGGTGATTAATTGGTTGCTAACTTGAGAAACAGTAGTTAGGATTGATTCCACGACGACATCGAAGAATTTAGTCACGCGTAATCATTGACTATTTTGAAGTTTAAAGAACTTTCCACACGCCAATACTATTCTTACAAAACACAATAAGTTAGAACTGTTTTGAAAATATTAAATTATATTAAAATAATCAAAAAAATATAATTAAGTTATTTTAAAAATATTAAATTAAGAAACTCACAAAAATAGATAATTAAACTACTTTAGAAATATTAAATTAAGAAACTCACCGCAATAATTTATCCTGACTACTATTATGAAATCATAATTGAAGTAATATTGCAAAATCATAATTTGTAGCAGCTGAAGAAATATAATGAAGTTGCTTTGAAAATATTAAATTAATAACCCTTCAAATTATTTTTGTGAATATCATATAATAGCGGTGTAGAAACAAACAACTCAAGCAAACATATTGACGAAAAGGTGTCTACTTGAATTATTTTATTTTCACTTCTTATATAGTAATATACATGCTCTCCCGGGATTCTTCCATTTTAACAGGTACATTAAGAAAGTTTAATTTTATAATACAACTAAAATAAACGCTGGAATAGTTAATGAAAATTATTTTTAATCTTTTTGTTAAATAAATAAAATTAGACCGAAAGAAGCACGGCAGTGGGGGGAGACAATGATTCACGCGGCAGTTCATAAAGGGGAAACCATATTGACGAATAATATCTTTGGGAAATTTGACAAG
>JAOTQR010000069.1:25841679-25880620 GCA_025774065.1 Solanum ossicruentum | reverse complement strand
GGGTCTGGGGAGGGTAGATCGTACACAGACCTTACCGCTACCTCATAGAAGTAGAGAGGCTGTTTCCTAAAACCCTTTTAATTAGCTCTAAAGTCTTAAATATTAGAAAAAATTTTCTTTTTCTTTTTCTTTACTTCATAGCGTATATAATTATTTATATAAAAATAGTCCTAAATAAAAAACGAATTCTAAATATAATGAAATTTTATATTTAGAATTTAGTTACAAGCTTCTTTGAGTGTAAATACAAGATTCTAGAAGCCAACAAATTTAAATTTTCATTTTTATCCTCTAAAATTTATTACATAATAAATATTGAAGGTCGTATTGTCACACCAGTAATAGTAGTTTAAAATAAGTTAAAAATTTAAAATTAAAGAAAACACATGATAATATAAGTTTTGATTGGTTAGAATATTGAATCGATTGATATGCGGCATACATGTAAGCATAAAACCAGCCACTTAGGTCCCCACATTCAATTCTCAAACAGACAACATCACCATTCTCTCATCTTAATTTCTCAACCACTCGCGTTCCCTTAGCGCGTGAATCCACGGTAGCAGAAGCAGCTTCTCAGTGCCACGTTTCAATTAGTGGGTCCTCATAAAAGAAACAAAATGTAAACCCATTTCCAATTGTTGCCTTCCATTCAACACCAACACAAAAGTGTGTGTCCATTATATTCCATATTTAGACTTCCATCAAAATAAGTATCGCTTTAAAAGTAAATATTTTTAATTATATGGTAATTTAATAAATAATTTTCTTATTAGTGAAAATATTTTTAATTATATGATAACTTAATAACTATTTTTCTTTTGATGGTCAATTCAAAAGAAATGTTTATCTACTTTGACTCATGTTTTGTTTTATATACTCTTTTTTTAAAAAATATTAATTAGTAGAAGATAATTTGATTATTATTTAATTTTTGTTCCTTTAAAAGACAAAAGGTGGAAAAACACAAACAATTAAAAAAACGAAACTCATTTTGGATTTTCTATATTTTTAATAAGTAAAAATATTAATTAGTAGAAGATAATTTGATTAATTGGTTTTTATTTAATCTTTTGTCTTTTTTGACCAATGACAAAAGGTGGAAAAACACAAATAATTATAGATTTTTTTAAAAAAACAACACTCATTTTGGATTTTCTATTTTTAGCAAGTAAAATATTAATTGGTAGAAGATAATTTGATTAATTGGTTTTTATTTAATTTTTTTTCTTTTGTGCATATTAATGTTTTCTCCTTTTTGGCCAATGACAAAAAGTGGAAAAACCTAAATAATTGTAGATTTTTCTTAAAAAAACAACACTCATTTTGGATTTTCTACTTTTAGTAAATAAATTATACTTTATTTTTATTATTTTCCATCAAATATAAATACGAATTAAAATAATATTTATTCTAAGACGGAAAGGATGACTAACAAGAGATATATTTTTACAATATAGGATCACTTAAATATACTTGTATAACTAATTCTTATAGTATTAATGCTCGGTAAACTTCAACAAAATTAAAACTAATAAGATTGGGATATCTTCTTCCGTATCGTGTTAAATTTAGTTTTATAATTCTTGTTATACTAACTATGATAAATGGTCATGGGCGACAAGCACATGATTCAAATTAATATTAGGTTAAAGATATTTCGACTACGGTATTTCGAATGCCCAAGACGTGACGAGAAAGAAAAGGTTTAACGTTATAATCAGTTTTGTTTTTGTAATTCTGTTATTACTATACAAGTTATCCTTGGCACGTCACAGAATTTTCACCCTTTGTCGAAACTTATTGTCTTTTTTAACAAATTCTTAAACTTTTTCCGTACAGATAAATTTGAATAAACTGAGTAACTTCAGTTGAAACTTTATATTTATTTCGATTCAGTAAGTACGTATATATTATTAAAGAGATTTCACTAATTTAAAAGATTATTAATCTTAATCAATAAACTTTCATATTTTTCACTCTACTTGTGTCATGACAGAGCTAGAAATCGATGTAATATTCAACTGAACTCAATATTTAAAGTTCAAACCTTATATTTCTATCATACAAATACTTTTAATAATTTTGGACTAATCTATTAATATAAAATATTATTATTTTTAAAATTCATAAAATTTAAATTTTGACTCCGTAATTATACGAGTCCACATAACTTTGAAATTGTGTTTTTTTGTAGACATTGCTATAAGGACACATCCACGCACTTCGATAATGTGTATATGTATATATTTAGCCACTTCATGTCATCCTGGCCATTTATTATTATATATATTTAATGTAGCTACACTTCTCTTTTCCGATTTTTATTTGCCTTTGCCACCACTATCCCCACAATCTCATTTCATTCCTCTCTCATCTTCCAACACTTTTTCCTTTTCCAACCTCTTCCTACCCTTTCCATCGCCGTCATGCCGGAAGAAGACTGGGTGAAAGCGGCAATGATGGATGATTCCATGGTGGCAGAATTACTCTTGGGACTCAACCACCCCAATCTATCTCCATCTTCGTTGCCGTCCAAGTTGAAGAAAACAGGTTCACCGCTTGAGTGGACTGTGCGTCAACGCCGGTCTAAACCAGTTTCTGTGAATGCTAAGAAGGGGACTCCACGTGCTAGTCCGACTACTCCGTTGTCATGGAGTGGCGCTACATCTGCTAGTTGTGGAGGTGGCGGAGGTAGTGGAGGCGCCGTTGATGGTGGATGTGAAGAGTCTAGCGGATCTCTTCATCCGCCATCCAAAACTCCAAGCAGCACGAGATCTAAGGTTTGGATGTTTGTTCTTCTTCTTCTTCTTCTCTCTCTCACTCGATGTGCGTGCTTTTCGTATACGATTATTAGTTTTGTCCATCGTGTGTTTCATTCACGGTGGACGGCGGATTCTGTGTTAATTATCTGGTGTGTGGTTGTTATAGCGAGTTTTTAGTTTGTTGACGTGAGCATCTTCATTTGAGTCGCGTGTGTCATTCGATTCGTTCCTCGTGACTCTTCAGAAAATTAGGATTTCTTTTTTAAAGTTTCAAAGTGTCCATCAGAAGCAGTGGTTTTCATTGGTTTCATCACCTGTCGCTGTTTTTTCAGTTACCTAAAAAGAAAAACTCACAATCGGATTCGTTTTCGTTCCAAAAATCTCCGGTGTATTGACGGCGATCGTCGTTGGTGGCTCCATTTAATCCGACGCGTGTTGGCCAAAGTACCCTGCCATGTATAAATCTCCGGATTTTCCAATTTCCTCATATTCCTAATTAAACTTATCTTTATTAAAGTTACTATTAAATGAATATTTACAAAGAGGAAAAAAGTGGCGAGCCTTACTTTCAACGTATGTTGTCAGTCGCACAAGATTGAATGACTCTTCACTTCACGTTTTTCTGTCACCAGCTGAAAATCCCCCATTATTGTAAATTACTAAAACAACCTTTGAAGGTAAATTTTAAAAATCGCGGTTCGATTTTTATTGCCTAACCTTATCTCAAGGGTAATTAAGTCAATTTAGCCGACCTGATGGAGTGACTAATAAAATGTCTCCAGTCTTTGTCGGGGTCGGTTCACTTTTAAACCATTGGATTTGGTACTGAATTGCAAAAGAAGCATCAGCCCCACTATTAGCCACCTCCTCCATTAGTCAAAGCCCTTTTTGTCCTCACTTTTCACTATCCCTACTTACTTTCTCGTGTCCAAAGTGTAATCAGTGGGGGCATCTTCGTCAATTTGAATATTTGGTTTGAAATTTATATGATGAGTAAAGACTAAAGAGGATGGCGTGTGTTCGTGGCAAATAGGTCTGCCTTCAGTTTGGTGGTAGTGTTTGTTAGTGGTTAAGCAGTTTGGTGGTAATTTTTTTTCCTTTTTGTAAACGTGGAAAGTTTAAGGGAATGATACTGTGTGGTAGGGTGTAGAGATAGGTTAAACTGTGGCTTCAGAGTCAGAATCTAGTATCTACTATCTATACCCATAGAATAAGCTTTGTCGTTTTATTCACACCCACAATCTAAACGACATTTGGTTGACAGCAAATGAGAAAGAATATTTTAGGCCACCCCACAACCGTACGTAGTCAAAAAATTCATGTGACTTGCGCTAGGTGTATAAGACAAATATTAGTGATTGTTAGAAATTTCGAATATTTGCAGGGTCCAAACACCCCTTTCTTCGTATTCTTTCGCAGTCAAAATACCAAACTTTTCTTCTTATTTAAAATTATAGTGTGTAACACCTATTGCTTGGGGAGCTAATCAAGAAGGTGTTTAGTCAAAGAAGTGTTTTTTAAATGGAGGGGTTCATCAAAAGGGCATATGTAAAATAAAAAGTCTTCCTAGAAGTTATTTCTATAACTAAAAAATAGGTGTATAGTTGTCAATGTAAACTTCATTTATATCTGTCCCTACTTATCTTACCTTTTTAGGCTTTGCTGTCTTTGAAATTTGTAGACCATGTAACTTTCTTTGGTCGCAGATTGTCCCAAACAGTTTTTGGCTTTACATTGTGATTGATCTTTTAGATGCTTTATGGTGTGTTAAATATATGTGCAGAAATATGTGTTCCTCTCCCATCTAAAACCACTCCACATGCTCTTTTCATATACTCTCTGTGTGTGACGAATTATTATACACTATTTTCTTGAAAGCAAGCACTCTTTTGACTGAACATATCATTTATCTGCAGATTTTGCTCGACTCTCAGGTTACTGGTACTAGTGATGCTACCACCAGCAAGAGGTCAAGAAAGAAAAAGGTTAGTTTTTACCCTCAACCAAGTTAAATATATAGCACATTTTGCTTTTAGGAATTGAGATAGAATAGTTCATCGTAAGTGTAATAGTTGTTAATGAAAAAAGTTTGTAGTTTGAAGCAAGACCCATTGATTCATCGGTATAATTTTTATTAAGTGTGTGACCCTGGAGACATAAAATGTTCTATTTCCAATATTCCAGAGCTACTAAATCACTTACTTATTTTTCCTTTTACTTCCCTTCCGTGATAAGCAGACACTAGCTGAGCTGAAAATGGAGGAGATGGTGCTAGTTAAGGAAAGAAAGCAATTGAAAAAGGTATTTTTCTTGGCTATGGTCTTTAGTTATACTTATAGTTGATTTGTGTTTAAAGTTCCTGAATTAACACCATCTTCTATGTAGGAATTGGCCTTATTACGTGCCAATTTGGAGCAACAAAGGGATATGAATCAAAAGCTGAAAAGAACGAAGGTAAGATGGGCAATCTATTTGGCTGCCTGGCTGGTCTATTTTATACTGTGTGATACCTGTTTGTTTGTTTTTAAAAAAATCTTAGGCAACCTTGGAATTTCTTGCACAGCTGTCTTGTATGCAAGTAAATCAAGAGCAATTAATGAATAACATGTGGATGGATTTTCTTGATGAGTTCCCTAAATAGTTTACAAACCTAACCCTTTTTTAGAAATAAAAAATAAAAGAAACATAAGATTGCCACTTGAGACGAAGAATAAGCAATGCATTACTTTTTCTCTGCTACTGATCAAGAAAGAATGGAGGTATAGAAACTTTAGTTATACTAACTTGATGTCCTTTTCTCCAGCCTGATTTGCTCATGAAAGAGGCACATGAAAGAGGCACAACTGTTGCACATGATGGGGGTTCGGCTCAGGATCAGCAAGAGGACCTACCTACTTATCCTACCATTCCCCTCTTACTGGAAAAAGTTGAAAACAATGCTGCAGCATTGCCATCATCTCTGGAGGAGCAGCAAGATGCTGCAGCTCTGGAGTCTAAATTTGTACTCCCAGACCTCAATATTCCATTTGGAGAGGATTCCAGCAGTGAAATCCTTTGTGGGGTGAACTGAGATACCTGTGAATAACAGGGCATCCTCCTACAAAGACGGTCAAAGTATAATGGGAAGCGTCTATAACTAGTGAGGGGGATACCCCTGTTATAGGATGGAGTCAGCAGTAAGTAGGACTTTCCTTCACCACTTGACATACAGAACTTGCCCAAGTGGTTTTTTAGTTATGAAGGTACCGAGGGTAGTTAGGATCTGTGATTTTCCTTTGAGAAGATATCTACCTTAGGTTAGAGATCCTAACCGAATAGTTGCAGTAAACATTCTTTTTTCTGACAGGTTTCTTCAGTGTCCGATTCTTTGGGGCCAACCCTCGTTCCTTCGTAGTTTCTCTCTGGAAATATCTACAGATAAAATGTAACTATTTTATATATTAGTTGATCATATTACTTGAATACCATAAATTTCTTTTTTCATCAGACCCTTTGCTCAAAGAATAACAAAAAACTACAAGAATAACACTATGAGTAATGGTACGACTCATAGCATATAATAAAGTATAAGTGAGACAACTCTTAACCATCTAACTCACCTTCTACCTTGTTCAATGTCCCTTGTAATCCCTTGTATTGATACTGGTGTACTACATATTCTACGTAATACAATCTTGAAAATATGTTACAAAAATAAATATGGAATTCTTAAATTACATGACAGACTAAAAAGAATTCTTCATCACGTAATGCTGAACCAGCTGCATTGATTACCTCAAGTTCAGCGCCTTTTACGATATGTTTAATTAGTGGGCAATTACAAAATTAGTAATACTGACTTATTAGCTTTGCAGAAATACATAATGAAAGAGATTATAATATATGACTTATCTCTTTGTTCTTTAAAAATGAGGCAACGCAAGGCACGTGAAAACATTTTTTTTCCTTTTGGCGAGTTTATTTCACAATCTATTATTAAATTTCTGAGCTATGAATATTGATTTTATACGACTTAGTTCTTGATTTGCATGTTATTGAACTGTCAGATTTCTTGTTTATTTTACGATTTAAACATTTTCAATTACGACTTAATTCTTAGTTTGCATGTTAGATCTGTCAGATTATTTCATTCTTTTACGATTTGTTGGTTAGTCTTTGTATGACTTTATGAGCTATAAATTTTGAATGTCTTTGGATTTTGGGTAATTTTGTAAGATTTTTGGGGTTTTGTAAGAGGTGATTTAGGTTTTGAAAATTTTGTAAGAAGTGGTGTAGGTTTTTCAGATAGAGCTAAATTGTGATATTAGTTTAAGAATGTGATGTTATAAATTAAAATATGATCCCAATATTTTATTCATGAATATGGTTCCAACTTTTAAAATTTATTGCTTTTAATTTTCTTTTTTATCATTGTGTGCATATTTGTTTTTATTTTTTTAATTCTATCCTCTTTCATTATTTTAATGCCTAGTTAATGTATTGCCTTTGTTGTCTTATTAAGATTTTGGATATTTATTTCTTCTAAACAAATTAATGTAGTGTTTTTGTAGTCTTATTATGATTGTGTTAATAAAATTAATTTATTTTTCGTAATTGATTTCAGGTTACCTAAAATGGTTTTGGTTAATCTAGTATTTCACTATGAATAAGAGAGCCTAAGTTGGACTAAGAAAGTAAGCTCGTTCATGAATGAGAAGGTCATAATTCACATCTCTGATATGTTATAGATATTACTAATGAATGCATTGATAGATTAGGATACGTGGGTATTTAACAATTAATCTTCTGGAAAATACAATGAAATTGAAGGTGATAATGGGATTAGGACATTATTGACCTTTGTTAATGAAAGGTTTGATGTAATAAACATATTTGCTGTTGAGGATAGCAAATTAGATATTACTGTTGCGAAAATAATTAAACTTAAAAAGTCTAGGTTGAGGTAGAAATTGATGAATCAACTACTGATTGTACTTGATAATGATAGTGATACTTCCACTGTTGATTCTGATTATAATTCTGAAGAATTGGAGGTTGAGGATAATCAATGATCAATTATCTTACTACAAGAATTTACTTAAGTCCATGTCATTTAAAGATATAGCTGAAGTTACAAGATACATTAACCTGCATGCATTGGCAAATGGCTATAACATAACCATTAAAACAAAACAATAACAACAATAAATAATATACTCAGTGGAATCCCACAAGTAGGGTCTGGGGAGGGTAGAGTGTACGCAGACCTTACTACTACCTCATAGAAGTAGAGAGACTATTTCCTGGGGACCCTCATCTCAAAAATCCATACGCAGACCTTACTACTACCTCATAGAAGTAGATAGACTGTTTCCTGAGGACCCTCATCTCAAAAATCCATAAGCAAAATAAACTAGATATGACCCCCCAAAAAAAGGAAGGGAATAGAAAGGGCGACTAAAGATGAAAAGCACAATATGTAAATACGATAAATTTAACACACATACAAAAGATAATGACAAACATGATATAAAACATAACTACTCCTACTACCCCACTATATCCCAAGGCCAGACATCCACCTAACCTACCAACCAATTAGCCTGCTACTCTAATTAGCGACCTCCACTGTAATCTATCTGAGGTCATATCCTCGGTGAGATCAAGTTTCGCCATGTTTTGTCTGATCACGTCCCCCTAATACTTCTTCGGTCTACCTCTACCCCTCAGTGTAGCTCCCAAAACCAATCTCTCGAACCTCCTAACATGAGCATTGGTACTCCTTCTTTGTACATGTCCAAACCATCGCAATCTCGCTTCTCTCATCTTATCAGCCACCGGAGCCACCTCTAGCTTCTCCCGAATGGTCTTATTTCTAATCTTATCACTCTTGGTATGACGACACATTCATCTCAACATCCTCATCTCTGCGACATGCATCTTCTGAACATGTACATTTTTTATTGGCTAACACTCCACCCCATACAACAGAGATGGTCTAACCACCATTCGATAAAACTTACCTTTGAGTTTAGGTGGTATCTTCTTGTCACACAATCATTAAAACAGACGACTCTGAAAGATTTAAAAGTTATTTGCAAAGAAGAATGCAATTTTTATTCTTAATTTCTGGTAAAATACTCCATTGAACAAGTTTACTCGTCATTAAAGTTTAGACAAAGCAACTTAAAAACTACTAAACATGATATTAGTAGCTATGAATCTGTGATATAGATTTAGTACAAGAATACTTTCCAACCTAGCCAACAAGGCAACAACGAATTTTACAATTCTCCTGCCTTTCTCCTAAGATTTTCATCTTTAACCCTAAGTACACAGAGCTGAGGAGGGGGTGTTGATTGCAGCATGTAGCCGTCGAACAAATCTGAACAGATACTGGCAGACTGCAAAGTCTATTTCAATTTTCATCAAACTTTACAACAAGAAAAAAAACTGGATTACTTCTATGATACGATCGACACAAGAATGAAGAAAATGGAAAATGTTTGTAATGAAAGGGGCACAATGTGCCATGTACCGAACAGAAACTAGCCTGAGTACACTCGACATCCATGGTGCAAGTAGAATCCCCTCAAGCTATCAGTAAAAGCAGAGCAACAGGGCGGAATTACTCTCCTTAGTGATGAAGATGAGAACACCAGAGTATTTAGAGAATTGATACAAATTTGAGGACAATTCTTCAAGTTTATCTCTCTCAAAGATCTACATTTTTTCACCATTGCATGTAAGCCCTCAGCTGTCACTCCTTCACAGTTCTCCAAGTTTAATCTCCGCAGGCGAGAACATCTGTTTCCGATCATGGCTAGGCCTTCATCATTCAATGCTGAACCAGCTGCACTAATTACCTCAACATTAGGCAATTCTACGCCTTTTCCGATATGTTTAATCCCTGGACAGTTATCAAGTTGCAAATCCCTTATCTGATTGCACACCTCAAGAGCAGCAATAATACCTGCCTCTGTAAGGCTAGTACACGATGTCACATCAAGAAACTCCATGTTGGGGCACATCAAAGCAACATTCACGAGAGAGTCATCATCAAGGTATTGATTACTTGCCAAATAAACAGCCCTGATTCTCGGGTTTTTTACACCATTATGAGAGCAATACTTCGTCCCAAAACCAGTATTTTCCATGTACACTTCCAGTAGCGAAGGACAGTTTCTTGCAAGTGTGTAGAACGTCAAATTTGTCAATCTCTCACAACCGCTGAGATCAATGGTAACAAGACATCGCAGATATTGGGATATATCATCCATACACTCATCAGACAAAAAATCTACTTGAACCAAAGATAAGATCTTCAGTGACTGGTATGCACACAACAGCTTAGAGATACCAGATAATGTGAAATTTGTACACCAACAAAGTGAAAGCTTATATAGAGGGAGAGAAGCATTGGCCACCATGAATAGGAATTCATCCGTGATAATCGAGTTGGAGACCTCAAGTTTCTGTAAAGTTCGGCTAGAAGTAGCCAAACATTCAAAACCAGAGCTCGATTGAGCAATGTGAATCTCAGACACTGAAATCCAACTCAAAGAAGCACAAGTACGCAGTACAGAAAGGATTCCTTTTAGGGTAATAAAAGGGCAATCGTCAATCTCAAGGCCTTCTAAATTCAAACAATTCATAGAAAGCGCAACAAGAGACCTATCAGTAATCAGATGATTCCCAGCAACATTGATCTTACGCAAACTACTCAAATTCACCGACAAAAACTCAACCCCAGAATCAGTCACAGCCAAATTATTAGCCTCTGAAGCAATATATACAGAATCCAAAACATAATCCGTACTGGGATAGCTAATATCTAACTCTTCCAAAAATGGAAACCATTCCGCTATAACATACAAATCCGAATCACGCAAAAGAGATAGATTGCTACATGTCAAAACCCTCATCCCCTTCAATTTCAGCCCTAACTCCTTCAAACCCTTAAAGGGTAATTTCTTGTGATTGGAGATATCAAGTTGCTCAAGATTGGAGGTATATGAGATGGAATTGGCAAGATCAATAAGAACAGGATCAAGGTCACCGGTGAAATTACTAAGATCAATGGAATTAAGATTCGGAAATCGGAGAATGAGTTTAGAAATGGTACCGTGGATGAGCAGAGTAGAGTCGATCACCGTCAAACCGACGCGTAGACGATTAGAGAGAGCAAGAAATTGTTTGTTGACGAGAGAAAACGATTCCAAGTCGGATTTGTGATGGAGACGGTTGAATATCAGCTCCCAGCATTCTACCGGCAAATCGTTGCACAGATTCGCCATTGATTTCAGCTAATTAGGGCTAAAAAATACAGACGAAAGAATTCATTTTTGCCCTTTTCTGACGAATTTTTGAATTCAGTACATCCAGAATTTAGACTATTTTATTAGTAAATTGTTGAAATGGGGTCCATATTTTTACGATTTCGTTATTGATGGACCTAGCAAACAATCATTCGATTTATTCAGTTTCAAAATTTAAATTTGAGACGGGGGCTCCATCGACTCATTTTTAAGTTAAATTTTATTTTGATATATAATTTTATAATTTTTTTATAAATATAAATAATTTTATAATTCATAAATGTTTTCATATGAGCAAATCTGATTTATAAATAAAATAATAAAATATTTTACAAAGTATGTAGTGATGGATTGAAGGATGAAGAAGGTTGAGAATTTTTTTTATGATCAAATTTATTGCATCGCATTATATCTGAGTCAATAAATTATCGCAACATAAGTTTGATCAAATGGTGGAAGACATTTAAAATATTAGATTTAAAGAATTTAAGTGCTTTGTTAATAAAATGGTGAGTAAGGATACAATTAATAATTCGAGGCAAATATATGAGTGGATTAAATTATTTTGCCTTTTTATGATGCTAGAAATAGATTAAATTATATTAGTACTGGATTAACTTTTTAGACGCAAGAACTTTAATTAATTTATCTTAATTGAATATTTTATTTTATAATTGATTAATTAGTGAAATAACTTTCTTTTGAATATCTATACATTTGTAAGGTTGGAGAACTAGAATTAGGATATAAGATTAGTACGTAGAAGTATATATCTATTAGTAGATAAGAGCATTGTTACTTTTACTAGTAGTAGGACTACTTTGTAATTTCTTTTTTTTTTATTTCGACTATTTATTACTTCCTATAGTATATTTGTAGTATTATTTTATCATAGTAGTGTTATGTTACTATGTATTATTTATCATACTTTAATTATATTTTTTTCTAGACTGTTTTGTCTTTAGTCGGAAGTCTATTGGAAACAACCTCTAATCTCTACATTAAGTCTGAGGTTGACGTAAGGTCTACATAAACATTAGACCCTCCCCAACCTCCACCCCAACACCCAGATCTTATTGTGTGGGAATGAACTGGGCATTTTAATATTGTATAAGGTGTTAATATGTTATAATTGTTATATTTGTTGAAAAAAATCAAAGTCAAATAAACAATACATATGATTTACTCAACACGATTTGCATCCACTATTTGATTTTTAGATTCAATTGTGTGGGACTATGCTAGATAAATTAAAATTGTATAAGAAGTTAATATGCTATAATTGACATATATTTTAAAAAAATAAAGTCAAACAAATATGCTTATAATTTGTTATATCATAATACATCGAAATCAAACTTTAAAATATCAAATTAATTTGGTATATATAATACTTCTATAATATTTTGAAAAAACAAAAAAATAAGATATATCTATCTGTCTATATATATATATATATAAAACCTAAGCTATTATTAATGTACCACCGAAGTTATTATTATTGTATCGTACCTTGATAAATTTGGCCTGCTATAAAGAAAATTCGAATTTCCTTCCTTGAAAGAAGTTTCTTGTGCTCTTTATTTCTTCCCCTTCTACTCGTTTTCTTTCTTTCTTTGCTCCTTTATTTTAAGCTATTTATTTATTCCTTTTTTCCGCTCTTTTCTTTCTGATTTCTTTTTTGCTGCAATCTTTCATCTCTGTACACAAGCTATCCACATTCGCATTTTGAGGAACCTGGTTCCTAATTCACATAAACAGCAAGTAATAGACCAAATTCTCTTTGTTGATCATCGAAACTGTATGCATGTTGTCCTATTTTTCAATCTTTTACATTTGCCAGCATATTAAATCTGCTTTGATTCGATCAATAATTAATGATATTCCTAATTATTGAAAAGTTTTTGTGACATTGATGTTCAATGCAACTCAATCAGTCAGTTGATCCATTTAACAGATGATGATATCTCTAGTGATTCCTCCAACTCGAGATTTTTATTCTATTCGAATATATCTGCATCTTTTTTTATTTAATTGATGAAAGAGAGACTCCTTGAAATGTAAATTGATCTGAAGATAAAAAGTCCAGCTGATCACTTAAAAGGATCATGTTAATTATGGTAGTAATAAAAAGAAAGCAATCGTTTATAGTAAGTAGCATATGGAGTCTTAACTACAATTTGGGAAAAGTAAAGAAAATTAAAAACGTGCTGTTTTAGTTCTGGAGCAGCTCCATCACCATTAAAATGGAGATCGTGAGCCATTAACTATTAGGCGAATGGTGGCGAGTCCGTCTGAGGCGGAAGCTCAAATGGCGGAATTACTGCAACTGGCGGCGTTTCATCCGGAACCACCGGCGATGGAAGAAACGTCTCTGGCGGTTGATCAGGAATTACCGGTGACGGAAGGAAATTCACCGGTGGTTGATCAGGAACCACAGGAGACGGCAGAAAGTTGTTTGGTGGTTGATCGGGAATCACTGGTGACGGCAGAAAACTGTTTGGTGGTTGATCGGGAATCACTGGTGGGTCATCTGCTGGTGGAAAAATAGGGACAAGTGGTGTAGCTGGAGGTAAATTTTGTTCCGGTGGTGGAAGAGTGAAAATTGGAGGTGGAGAAAATATGGGGACAAATGGTTCAGCTGGGGGTAGATCTTGTTCTGGTGGAGAAAATATGGGGACAAGTGGTGTGGGTGGGGGAATATCTTGTTCCGGTGGAGAAAATATGGGAACAAGTGGAGTTTCTGGTGGTTGAGGGGGTGGGAAGGGAAAATCGGGTACCAACGGCGGAGGAGAAAATATTGGATAATTGGGATTATCGTCTGGATCAGGAGGGGACAACCAAGGGAATACAGGTTCCGCCGGTGGAGGTGGCGAAGGAACTAGTGGTGGTGGGAAGACAAAGAATGGTGGAGGTTCTGGCGGAGGTGGAGAAGGAACTAAAGGTGGTGGTGGGATTGGTGGTGGAGAAGAAGGTGGCGGCGGAGATGGGACTAATGGAGGAGGTGGGAAGACCGATGGTGGTGGTAATGGTGGCGGAGAAGGGACTACCGGAGGTGGTGATGGCGTTATGACTGGCGGAGGAGACGAAACAACCAGTGGAGGTGAGGGCACAATGAGCGGCGGAGGTGATGGTGTTACTATTGGTGGTGAAGGAACGAGAGGTGGTGGAGACGGGATAACTGGTGGCGGGTAATTCCGTGGCGGTGGAAACGGCACAAGCGGAGGATGGAAAGGCGGAGCTGGACGAAGAGGTGAGGGAGAAGGGGATATGGGTTGCATAAATGGATTGTTTGTTGAATTACGCGGGAAAGGCCATTGCCCACAACTTCCAAATAGATATGAAAATAAAGGATCACAACGTGAAGATGACGAAGACCTTCCTCTTGATCTTCTCCCTCCACTGCTTCTTCTACTTCTTCCTATGCGCCCGCTGCTTCTCCTTTGGCTTCTTCTCTTCTCTTCTTCATCATTCCCACTCTTCGCCTCCGCTAAGAAGGTTGAAGAAATTAAAAGTACAACTATCAAACTCAGAATAACAAGGTTAGTTTTCATCTCAAATAATTCAATACGTATCTTTCATTTTTTGTACAATGTTTTCGATATCCATATCACACATACGTTCATATATATATATATATATATATATATATACAGGACTTTATACTCGTTCGAGAAATGAAATATGTTAGTTGCACATAGACTGATCATACGTTAAATGCACCCCATGCAACCACTGAGCAACAGAAAATTAATGCATCACAAATATCGATGGAATGTGAGTCTATCCGCAATGTGTTTTTGCAGGAGGATTGAGTAAAGTTTAGTGTGATTTAGTTGTTGAATGTGGGATTAGTTAGAGGGATGATTGATGAATGATCATGCAGAGGACAGTTTGCTGTAAAAGATTTGGCAGAAAAGGCGGCAATTGAATGTTCAAAATGTCTTGTTGTATGTGCCATGAAAAAGCTGACCAAAAACAAGCTTGAATATAAAAGAGATAAACTTTCTAGAAACATTTAACTTCCCGCGTCATACATTTAATTCTCATGCAGAGTAGAAGGATAAAGCACGCTGTACTCGACAATTCGATAAATACAGCCAGACAGCAGGAGCAATCATACAAGTATTTTTGTTCTGAGGCCCACACATGTGTCCGTGTTTGGCCCAATCAATTGGAGAAGACATTAGATAGGCCCAGCCCATACTTCTAGAAGCCCAAATTCATGGCCCATGAATGTTTGTGACCAAGCAATAAAAGGAAAAAGTAAGGCAAACATAATATTTATGTTTATATTGTGCCACTATAGTTTAAAAAAAAATACAATTTTTGTTTATAATTACGATTTTATTGTTATTTTCTTTCTCCTCTCTCTTTGCAAATTCTTGCTAGATATACAATTACATATATATACTAACTGCATATATACAACTATTTTGACAGATATACATATACAATTCACTTGTCTCCACTCTCTGCCCTCTATCGCTTGCTTTTCTCCTCCCTCTTTGGATCTCGCTTGCCAGATATACAAATACATATGTATATTAATTACACATATATAATTATTTGATATATACCATACAATTTGATAAATGTACATATACAATTCGTCTCTCTCAATTTTGCTCGCCTCTTTCCTTTTCTTCAGATCACATAATCGAAGTTATGTCATGCAATTATGTAAAATATAACTATTTCATCATATTAAATTTTAAGCGAAAAAAAATTGGAACAGTTGGGAGTAGTATACTATTATGGGGACTAGACATTTAGTAGTGGAGAAATTCGAGTGAGTGGGTCTGAATATCTTTTTCTTGTTGTTTTCTGTCGAAAAAGGTATTCTATTATTTGAATTTTGAGTTTATCTATGAAATTTGTATAATCGAAGGTTAAAAGTAATAAGAAATGCATTGACCTACTAAAGCATTATGCAAAACTTGACAAAATAAGTGATACGCGCGTGGGAACAACACCATACACGACGAGCATGCGTACCCTGTTTGTTTTATTCTATTGAGCTTTCTTATTCTTGTTCTTGTTTATATCTCAAAAGAAGACACGTCAATTACTTCACCAGTTACTTTTAATGTCCTGTGATTATTGGGGCCAGCAAAACTGGTGGTGTATAAAATTATTGTTAAGTTATGACTTATGAGGTCTAATTATTGTAATTTCATAGGAAGCTACCGATGGCTCTACGTGAGTACCAATTCTAAATACTAGAGTAGAAAAATGTGAGCGGGTGTAAATATTCGTTTTTACTTGTCTATATTATTATTTTGGAATGTCCAATAATGTTTGTTTGCTTTATGAAATCAAAAGTTAATTCTACATTTAGTTTTTAATTTGTTCTTATCATTAATTATTATCATTTTTCTGTTATTTTTTTTAAGATATTGTATTTATTGTATTCAAAGTTGATTTGGTAAAATTACCTCTATTATTAATTACTTTTTAATTCAATGCCAAATCAACAGGGGACAGGTATAAATGAACGAAGGGAGTATTAATCATTTTATACTTTCTCCGTCCTAATTTATGTTGAATTTTGAGAGTCAAACATCTTTACGTTTAATCGTAAATTTTTCATATATTTATTGTTACTTATACTCTAATATTTTTTACATAATTTATTTATACATATATTTCATTTCAAAAATTTAAAAATTTCTTCCATAAATTTTCAATCAAACTATCGAAAATAAAAGGTTCCTTAGGACAGAACTTGTCTCTTATATCAATGTCTAATTATCTTTTATTTTATTTCCCAATGAATGAGGTGATGTATACTAATTAAATTTATTAATTTTTATATAGTACGGTTAAGTAATATATTTAAGTTGCCAGCAGTCCTAAATTGTTAGGCTATTACTGTCGTGGGGATTATGTAGGGCTGCTTGTCGTCGTTCTTCAAATTGCATTTACTGTACTACTAATAAACAATAAATACATACGACTAATAATATATGGAATACATTAGTTTCCTCCTTTTCTTGCAGAGGAAAAGGGGCAAAGGACAGAAAATGTGTGATCTAAATTCTCTCACCTTTTGAATTATGAAATTAACAAACATTCAATTTTATCTCCCTAATTTTGGGGTCAAGTCTCCCTTCTCGTCTGACTTTTTGATATAGTAGGTTAGTAAGATTAGTCGTGTCTTTATATTTTGTATTGTTATTATTCATCTTATATTTATTACTGTTGTTATATTTATATATTATCATTTGTTTTCCATTTTAGTTATTTTTTCATATCTAGTATCTTCTACTTTTAAAGCTTGATATTTTTAAAAAGAAGATCTTTCGAAAACAATCTATCTATCCCTGTGTTATGGTTGCTCTTTCTCCCTTCTCGTAGATGGAGAAAATATTCATTTGAAACATATCCGAAGTCTTAGACTTGGAAAAAATTTAAAATAGATTTGATTGACTTTGGGAAAATAAATTAATGCAAAAATATCATGGTTACAATTTGAATGGAAAAAAGAACATGGAATAATTGTAAAAATTAGAGTAACCTAAGTTATACCAGTATAATCCAATTAGTAATTACACTGAAAACTCAGAAGGTAGTCCACCTAACACATATTGGCATAACTTGTGTATAGTATAGGATTTTCAGTTAGAGATTACTCCTTCCCTTTGTTGTTTTTAGTTGTTATGTTATCGTTTTCGAAAGTCAATTTAAATTAATTTGATATTCTATAATAAAAATTTAGATATTCAAAATTAATAAAAAAATATTATTAATTGTAACTTTTTTTATATCAATGTGATGAAATATACATCTCAAAATTTACATAATTTAACTCCAAAAAAAATGATAACTAAAAAGAAACGAGATATTAATTTTTGGTTAAAATAATGCAATGGACTAAAAGGGATAAAAAGTAGATTTAAGTATAATAGTGCGTTTTAGACTAGTAGATAGAGTAATATTATTAGTGGGATCCATTCGAAAAAGGAAGTGATTAAGCATTTTAGATCTCTCAATTATGAACTATCATTGTCAAATCTGATTGTTTTTTATCTTATTATACATAAGTCTACAAGTTGTTGAGGAACTTCATTTTTCATTTTCATTTTTCTTTCCAAGTTGTTGAGGGGTTTGAGTTTTCATTTTCATTTTTTCCCTCCAAGTTAGGAGTCGGTGCACTTTAAAATTATTACTCAAAAGGACCACATGGTAACTTCAAAGCTTCTTCGATCTCATTCGATATAACACTCTACGCTCTATTTTTAGTATCCTAATTTTTTCGTCATCAATATAAAATGCATATTTTTTGAATCTTATAATTTAAAAAATAAAATATTCCCTCCGTCCTATTTCACGTGGCACTATTTCGTACAATGTCACATAAAATGAGAAAGAAAGAATATCATTCATGAAATGTATTCATTGGATAACAACAATAGGTCTGGGGAGAGTAAAATATACGCAATCCGAAAAACCCTCGTCTCAAAGATCTAGCCACATAAGCAGAATATTCTAGATATGAAAAAAAAGGGAAAAAGAAAGAAAAAAGAAAAATAACTGATAATGAAAATAAATGATAATATATAAAATATGATAAAAGTAATAAATATAAAAAGACTAATAACAATACAGGATAAAAGATATGGCTAATCCATAATTTTAAAAAATATTACTATAAACAAAATTTAAATTCAAATAAAATCATGTGACTCTCCAAACAAACATAATTTGATAGAGAGTTTACTAATTTTACACTAGACTCTGTTTTCCCAAATCCCCAATAGTTAACAAAAAGTAGTGTCAAAAGGCCACCAGCACACTCTCCAATACAGCCAGCCAGGCAACTACGTGAATTTCTTAACTCTCTGATGAAAGGATTTTCATCTTTTGATAACTGCCACGAGATTGCTGTGTCTCTCTTCCCTTTTTAGCTTTTTCAGGTTGCAAAAACAAACTTGCTTTTCCTTTTTCACTTTCCTGACTACTATCTGCCACACTCTTTTGTCCCTTCTTGCCATTTTTTCTGCATAACTGAGATACCCCCATTAAAGCACATCTAATATCTACATTTCAAATTTCAAAAAAATTGAGTCTTTCTGGAAATATATCTCAGATTGTTAGTTTTTCATGTCATTTTGAAGCAAGAAAGAAGATGAAGAAGTTACTCATCTTGCTTATACCCATTGGGGTTTTTGTGAATCCTTTGTTGTCGGCTCCTGTTGATGTAACTCCACAGCCTCCTACTGCCGATCCAGTTCTTCCTACTGAGAAAGGACCCGTTTTTCAAGTTTCTTCTACTCCTTCTCCTGGTAATTAACATTTAATAATGCAAAAAGAAAATCCCATCTTTTTTTATTTTATTTTTATGGATCTTCTTCTCCTTCTTGATGGGTATTACATTGAAAGTGGTAAATGATGCTAAAGTTAGAAGGAAATTGCAGTTTGATAGTTAGATTTGTTATTTCCCTCTTCACTTTTTTTGAACTGATTTGCAGAGTACTTTTGCTTTTTGAAATTTTCATTACCCTTTAGATGGCAGACATAATGATGTTCTCAGAACAGGAAAAGGGGCATTTCTCTTTTTGATAGCTTTAGTTTCCAATCAAAGCTCAAGTTTATTGAATCTACTCTTATTTTCAAATCAGGAGTTGCAGAGTTCAAAGTGGTTCACCACCAGGATCTAAACAAGAAAATTCTAATTTCACTTATTGTTGCTTCAACGCTCCTTGCTGGAGTTCTGCTGTTTTCATTTTGCTTTTGGATATACAGACTGAAAACGCGGAAGAAATCGGCCGAACAAGGCCATCAGAAAGGAGGTAACTTAGTTATCACAAGAAGTCACTGTTTTTGAAGGATGTTTGGAATTTTTGTTACTTGTTTAAATTGTTCATTTTCTGTGTCAAGCTTTATTTGTTTCCAATTTTATGATGTAGAGCCTGTGAAGGGGCTTTCATGGGGTCCTATAATGGCTAAGTTCCCTTCTTTAAAAGCTGTCGGTAAGAAAGGACTAGTTGCTGTGATCGAGTACCAGTCGTTAGTAGCGGCAACTGATAATTTCAATGGAAAGAATGCTATAGGAGAAGGTAGACTAGGAAGTGTTTATAAAGCTCAATTCAGCGACGATGTCCAAGCAGCTGTTAAAAGAACTAATGGTGGGGAACAGGATGCTGAGAAAGAATTTGAGGTAGTCTGATAGATTTAGACCCCATAGTGGTAATTATTTTGTGCGCAAACTAATATCTGACTGAATTTCAGAATGAGGTGGACTTGTTGAGTAAATTTCAGCATCAAAATATTATTAAGCTTCTTGGGTATTGCATTCATAACAACGCACAATTCCTGGTGTATGAAATGATGCAGAATGGATCTTTGGAATTCCAATTGCATGGTAATAGCCATTTCCACACCCTGATATGAAGTTCAAAATATGTGCTATATAGATTATTCTCCGTTTTCCATAATTGAGTTGACCTGCTTGATCAGGACCTCCTCGTGGATCAGCTTTGAGTTGGCATCTTCGCATGAAAATTGCATTGGATGTGGCTAGGTATGTAATGCTATGATTTATTAGTCCAACTCTTTCTTTTTCTCACTCGGTTCTGTTCTTTCGGAAGTTTATGGTATAGTTATGTTGTTGAACTTGACCAGGGGATTAGAATACCTCCATGAGCGCTGTAATCCCCCTGTAATCCATAGAGATATCAAATCATCTAATGTTCTATTGGATTCCAATTTCAATGCAAAGGTAAACTAACAATATAACTAAGATCTCATTCAATTGCTTCTACTTTGTGAACATTTTCTATGGTTTGTCTTGCCTGAGTCAGTCAGCTTTTACTTTTGATCAGCTTTCTGATTTTGGCCTTGCTATAACTGGATGGAACTTGAGCAAGAGCAACGTCAAGCTTTCAGGAACTCTGGGTTATGTGGCTCCAGAGTACCTTTTAGATGGTATGTGAGATGCCTCATTTTATCACAATTTGCTAAATGAAGATGATGTTGATGTTTATTTCGCTGAAGGTGCCTCATCTAGTAGACTGTCCAATTTACTTGTCTTGTCATCTGTTTCGTGTCATAGAAGTGTCTCCCAAGAATTATCCTCACTTTGCTCCTCTAAAGATTACAAAAAATTGGTCCCTCCTAGAATTCATATACCCATTAGTGAAAGCATATGCAAAGAAACACCATCATCACTGAGCTCCTGATGTAATTGACTAATTTGCTATCACTGCATATTTGATTTATCAACAATTAGATTATATGAAGAGGATATGCTTCTCTTCTTTTTCTTATGAGATTATCATTACTTCTCTAGTATGATGACTTTGATTCTCCAAGATATGCCTGAACTTCACATTTTATCTTCAACATTGTTTCTTTGTCAAGATGAACAAAAAGGGAAAAGGAAAATGTTAGCTAATATCTTGAGATTGATATTTAAATGTTAGTGTCCAAAAGTATATTCCCTTATTGGTTTATTTCCAAAGGCAGAGTTCATTTCTGTACTTCTCCATCTAGATTGCAAAATAGCCAGTGCTACCTAGCTTTTGGCTAGTTAATGTGAAGTGGAAGGAATTTGCAGATACAGATCAAGGATACTCCAATGAAGTTGCAAAAGCTTTTACCTAGTCCGTAGTACTTTGTATGCTAATGAAAAAGAAAATAATGTTAAATCTTGTTTTTTCACACGCTCCTCAAATGAAATAACATCCTAACAAGAAATCTAAGAGTAAAACATTCTTGCCCATATTTTTGCTGTGTTTCAGGGAAATTAACTGATAAGAGTGATGTCTATGCTTTCGGCATTATACTTCTGGAGCTATTGCTGGGGAGAAGACCAGTGGAGAGACTAGAGGGAGCTCAATGCCAATCTATAGTCACATGGGTATGTTATGCAAGAGATAGTATAATCATACTTGAAAGTTTGCCCTCTATTTGAGCTCATGGGATGCTGACGTTTTAGTAATTCCATGACAAACAGGCAATGCCACAACTTACTGACAGGTCAAAGCTCCCTAATATTGTTGATCCTGTCATCAGAAATGAAATGGACCTAAAGCACTTGTATCAAGTGAGAGCACCCAGATCTTTTGTCAAATTATTACTTTCATTTTGCTATTTCAACTTACGGAATCAAAATGGATGATTTGATAGGTTGCTGCTGTAGCCGTGCTATGTGTACAACCAGAACCAAGTTACCGACCACTGATAACAGATGTCCTGCACTCCTTCATTCCCCTTGTACCAATTGACCTTGGTGGATCCCTCAGAGTTGCGGACTCTGCACTATCTATTAGCGCATAACAAGATGAGTTGCTTCATTCAAAGTTTACTATTGACACTGAAGCTGGTAATTGAATCAGCAACTTGACCTTTCCTCTTCTTCTTTTACATCTTTGGTTTGTTATTTGTCGAATGCAATTTTTGCTATGAATTTAGACTAGGACCACTCACCAAAAGAAAATTTATGCTGTGTGTATATAATTGTAAATTTGAGGTAGCGAACACTCTGATTTCACTTTTCCTCAAGTTTTTGGCCTTTCATGATTGGTTTATGTATTAGAGGAATTAATATGCTTCTAATGTAAAGAATGACTTAAGAAATATTCCAGTATTTTTGTGCATACAAAAGTTTTTATGTTCTTATTTCTTATCCATCAATAACTATTATGATTAGCTTGGCCTGGCTCCAACTTCTCCTACCTCTGGCTGGCAAATGATTACAGACCGCCTTTTCACCCCAAAGTTGAGCTTCACATGCTGACTTTTCTGTATACCTTGGCAGATGGGATAAAAATATTGTCTTTTCATTCAAGCAGTTGACTATTTAATTTTGGTTTCATCTTATTGGCCTCTCCAATAGAGAACATGAATGGCAACCATGTGTAGCATGGCCTTCAATTTATGTGGATCTGGGACCATAAAAATGATTGCACGTGTCCATGCTAAAAATGATAAATGCCATGTTCTTTTAAAGAAGGAACCTTCCTCCACAGCTGCTGGTTTGATTGAATTTCCTTTTCTCTTTTTCGACCCCATCCAGGAGGAGGATCAACGGTGTTCTCACTTACCCTCTAGCGTAACTCAAACCCTCAACCTACTAGTTGAATTTGAACTTGAATAAAAAAACTGGAGCCATATTTATTAGTAAGAGTCTTAACTCTTTATCCATAGAGGGAAAAAAGAATATCCAGTTCATTGTCTTAGATAATCACGCATTTTTTAATCAAACAGCATTCACAGTAAGAAAGACAAAAGGACACTGTTGCTTCTTCCTAGTTTGAAGATTCTCCTTCTGGAAATCCAATGTCAATAGCTTGTTTCCTTTGTAGTTTTCTGTCGCAGCAACTTGGCAACCAGCTGTGTTTCATAAACATGCACAGTGAAAAGGAAGCACTGTAATATAGACCATCTATCACTTTTGGAATGTTTGGAGCCCTTGCTCAATACAGGGTCCAAAAATGCGGCATACCCTTTCTTTTTAGAGCGTATAAAGGCAAAAGAGCTCTTGCATATTGAGCTGGTTTTCAGCCATCTGACCACACAGAGGAGGCTCCAGCTGCACATATTTCCTTTGTCTATATCAGAACCTCCAAATACAATATCCTTTCAAAGGAGTATTAAAACAAAATCCAAATTGCTGGACGACACACCGAGGAATTTATTGTGTTCATCTAAGATTCCGTTCTAGGTAACTTCACGGCAATATCAAAGGATGTTTACATCAAACACAATAATATTAATAAACATATGCTCTCTTTTTCATTAACCATCCAGCTTACAACTATTAATTCAGCTGATCTTCTCTACTCCTGGCACCCAGAAAAGGAAACAAATTTGGGTGAAAAATCTATGGCCTTTTCAAACTGGATATGTAGCCGCAATTCCAAAAACATGTTTGTAAAAATTGTTCATCCAGGAGGACATGTAGAACTTCACGACAGGCCTGTTCTTGCATCAGAGATAATCAAAAGAAACCCCAAGAGTTGGATTTGTCATCCGATGATTTTCCAGCAGCCATGGGCCATTCTGCCACCGGAAACTACTCTCATGCCTGGACAAAAATTCTATATTGTGCCTATAAGCACCATTAGAAGACTTCAATCCCTCGCCTTGAAATCGTCTCCAGCTCTCGTTCATAAACTCCAGAAACAATCAAGTCTGAAAGAAACCACAACAGAAAATCAGGAAGGCAGTTTCTCTAACTGCTGGCTGTTCCATAGAAATTCAAACAAAAATTCAGAGGTTCCTTATTCTTCTCTGAGACAAGAACAGAACAGAGATTCGCAATCGCAGAATGATAATTGCTTTACATGCTTGTTAACAGGCATCAAGATTAATAAAACAGCTAGTAGAGATAATATTGTAAGTACTGAAACAAGATCATCAAGCAACAGCTTGGGATCCTCAGAAACAAATCTTCTGAAACAAAAACAGAGAACTATGAATCTCAATGAAACATCACATGGAGTTTCGCCCACAAGGCTTTCATCTTTCGATCAATGGCATCCCAGTCTAGAAAGCATCTCAGAAGAATAACAAGTTTTCTGCAAATGCAAAAAATTATCAAGCATGATATTTTTTCTTTCTAATGTTATTATTGCGTCTGAACATATTTGTTAGTTATGTTGCTCGGACTCTTACGAAAAGAAACTATCGCATTCCTATCAAATCCTCAAAAAACTATTTTTGGATACGCACTCATCAACAATGACACATGGCAGGGAATATGAGAGAAATTTGGATAAGAAAATTGCGTGTAAGATTCAACAGAAAGCTACGGCTATAAATCGATGAACGTGATAAATTCAACAGGAGCCTAACTTTAATTGATTGGAGTTTTTAATTCATCTTTCTACCTTCCATTCAGTTTACCTAATGCTATGTAAATACAAAATTAAGATAGATCTTATTAGTCTGGAGTATTCTGGAAAAAGTCCAGAAATAAGAAATAAAAATCTTCATTAAAATCTCTCTCAAAATACTAATACTAATTAATCGTCGGCACTAAAAACAAAATTATAGCGTCTCTCCATTTTTGTAATTTGATGAATGATCGGGGTTAATCACTAGATTAATTTGGATGTTTCCGGAACCTAATGGAATATAATGAAGCTGAAAGAGTTCTTCGGCGGATTCGAGGAGAACATAGAAGCGAAACAGTACCCGACCCGAATACATTTCGTCGGCTTCCTGCCGTCATGGACGGAAATTCCAAAGGCAAAGGTAAATTTTAGGCTGCCAAAATTTTCTTAAGTACGCGTATGGCCATAGATTGCAAGCGGAAAATGTTTGATTTTTCTAATAGAGACTATGTTTTTGCGGGTTACCTGTTCAAGGTACTCAAAATCATGGCTCCACCAAATCTCAATTGTACGAGATTTGTGCAGTAAATCATTGGAAAGCACCTTTATTTGAATGCTGCAATGAAGAAGGTCCAGATCACCTGAAGTTGTAAGTTCATTACTATTCCAATTTAAGAGTACGCCCTCGCCGGTTCCGAATCGATTTTAAACATTTAATGAGTAGTGAGAATGATCGAGAAGCTAAAATGCAGGTTCACCTTCAGGGTAATTGTGGAAATAAAAGGACCTCGTACAACAAGTATAGAGTGTATGGGGTATCCACATTCAAAGAAGAAAGCTGCAGCAGAGAGTGCAGCTGAAGGAGCACTGTGGTTTCTAAACAAAGCTGGTTATAGATTAAAGCACTGAATTAACTTGTTAACGTCATAATGAAACAGAAAGAATATAACCTTGATGCTATGTGACTTTAAGTGTATGAAAATGTTTTTTCAATTAAGATGTATTGTTAATTTGAGCTTACCCTACTTGACTTGTCGCGTTGTGATTATCTTTTTCATTATTGTTCTATTTGTTGACTTGTCGCATTGCGGTTATCTCTTTCATTATTATTCTTTTCGTTGACTTGTCGCATTGTGATTGTCTTTTTCATTATTGTTCTATTTGTTGACTTGTCGCGTTGCGGTTATCTCTTTCATTATTGTTCTTTTTGTTGATTTATCGCGTTGTGATTGTCTTTTTCATTATTGTTCTATTTGTTGACTTGTCCCATTGTGTGATTATCTCTTTCATTATTGTTCTATTTGTTGACTTGTCGCGTTGCGGTTATCTCTTTCATTATTGTTCTATTTGTTGACTTGTCGTGTTGTGTAATTATCTCTTTCATTATTATTCTATTTGTTGACTTATCACGTTGCAGTTATCTCTTTAATTATTGTTCTATTTGTTGACCTGTCGTGTTGCAATTATTATTCTATTTGTTGACTTGTCGTGTTGTGTGATTATCTCTTTCATTATCGTTCTATTTGTTGACTTGTCGCGTTGTGATTATCTCTTTCATTATTGTTCTATACTGAAAGAGATAATCACAACGCACCAAGTCAACAAATAGAACAATAACGAAAGAGATTTCGTTTTGGAGACTACCTAGTAGCTAGCGCGAAGTATAGTTTTGAACCATGCCTTATGGTAATGCAGGATGGAGCTGCAGCCAATGGGGTACTAACTGAAATCCTTGTTAAAATTTGCTTCAAATCTCATGAATCACCACATGTTTGTCTTAAAGAGAACAGATTTCAGCAAAGTGAATCTCATTTGCATAAAACTGAAATGCTCCAATTTGTAAATCTGGCTAAATACCATTGAAGTAGCTAAAAACTAGTACAAGCTAAAAAGGGAACTGTCTAGTTCTCTTACTCGACCTCTACTTTCCGATCTTCTTTGCTACGTTATTCCCAAGCAAATATCATGGACTAATCAACAAAGACAGGAAGGGAAAGAGGGAACCTAGAAACAGTTTTCTAATTCTTATTTCTAACGCTTTATTTGAACTAGTGGAATTTGCCAATTGACTTTTGTACTAAACTGTGTAATGTTGCTGAATTGTCTCAATGTCAAGTCCCTTGAGCTTCACCACTGATTCCACATGCCCCTTAAGCGTGTGAAGCTCTCTCAGCCTATAACAAATGCAAGAGAATCAAATGAGGAAATCGTTAAGCTATTGAAAAATGACCCCTAGAGGCTGCAACACGAAAAATATGAATCAGAAGTACCTGGCAACTTCAGCACGCCTCTTGGCCTGTTCAGCAATTTCAGACAATTCATTATAGCTTTTGTTGTCAAACAACTGTGAAGAATCTGGAGGGTGAAGTCCGTGCAATGTGCGTTGAGCCAATGCCCATTGTGCCTCTCTTTCTCCCTTACCATAATCCTTCTTGTTTGTGAAAGCAACCTGCATAAGGAAGAGAGTGGTCATAAGTCATGACATGTTAGTGAATTTTTCATTGATATGATTGTTGATGTGAAGTACCTTGTTTTGAATCATATTATCCCAGGCTCTGCCACTCAAAATGTATCTTATCGCGAATTTTAGTAAATCCAGAGGTATGTAGAAAATAATACTGTAAAGCCAAATTACACCAGCCCAACCCCAACCAATACCATGGATCCTAGCAAAACCCCAGTTTGCATATACTGCAATTATGGTGGCAACCTGAAAGATAAACAGATCATTAGAGGTGAAGTTCTATGGTGTTAACGGCTAATCTGGTACTTGAACCTAACCAACTTACCAGCTGTGCTACAAAAAAGGCAGCTAGCAGAAGGAGACCAGGTCGTTCTACGTAAGACCAACTCCTTGACCTAGTTACGAATATGAGTGCCTGACTAACAATGCTGACTTGAAGATATAGTGCAGCATTGAGCTCGTGTATATTGTCTCTAATCGATCTTACACCAAACTTGTCCTGCAAATACAGTGACAGGTTCGATCAGTAAGCAACATTTCAGTTATGCTGTTTGTTAATTTAGAAGTGCAGAATTTACTTACACTGAAGAAATTTGACTGATGAGCAAGCCAAAAGAAGATAACAGTCATCACGGCTAGGTAAGTGCCAAGAACTATGCCAGTGGCAAATATTTCTCTCAATTTCCACGAGTCAGGGATGGGTGACGGCTTCACCTTGTCTTTAGATATGGTCATGATGGTTCCATCATTGAGAATAGCAATGATAAGAACCATGAAAGGTGAGAAATCAAACCTCCAGATTAGTGCAATGAGCATGAAGCCTAGCACGATTCGGATGGTTATAGAAACAGCATAAATGGTATAATTCTTCATCCTCTGGAATATGGCTCGGCTGGTCAAAACAGCACTCACTATCACACTTAATCCTGGCTCCGTGAGAACTATGTCTGATGCACTACGGGCAGCATCAGTTGCATCAGCCACAGCTATGCCTATGTCTGCTTTCTTCAAAGCAGGGGCGTCATTCACACCATCTCCTGTCATACCACAAATGTGCTTTCTTTCTTGGAGCTTCTTCACAATCTCATATTTGTGCTCTACACAGTTCCAAAAATGTCGCATAAGAAGTGCAAAAATAATAGAAGCCAGGAGGATTGCTTACTAACAGAAAAAAGATATATGAGAAAAGAGGACGGAAATATTTAGTTACCTGGAAAGACACCGGCAAAGCCATCAGCCATCTCAATGAGTTCATCCACAGGGAGGTTAGCAATACTTTCATCCTTGTGCTGCCCCAGGAGGGAGGAAGAAGGATACATGTTTGTCCCCATTCCAAGCCTGCGACCAGTCTCCTTGCCTATGGCAAGCTGATCACCAGTTATCATTTTTACATTAACACCAAGGACAAGGGCGCGCCTAATTGTCTCTGCACTATCATGCCTTGGAGGGTCAAAAAGAGGCAAGAGCCCTACAAAGACCCAAGGCGCTCCTGGACTTTCCTTTGTCTTCTCTGGTACTCTCTGTAGTCACAAAGAACCATCCACTGGCTTCAATTTGATGCAGGAAAAAGGAAAAACAATACTACAGACTTTGCTTTATTAAATTTTTCACCTGTTGAGCCACTGCAAGAGAGCGAAGACCACGATCAGCGAACTTGTCAATGATGGAGTGAACTTTTCTCTTTGCATCCACACTTAGGCCACAAAGATCAACAATCTGGTGAAACAATTCAAATGATTAAGCATGTAACAAACTCAGTTATAGACAGAAAGAAGTATCAAGTGTTATTGCTTACCTGTTCAGGTGCACCTTTGCTAACCCTATGCCAATTGCCATCGGAGTCTATGTAAGTAATAGCTGTGCGCTTCTCAACAGGGTTAAAAGGCAGGAAATGCACTTCTTGAATCCCAGCTCTAGCCTAGAGAGCACCACATGAATAAAATGTTCAGGTACAAGTAAGTTGATGCACCTCCTATCGATGAAAGTTGCTAACAATGCTATCGAAGGGATAAGTTTTCTACCTCCTTGGCATCTGCTAGCATTCCAACGATGCAAGCATCAATAGCATCCTGGTTTTCAACCCTTGAAGCTCTGGCCCCAAGAAGAATAACGGTATCTTGGTCCATATCCTTTGCGAAGACCTGTACCACCACACCCAAAGAAGAAGACAATCTAGTTAGCTTACACTATGTATTATTGCTTCAATACTAGAATCGTTGTGTTAATTCACAAACCTCGACTAAGTTCTTGTCTACTTCAAGCTTGTTTAACGTAAGAGTTCCTGTCTTGTCACTACAAAGGACATCCATTCCCGCCATCTCTTCTATAGCAGTCATCCTCTTGGTAATTGCACCTTGTTCCGACAATTTATGGGATCCAATTGCCATAGTGACTGATAATACAGTAGGCATGGCAATTGGAATTCCTCCAATTAGAAGAACAAGCAGATTATCAATTCCATCTCTGTACTTTCTGTGCTGAATTGGGTACATCACCAGTATTTCTATGATGATTCCCACGAGAATGGAACATATGCAGAAGTTTCCGATTGCTGTCAACACCTGCCAAAATCATCTAACTCAGCTGGATGATAAAAGGAAAATCTTATACAGTAGAGAAAATATCAAATTTTACCTTCTGGAAATGGCCAACATTATTGGTACTATCAACAAGATGAGCTGCTTTTCCAAAAAAGGTGCTGATTCCAGTTGCAATGACTACAGCCTCAATTTCACCTTGTTTACATGTGGAACCAGAAAACACTCCCTCGCCTGGATGCTTTGTCACGGGTAATGACTCACCAGTGAGTGCAGATTGATCAATCTTGAGAGGATCTCCATCAAGAAGACGAGCATCAGCCGGTACAATATCCCCCAACTTGATACTTATAACATCCCCTGGTACTAGCAATGCTGCATCCATTTCCTTCCAGCTACCATCTCTTAATACCTTCGTCTTAGGAGCAAGGCCAGCCATCAGGGCTGCTGCAGCATTTCCTGCATTGTTTTCTTCGATGAAGCTAACAGTAGAATTGATGACAAGCAAGAGGACAATTCCCAGGAAATCTTGCCAATCTGGTGGCCTATTCTGTCCATTTGCCAATACAATGGCAATGATAGCAGCAATTTCCATGACCCATGACAAGGGATTCCACATGAAACCCAAGAATTTTAAGATCTTGTTCTCCTTTTTCTCCTCAAGTTTGTTTGGCCCAAACACTTCAAGCCTTTTAGTTGCATCAGCAGATGCCAATCCCTCCTTGGAACTTACCAATATTCTAAATACATCATCCACTGGTATTGTTTCCTGTATAACACACACGCATAAATATTAACTCTGGATACGTAAACTACTTATTCAAATTGAAATACGCAAAGACTAGTTTTGAAATACTTGTCAAAAAAATGATGCATTCTTAATTAATATATATCCGAGCATAGCCAGGATTTCCATTAAGGGATGCCAAGTAGATTCAAAATCTACAAGGATTGCCGCAAACATTATGAAGGATTCAAAATCTATTGCAAATAACGATCATACTATCATACAAAATCAAAATTAACCATCGAGTGTAAAACAAAAAAAAGAACATACAAGATCGACGTTCTCCTTCTTGATATCATCCAAGCTGACGGTTGCTTGCTGATCCGCCATGTTTAAATATTTACTCTTTTCTGTCAGCTACAACTAATATACAACAACATCAAAAAAAAAACAGAAATTATTGTTCATGAACATTGTCGAGACAACATATGAGACACAATTTGATTAGGAGTGGTATTAACAGATTTTGTATATTATTGAAGTAAATAGGTATTATTATTATTATTATAGTACGAGGACTTCCATAATGCAGCTAATTAAGTTATACTATAGGTGAGAGTTACTTACTCCCAGCCAAGTATTCTAAACCAACTAAAACTAGCGGTAATTACTTATTTTGCTAGGGAAGGTAATGGGGCGGGGCGGGACGAGGTTAACCCATAATTTTTTTAAACTACTTTGTCCTACATATAATATTTTTAATTTTCAACTCATTATGCCCCATCTGGCATAAATTCTTAAGTTCATTTTTTTAAGTTGAGTTTAATATGAAAAATAAAATTCATATTTTTTTTTCATTTTTCGCTAATTGACATTTTAGCAATTAATTATTTGTTTCTAGTTAACATTTCAATAATTATTTCTTAATTGCTAATTAACTATTTCTAATTAACAATTTATTGGACTTGTCTTATTTAAATTTTAGAAAATAATTAAAACTAAAGTCAAAATTTAATATAAAAAAGTTTATATCTTTAATTTTTACTAATTACAAAAATTTCATTTTCTTTGAGTTCTCATTTGGTACCTTAAACCCGTAACCTATCCCGCCCCGCAATAAGTTTAAATATAGTTACTTTAACCCTCTGGTACTCATATGCACCAACCTTCTCCGTATCTACATCATCTACTATACCCATAATTTGAAAAGAAAAAAATAATTTTAATTATAAGTAAAGACGGAGCCAAATTTTTAGTTTATGAATTTGAAATGGCCAAAAAAAAATGTCTAGTTTTTTGGATAAATTATTTAAACATGTTAGAGTTTTTGAAAGAAATAACGGTATCTAAAGAAATAATATATGTACAAGTAAAAAAGGCAATAATAAATATAAGAAACTCCTTTTTTATTTAAACTGGAGAGAAGAAATAAAAAACTTTAGATGCAAAGTTATTAATTATTACTTTATAATCAATTCGTATCTATACTATTTCATTGACTTGAATCATATATTCTTTTAGATATGCAACTATTTAAATTATTTAGGTGTTTTTGATTATCGGGAACTACATCACATTTTTCACTAATTTCTTCTAAATTTTCTTCTTAAATATTATTATCATTTAACTCAATTGTATTAGTGACTTGCTCACTTGGATAACATCCTCCCATATTTTACGATTCAATATTTGTATTATTTGTTAAATATTTATCAAGGGCTCCTTTTTGAGATTTATTTAATTTTTCAAGTTTACTCTTCTTCTCTCTTTTTGTAACACATTTAAATTGAATAAATTTTAATAATAACTAAAACAAGAATATATACACTTATGAACTGAGAATATTAACAATAATAAAATTTTCAATAAAAATCATATAAAATAAAGTTAGAATGATAAGAACCTGATTCACAAATTCGATAAATTGATATAACAATATCAAATAGTGCTGAGTTTTTTCAATATAGTGATTGGTTATGGCACTTCTTGAACTTTTGAAGAATCACCAAAAAGCAATTCCTTTTTAACTTGTAAACAATAGTAAATCAAAAATTCTTGTAGGAGAGAGTTCAATATTGAAGATAAAAATAATAAATCAGAAAATAAAAGAAAGAGCATATGGTAAATAATAATATAAAATCAAATTAATGATTATTAGGAGATATTTAAAGAAGCACAATTTCTCACATAAGGAAGTTATTCAAAAATTATTCTATTTCCTAAGAGAAGAAATGTATACCAACATTGTTTTTTTTCTTTTTTTTCTGTTTCTTTCTTCTTCCTTTTTTTTAACTTTTACATAATTTCTTTTTTAAATTTAAAAGTATACATAATTTTTTGTTCATAATATGTATAAGTGTTTTTTCAAAAAAAAAAAAACAAGGACCCCAAAAAATATTGAATATTTTCACAATAATATAATATTATTGAATATTAATTGATGTGTATTTTTTCAAAAAAATAAATATTAACGATAAAATTTAAAAAAATATTTTTGCCAAAATGATAAAAAAAAAAAAAATTTTAGAATACAAGATAAGTAGAATCGAAGAGAGGGACTAGTATTTGGGAACCAACGGATTTCCTTGATTTAATTGGACTTGAGAAATATCTAGATTGCGGAAAATATGGGCTGAATGTACTTTGGCCCATGGTTGGAGGAATAGTCCACCCAGCATCTTGGGGTGTCTCAGGTCCAACGAGAAATTAAAAAGGTTGAAAAATAAATAGTGTGTTAATTTTAAGTATTTATAATATTTTAATTAGTTTACAATAAATATAATCATATTTTATTTACATAAGAAATGATAAACAAAATTATAGAAAATATACAGTGATTATACAATATAGATTACTTATATATGAGTTATACACTGAATGTACAGTAAGATGCACTCAGCTGAATGTAGTTTGATTATACATGAAATATACATTGACTGTATAGCAAATGCCCATATAAAAAACTAATTATAACTTGACTATACATGAAATATATGTTGGTTGTAAAGCGAATGACAATTTTTTGATAATTACTTTGGTCAAGGGTCATACTGTAATTATCCCATAAATAGAAGTCAATTTTACATTTTAAAAGACAAATAGTCCAATAGTTTAGATATGAAAACAAAAAAAAAGAATATTTTACGTGTGTTTTTTACGCTGAACTCTTCATTAAATTTCATGTTTTCCCTTTAAACGACAAATAATCCAATAATTTAGATATGAAAACAAAAAAAGAGAATACTTTACGTGTGTTTTTTACGCTGAACTCTTCATTAAATTTCATGTTTTCCCCTCCAAGTAGGTTGATCCTAACCTTTTTTGCCCTTCAAATGAATTGAAATAAGTTTCTGCCCTTCACCAATTGAACTTATACCTAGTAGGGTATAAGTTATTAGAAAATGAAAGTCATGTACAAGCATAACTTACTAATTATTATGACATCAAAATATATATTTATGCTCCACAAAAGAGTTATTTATTCTTAAAAAAATACAAATTAAAGACTGGCACAAAATAGTCAAAAAAAAAAATGCAAGTGGCCCCCTTGAAAATATTATATAACCATACAAATATTATGACATATTTAAAATCATTATTTACAAATTTTACATTAACACAAAAAATTAAAATATGTTTAAAACAAAATATTAAAACTTTTTTCCTTAGAAGTTTATTTAGTGGGTGCTTAGATTGTCTTTTTTTTTTTTTTGCCTTTTGATTTTTAAACACTTTTTAAATTTTGAAAGTGCTTGAGTATAAAAAAAAAATAAAAAGTCAAAAATAAAAAATTATAAATTCTCAACTTATGATTTTTAACTTTTTAATTAATAAGTCACTTAAAATAAATCAATCCTAACGCTCATTTATGGTCAAACTAGCAAACAAATCAAAATATCTTTGAACCAAGTCATGTCACGATCTACTGCATGTATCGTGATGCAGGCCAAATGACACTTGCCTAAAAATCACTATTATTAGTAGTTATCATTCTTGTCTTGTACCTAAATTTCCCTTCAATTTGCATTTTTGCTACATATTTTAATTTTTCACCAAACAAAGATCTCTATCTTTTCATTACTGTTGTGTATTCATCTTTATATTTCAAAAATTCAACTAATTTGATATTGTATATTATTCAATAGTAGTTAAGATGTCATAATTCTGATCTAAGCATCGGTCAAATTCAATTAGGCATTTCCTATTTAATATATACTGTTACCATTGTGAAAGAAAAGACTAATTTGATTAAGTCATTTTGGTACGTTTGATATATTTTTTTCTTTAGCTTAATGATTTTACAGTTTCTTTTTTAATTTAGAGAAATTAGCATTTGATGATAAGTGCCCTTTTATTGAGTGAGGAGTATTTAGTTTTTTAAGGAACTGAACAAATACACTTTCTAGTTTTTATTAAGAAAATAGTTTAAAATAAGTAAATTGTCTAAAATTTAAATGAATTGTTAAGATTTTTTTTTTTCATTTTTACCTTCCATTTAATGAAGTTATATATTACTTTATACTTTTTCGGCTCCATTTTATGTCACATTTTTTTATTTTTGGTCCAGCTAAAAAATATTACCTTACTCTAATTGGAAATAATTAAACTTTAAAATTCTTTTTTTACCCTTAATAAAATGATTTTCAGCTACATAAATTTTTAAAAATGATTTTAAACCACATGTTTTAAAAGTCTTACTTTTTTTTAAAATATTGTATCAAGTCAAAGGATATACCACGAGACCAAGGAAGTATATTTTAGGAAAACTTGTTTAGAATAATTAAAATAATAATAGTGAAAAGTAACCTTTAATTTACGTTTTGCAATATTGCGAAATCTAGAGAGTTGACGAATGTTAGGGATAATGATGGATTCATAATTTTCACTATAGGATTTGAAAAATAAAAGTATAGCATATGAAATTTCAATTTGAAATCTCGAAGTGAATTTTGAACATTCTAAACCTTCATTCTTGTGTTTGGGAAATTCAATGTATGTATACATACATTATAATTTTTGTTGAGAGAGTTCGAATGAACATCTTAGTATCGTCCAGATCAGTCTCCGTATGAGAACTAACATTATTATTATATGGTGAAAACGAGATGCGAGTATATATTAAATAATTCAAATTCAAAAAGTAATTTTAAGAGGTGAAAATTGTCCAAGATCAAAACAAATTTGTCACGAAAATTACTAATAAAATCAAATTGAATATATGGTTGAGAGTTGTGATATTATATTATGATTTATGAATGCAAGACTTTCTACTAATGCAGAGTGCTTGCAATGTCGAAAAGTGTGGATTCACCCGATTTAGTCCAAGCAAACTTTGGAGTTATTAAAACGAGCGTGAAATTAATAGTCAAAAAGTTATCTGCTTTCCCAAGGAATCCGTGTTTGCTAAGTTTAAGAATTTTGTAGAAAAAGGTATCAATCCCTCTAAATTAACGCACTGACAAGTAACAGACTTTATAAAAGCGTTCGTTTCGACTCTGAAAAATTGTTCATACACGCCCCTTTCCAATTCACACTTGCTTGTAGAAATTTTAACAAGAAAATTAACTATTGACGATGTTAGACTATAGTTTAATGATTTGATAAACTGAGAGTTAGCATGAGACTGGATCCAATGTTAGAAGTGAGAGGTGTAAAAAATATACGGTCAATAACTATTTTGGTATGTGCTTAGATGCGTTAATATGACAGACACTTGGTCAATAAAATTATCTTATATTATGTCTCATTCACATTGACACAATTAGAGTTTTTGTCATTATTACTTTCACAATCTCATAAGCAAAAACTCTCAAGAAATACCAATGAAGAAACATCAACGAAATAGAGGTAGTACTAGAGGTAGTTGGTGTAATTGGGCAATATAATTATTGCTTAGTTGTTGTTAGAGTTAGCCATGGTGGATTCTTGAAGTCTTAGACTAATTTGAGGTATTGTAAAGATTTTGGGCTATCCTCATAAGGAAAAGGGATTAAGAGGTTAATCCTTAGAATTGCATGAGTCTATAATCATCAATGTTCCTTAATGTTAATGGAATCTTGCTGAAATTCTATGAGATAGATTAGGATTAAAGAGTTTCGAAATACTTGGAGCCTTTTCTTTTCATTTTTATCTTAGCATTATTTACTAATTATTTTTTAAAATCAAATATGGAATAATGGAGTACTAAACATTAATTAATGAAAATTATATGGTAAAATAATTATGTTTCGTAATCAGTATATTGATTCAACGAGTAAAACTAAACGAAAGGAGTAATATGATCCACAAGAAAGTACGTATGGAAGTGAGTTAAAGAGAATGAATGATTTCCATTTGAAGCTAATTAATTGTATTCATGTCTTATTCATTGAGAGAGGAACACATCTCAACAGATCCATAATCAAGCAATTCCTCAATCATCTGCTCTATATGTTGATCTTCTAGAGCCTTCGTAATTTGTTGTGATGCACTACTCTCCCTCTCACTCTGGCCTTCTTCTCCATATCCACTGTTACCAATACGTGGGGATATCTGATTCTCTTCTTTATCTTCCAATTTTGTCGTCCGAGGCCCTTTTGATGCAGTGAGAGATGTCATGTGGCATCTCTGAAGTTTAGCAATGGAAGCAGAAGACAGAAACTTCATCGACTCGTTAGCGTTGTAAGGGAAATTAGTGCGCGCTGTTGGACCACACATGAGTCTTGCTGCTTCGTCGTATGCCCTAGCAGCATCCTCTGCTGTCTCAAATGTTCCTAGCCATATCCTTGTCTTCCTGTTTTCGTTATAAACACCAAACAACAATGGCATGTAATTGAATTCATTCAGAAAAAGCTAATAAAGGATCATGAACTTTGATCAGAGAATAATTATAACCTTGGTACTTGACGGTTCGCCACTTGTTCTTAAAAATAAGGAAAAATCTAGAGTTAAAAGAGAAGAAACTAGAGTAGGTCTAAGTCTGTGACATAAAGCTCTATCCCTTACTGATCAAACAAATTGTAACAAAACAAATAAAGAGGAAGAAGAATTACAATGAAGGATGGCGAATTTCGGAAACCCAAGATCCCCAATGCCGCTGGCGAACTCCTCGATATCTTTGTTGTGGTCGAGACATGGGGAAAATTAGAGGCTGTAAAAGTTGGGGTGATAAGTCTATATGATATGAGAGATGCCGGGGAAGGAGGTTGAAGGTTTTCAGGCGCTTTTGTAAGCGTCTCTATTTGCCCCTTCACTTCCAAATTAAATTGGGATAATTATCTTTTGGGGGAGGATCAAAATGTCTTTTTATAATAAAAAATAATTTTTGTTTATATTTTGAGTTATTTATGTTCTTCTATTATCAGAATAGATTTAAAATGTCTTGATTTAAATGACACCAACGAAAAAGGGTCAAAAATACTCTTGTCAATGATACTTTGATCTAAAAATAACATTATTGTTACCAAATAAACAGAAATGTCCTTCTTTAAATGAGCATATATATACTAGATAGTTTAAGACCCGTAAACCGGCCCAATATGTCCTATTATTTTGCTTATTTAAAAAAAATTATCATAAAAAAATATTATTATAGCACTTTGACCTATATTTTATTGGCATTAATTATTGAAACATTCACTTTTATGTTGTGAGACTTTTGTAATCTAACAGTTAGTATATTTTTCATTGCTGCATAATGATATAAATTTATCAAGAATTGAAGTTAATCTAAGTAGATTGATTGAATTATATAATAGTCATAAGTCATTGTGTGTTACTATTTCAAAGACCAATATTTTAATTTTATTGCTCAAGTAGATTTTAGAATCAAGAAACACAAACATGAAGTTCGAGATATAATATATCTTAATTGATAATAGCAAATTATTTGTATCCGTAATATTTATTTATTTATTTTCATATAGAATAGTATCTACACTACTAAAAAAAATAGTTATTAACTTTGTCGTTACTGCATCCTTAGTTGTTAATAGCTAATATAAATTCATTTCTAAATGAGATAAGTGATGAATTTTACTATTCAGCCGCAAAATTTATTTGTCGATAAATTCAAACTTTTAGTAAGCATTAGTTGTCAAGTACTTTTATCATTTACATCGATGTAATTAAAAGATAACATATATATAGACTCGAATTATGAGCGTTTTTCAAATTTTTTTGTCGAGAATTAAATTTTCAATTCTTTTTGTAAATTTTTTTTATGTCTGTAATACATATAACTATATGTCAATTCATTTTTTACCTATATATATTTATTTTATTTTAGTATATTTTTTTTTCTTTTCATTGTTGGTTGATAATCTAAAATTTTAAATTATAATAATGCATTTGTCATTTTTTATTAATTTTTATTAGTATATGTTTAAA
>JAOTQR010000069.1:25823478-25839276 GCA_025774065.1 Solanum ossicruentum | reverse complement strand
ATATGTCACTTATACAATAACTAATACTGGAGATAAAGTTAAATAATTATTTTTAATATAGACAACTAAAATTGGACGAATGGAGTAATTAGCTATAAAATTTGAAAGAATACAAAAAGCCTAAAGTTCCCGTTTTACCCTTTGACGCATCACGTGCCCGCAAGTGTCACTCTCCAAGGTGTTGGCGAGAGGGGGGAGTTTGGGAAATTGAGAAACCAAAGCTAAAACTCTCCGTCTCGCTCTACGGCCACAGCGACACTCATGAAGATGAACTCTGAGAAGTAGTGAAGCGAAGAAGCTTTAATTGTCGTATCATTAGTATAAGGTAAATCCATTCCATGTTTAATTACTGTTTCGTCGTTCTTCTGAGGTAGATTTTGATTCCGACTTGTTAGGGTTTTGGGAGCTGCTTTGCTTCTTTTCTGGTTTTTTTCCTCTGATTTGTCTTTTGCGTATTCAACAACTTAAACTCCTTAGTCCGAGCCATGCTAACGCTCGCCTTTGGATTTTGACTGTCGCATTACCCATGTAATTGTAAATTTGATATTTACGTTTGAATTTGATTATCAGGAACTTGTAAAGGTTTGGAAGAAGTAATATAGTAATGGAAGTTGAATTCGGGAATCCTGACCAACTTATTGTTTCTCAATCTCAATGTAAAAGAAGAAAAATTTCTGCTTTAGATCAGATTTTGGGCGAAAATGAAGATACTTTACCGACCTTGCGATCTCCTGATTATTTTACTGAGCCATGCTTAAGTGAATTGGCTATTCGGGAGCTTATGAGCTCAGGGTATTGCAGCAAAGTTGAAAATTTTACTATTGGGAGGTTTGGTTATGGGTTTGTCAAATTTTCTGGGGAAACAGATGTTAGGGGTTTGGATTTGGATCGAATTGTCAAATTTTGCAGACATGAGGTGATTGTATATGAAGATGAAAAGGACAAGCCCCCAGTTGGCATGGGGCTTAACAAGCCTGCTGAAGTAACTTTGCTACTGGAAATACGCTCCTCAAAACACCATGATATGGATTTTTCTAGAGAAATGGTGGAGAAATTAAGACTTATAACAGAGAGACAAGGAGCGCGTTTTATCTCATTTGATCCATCAAATGGAGAATGGAAATTCTTCGTTCAGCATTTCAGCAGATTTGGTTTGAATGAGGAAGAAGATGAAGATATGATAATTGATGATGTGTCTCCAGAAGTTCAAGATCCGGTGGACATGAAGGGAGGAGACATTTCCGACATTGATGAAGAAACCTTCTTAGCCAATACAACTGATCTTTCACATTCTCTTCCTGCTCATCTTGGGTTAGATCCTGTGAAGATGAAAGAAATGAGAATGCTGATGTTTCCAGCAGAAGAAGAGGACATAGATGATTATCACGGTGTTCCTTTTGATAGAAAACCACAATTCAGTAAGGAATCTTCAAAATCCCCTTTGCAGCATAAATACCAGAGAGTTAGTCCACCTTTAACTCGCAAGACTCCATTGGCTTTGATTGAATACAAACATGGTAGTTTTGGCTTGGACTCACCTGGGTCCATTTTGTTGACCCAACAAAATAAGGGTGCACTTCTAAAGACAACAAAGACTGAAGGTTTCAAGCTGGATGTCAGGGAGCAAACTCCTATAAGTGGAACCTACTCACGCAATGTTGTTGATGCAGGATTGTTCATGGGTAGATCATTTGGAGTTGGCTGGGGGCCTAATGGTGTTCTTATTCATTCTGGCGCTCCAGTTGGTAGTAAAGACAATCAATGTTTGTCCTCAATAATCAATTTGGAGAAGGTTGCATTCGACGAAGTAGCTAGAGATGAAAATAAAAAGTTCAGGGAGGAACTTGTTGATTTATGTTTTGATTCAACTCTCAATCTTCACAAGGAAATTAGTCATGAAACCAAAGAGTTCGGGGAGGGACCCTTTGCGTTAAAGCTTCAAAGACTTGTGTGTGATCGTCTAATGCTTTCAGATGTATGTCGGAGTTATATTGGTGTCATTGAGAGGCAATTGGAGGTTCCTGACTTATCTCCAGCATCCCGTGTTCTTCTGATGCACCAAGCAATGATTTGGGAATTAATAAAAGTGCTTTTCTCGTCTAGACAATTGAGTGGGAAATTAAAATCTCTTGAAGATGAGGATGAGGAAGATATGATACCTGATGCAAGAGAAACTGCTTCAGATGTTGATCCCGAAACACTTCCACTGATAAGAAGAGCAGAATTCAGCTATTGGTTGCAAGAGAGTGTTTGTCACAGGGTACAGGAAGAAGTAAGTTCTTTGAATGATTCAAGTGATCTACAACACATGTTTTTACTTCTAACTGGTCGGCAGCTGGATGCTGCTGTGGAACTGGCGGCTTCTAGGGGAGATGTGCGACTTGCAATGCTTCTTAGCCAAGCTGGTGGTTCGATGGTTAATCGTTCTGATGTTGCTAGGCAGCTTGATGTTTGGAGAGTAAATGGGTTGGACTTCAATTTCGTTGAGACAGAGAGGATTAGGGTTCTTGAGTTGGTTGCTGGCAACATTCATAGAGCATTACATGATGTAGACATTGACTGGAAAAGGTTTCTGGGGTTGTTGATGTGGTATCAGCTTCCGCCAGAAACTGAATTGCCTGTTGTATTCCGCACATATCAGCGGCTTCTTAACGAAGGAAAAGCTCCATCTCCTGTTCCAGTTTATATTGATGAAGGACCTATAGAAGCGTCAATGAATTGGCATGCAGTGAAACATTTTGACCTTGGTTACTATCTTATGCTTCTTCATGCCAATCAAGAAATTGATTTCAGTGCTCTAAAGACTATGTTCAGTGCCTTTGCTTCAACAAATGATCCCCTTGACTACCACATGATCTGGCATCAGCGAGCTGTTTTAGAAGCCATTGGTGCTTTCAGTTCTAATGATCTTCATGTGCTAGACATTAGTTTCATTTCTCAGCTGCTATGTCTTGGTCAATGTCATTGGGCTGTCTATGTCATGCTTCACATGCCTCACCGTGAAGATTGTCCTTATTTGCAAGCTGCTCTTATAAGGGAAATACTCTTCCAGTACTGTGAAACTTGGAGTTCTCAGGACTTGCAGCGGCAATTTATTGAGGATCTAGGTATTCCATCAGCATGGTTGAACGAGGCTTTGGTGAGTCGGTGTCCTTATTTGATTTCAGTTTTACATTGATCCATGCGTCTCGTTTTCCACTTTCTGGCAAATCATGAAATCAAAGCCTATCTGTTTTACTGAGATAATTTCGTTACTGTTTCTGACAAGATAGTTTAGCTTTGTACTGAAATTGTGGAGAGAAGTTTCCAGTGTGGCTGTGAATATATTCTTGGAATTGCTTTAGTTGAATGCTAGCACTTTTACTTCAAATTAGTCTTTTGCATCCACTTGATCGTCACTGGTGTGGGATAATCTCTAGGGATGATTACAGTGCAAGGGCATTTGGCCAAAATAATTACCAAAAAAAAAGCCATTTGTTGTATAGGCATGTATAGTCAGTGTATATGTTATCTATAGTCAAGCTATCTTCAATTTTTGAGTGTATCATAAGGTATATTTAATATATAGCTCATGCATAAGTAATCTACATTGTATAGTCCGTGTATACTTTCTATGACTTTTGGCAAGTTATATTGTATAGTCATGTATAGTTTCTATGATTTTGGGCTATATTTTATGTAAATAAAAGAGGGCTGTCTTTGTTGTAATTAATTAGTTGATTGTGTATATTTGAAATTATCACTTATTTCTGTGCTTGCATCTTATTCTTCATCCTTGGCTTACTCTATTGCAGGCAACATATTATAATTATTACTCTGAGTTCCCCAAAGCCCTAGAACACTTCTTGGAGTGTGGAAACTGGCAGAAAGCACATATTATTTTTATGACTTCAGTTGCTCATTCTCTTTTTCTATCAGGTATAGATTTGCTACTCTCTAGATTCATCTTTATGTCTTTTTGTTAGTTTAGATTCATCTTTATATCTTGCTATTTCATTATTCAGAACCTCTATCCTTTTATTCCGGAAAGTTGTATAAATTTAGGATTTGCATTGTGGTAAGTTCAGTTCCATTGGATGCTTTTCTACCAACTTTTGCTCTTATCTTATCTTCTTCCATCATCAATCTTTTTCTTACGTGAACCTTGTTAAATATTTTGGAATAGGATTAATGAAACACCATAAAAGTTGTCTTATATGGCAGTCTGAGTCGCCTTCAAGTCTAAAAGGCTCACTACACAGTTTGTTTTTTTTTCATATACTGTGATGTGCATCACATGTTTGCTTTGCAGATGTCACAGATTTATCTTTTACCCCACTGAATATATTACCACCTTCTTGCTTACCAAAGAGAGAGAGAGGGAGAGAGGAGAGAGAGAAAATCATGGTGTATATGATGAAGTTATCATGAGCAGGATAAAGCACACACTTTTGGTAATACTTAATCAGAGAGAGAGAGAGAGGGCATATTTAAGAAAATCATGGTTTATATGATGAAGTTATCATGAGCGAGATAAACCACACACTTGAAGGTAAGAGCTGTTAATCAGAGAGGAAGAGAGTGTGTGCATATGTAAAAAAATCGTGGTATGAATGGTGAAGTTAGCATGAGTGGGATAAACCACACACTTAAATGTAATAACTGCTAATCAGGTTTGATAACTGCATGGACTAAATGGGATATGTTGATGAAGAACTGTTGACTACATTACGTTGCTTTTGAAGTATCTCAATTTCCAACCTTGAATTTTGATAAAAATGATGTGCTAAGTCATTCTAACATTGTTATACACAGAGGAACACTCAGAAATATGGAGGCTAGCGGCTTCCATGGAGGATCACAAGTCAGAAATTGAAGATTGGGATCTGGGAGCTGGAATATATATATCTTTTTATTTGTTGAGAAATTCTTTGCAGGAGGACAGTGACGCTATGAATCAAGGGGTATGAAATTTCTCTATAATCTACTTATTTTTATTCAAATCCTTCTTCTCAAATTTCCTGGAGCTGTTAAACTCAGACCAAAATGTGCTTATGTGATGGTTGCATGGATGACATTCTTGCATCCATATTTGCACGCTGAAAGTTCGACCTCCCCCAGTAACCATTACAATTTGGAGGTCACGTGCATCTTGGGACAAAATGTTTTTTCTTTTCTGGTGGATGTGCAAAGCTGTGTATTTAATGATACGTAAACTGGACCGGGGATGAGATTTTAGCTGTACAACTTGATCAATGATCAACTTGTAAATGCACTAGAAGACAGCTTGAGAAGAGGAAGTTTATTGTAGTTGGAGCACAATTCATGAGCTGGATCTAACTGCTATGGTTGTTCAATTGTTACTGGTCAATCTCACAAGGAATTGATTACCTCTCTTTTTTCTGCAAAGTAATAGGAAGTAGAACGAACACTTGTTCAAGATTATTGGTTGATTAAGAGATTGACTAAGCACATTGTTTATTGGCAGGACATACTAGAAAACAAAGACAATGCTTGTGCAGACTTTATCAGTCGCTTAAACAACTCTTTGGCTGTTTGGACTAGCAGAATTCCTGTCAAAGCGAGGTACTTGACATTAATTTGTTAAAACTGAAACATGTGACTGGAAAAATTAATTGCTTCCTGCTTGCTCCCCACCCCCCAAGGGTAGTAAAGATGGTCACAGATTTACTAAATATGGGATTAATTTTCTGATCAAAAAAGAGAATTAATATTCACATGATATCGTTTTTTTATGATGAATAAATCCAGAATGTGTGGTAAAAGTCATTTGTTCTTTATTTTCTTAAACTATTATAGGGATGGAGACAAAGTAGCTTCCTGTATCTGTTGACCTATATCTGATGTTTCTTCTTCGCATATAATGGATTAAAATGGGTCTTGGAATACTATGGATTGGAAATAATGTTCATTGATTTCAGTGTCATTCTATGTATTTAATTACACCTATATTTGTGCAAATTATACCAGTGTCATGTCATATATATCTAGGAGCTGAATTTCATTGTTGACCCCTTCTAGCTATAAAGTGTAAAGACCAAACCGACTTGATAAAACAAGTCATTCAAAAGCCTCTAACCTTGCAAGTTCCACAATCACCGTGACGTGGATAACTTATCATATCCACACCAGACAAACTCCTGACACATCATCTTCTTCAACTAACACCAAACAAATCCTTCCCTTCTCGTTCTTCACTTCACATGTATAACAAAAACCCCCCACCCCACCCCAACATCATCCAGAAATAAACTAACCTTCACAATTCACAACCAATAAATATCAAAATTTTCAACTAAAACCAACCAAACAAGTTTCCACGTCGTTGACTCCCCTCGTCCTGCAAGTGTTTTCTCTCTGTTTTTTTTTTACTTCAATGTGTCCAAATATTTAGCAGAATTTACCTAATATTTTTATGTCACCAGAAACACAGAAAGAGTTGCCACTGGTTACCAGTTCAGATTTTACTTTCTTAACAAGCTGTAATCGGAAAGTAAAACCAAACAAACTCTTGTGAAAATTCCTCCACTTTTATTTGTGCTGAAGTTCTTGCATTTCTGACATATTTTCCATCTTCATCTCAAAGCTTTGACTCATCTGGGTCTTCGTCTTGCTGCCTAATTCATGCCTTCAACTTTACAGAAACCTGCTATCCTCTCTTCCTTTCCCTGCTCCGCATCATAAACACTTCAAATTTCAAAATCAAACCTAGAATTAGACCTATCTTAGTTGTTCAGTGATTCAATCTCCACCATCAACATCCCAAAACGTAACAGTCACCGTCTGAATGTCTGGTGAAGGAAAGAGTGGAATTGAAGGACGATAGAGGAGTTGGGTAAAGGAACTGAAGACTTACAATTAGACAATTGTACATTCACTTGACCAACTCCGCCTAATTAATACCCCACATAAGCTCATCAACTGTCGAGAGGACTTATTTTGATCAAGTTGAAGTATTGGGATGAATGATGGGGCTGGGAGTAAAAATCTATGCAAGTTGTCTATTTGGTGAATCAGTGTTATATAAATTCAAAATATAGTTCAGTGCATGGATGTTATAAAGGGAGAATTGTTGCATTTAGTAACTAATATTTTCACTGCTTTGTTCTTAAGTTTTCTTCTGCCCTTAGAGTGTGTTAACGCCCTTGGTCACCTAAATCTTCTCATGTATGATTAAATCAGTAGAGCTTTACCTCAACTGGTTTATATTTGAGGGAAAGCATTCCATAAAACATGAAAACTTGACATGATCCTTGAATGCTTCAAGTCCATCTATTGTATGCTTGAGCTCAAGTAACAAGTTTGAGCTAATGGATTTTTATTGTCTCTAGGGTGGTTTATTCGAAGATGGCTGAGGAGATAGGCAATTTGCTGCTTTCTGATAGCGGTGGAAGTTCATCAAATGAGGTTCAGCTAAGCTGCTACGATACCATATTCAAGGCGCCCATACCTGAAGATACCCGTGCATACCATTTGCAGGATGCTGTGTCTCTTTTTACATCTTACCTTTCTGAGGTGCCGTCATAGTTCCTTTTGTCGAGCTCCATATCTCTATTTTAACAACAAAATTTTGTATGTTTATACGTCATACAATCATGAACATTTGTGTAATAGTAACACATTTATGTTATAATCCTTCTCCCAGATGACTTATGTTATATTTGTCAATTTGTGTATTCATTCACAAGTAAAACCTGTACATCGCAAAAGTTTGGGTTTTCTCAGACAAGTTTCCGTTGCAGTTGAATGAATCGACCTTCTACAATGTCTCGGTGTCCTGATTTGGATTGATCGAACTTACATGTTATTGCAGTTCAATGAAGTACAGTTACATGCGTTTGCTGCACGGAGCCTGAAAATTTTGGTCGTTTGGCTTAACAATACAGGTGTGATCGACAACATTTGTGTTTCTATGTATTCAAATAAGAGTAAAAAAAGGGGCAAATTTGATATACTAAAGCTTTTGTTATGTACATAGTCGAAGAAGAGTTTGACCATAAGAATTTATTATACGTAATTTTACTTTTGCTAGCGTGATTTGATCTTTCTTGTGGTCTGGAGGCTTGACTCGCTCAAATGTATTAGAAAACAAAACGGGAAGCCTTAACATGTCTATGAAGATGTGCATTTTTTTTTTGCATGGTTGATGTTGATGTAAGTCTTGTTTAGTGCTCCTCCATTTTATTTTATGTGATTGTATTTGATTGAATATGTAATTTATAAATTATAAATTTATAATGTCAATCATATTTATATAAAATATCATGAATATTCTTTCACGAGTTCTTTTTTATTTTAAACAGTGATGATGAGGGTCTTAACAGATTTACATCAGTTTGCTTTGTCCATTAACAGCAGTAACCTAAGGTTAAAATATAAATAGTAAAATCAATTTTTAAAGTAACTACTTTCTCTGCTTAAAAAACGAATAATTTAATTTGATTTAGACACGGAGTTTAAGAGAATCAATTTTTTTTTAATTTTGTGGCTGTAAATTAAAGTTATGTCAAATATACTAAAATATCTTTTAATTTTGTAATTTGTAAACATGTCATATAAAAAGTTGAAATTAAAATTTTATCAAAAAGGAAAATAGATCATTCAATTAAAGTTTTAGCAAAAGAAAAATAAAATATTCTTTATGAAACAAACTTGTAAGGTCTGCGTACATTCTATCCTCCCTAGACCCTACTTGTGGGATTATACTGAGGTATGTTGTTACTATTTGTGGGATTATACTGGATATGTTATTTTTGTTGTTGTTGTTTATGAAACAGATTTAAAAAAAATCATTATTTTTAAAATGAAAGGATAGATGAAAAAAAGGAAAATAGATCATTAATTTTTAAATGAAAGGATTAAAAAAGAAAGATGTATACTAATTAAAGTGGGAAGACCAGACCAGATGAAGTAACCTATTTTTACCCATAATAATAAACATATCAAACATGAAATGAAGACCTGTTTCAGCTGAGAAACTTGCAGTTCGTCGATCCCAATCGCCAGCGAAGCTTCCTCTTTTTCTACTGACACACGCCGCCTTCGAATCTCTATATATACACGCACAAATTCTCCTTTACAGTTTTCCGAGTCCTCTCAATACCCTTGGAAGTTCACTCTGAGGATCATCTTCTTCTTCTCCACAGGATTTTTTTCTCTTCGCTCCTCTTCGTCAAGATGCCTCGCACTTCTTCCAAGAAGGGTTTAGCTGGTTCTGCAGCCTCCACCAACCCTGCCGCCGATTTGTTTCGTTCTGGTAATTCTTCAGTCTTTTTTTAATCATTTGATTTCAATGTATCTTTTCCGGACAATTTGAATTCCTGCGTTAGATTTTGTAGATCATGTGTAATCCCCCCTCCTTTCTTTTAGATCATGTAGACCTCTTGCAATTTGGAATTTTGAATTTGAGCGGAGATAACTGATTATTAATTTCAATTCACATTAGTGGCTTCCGAATTTTGGGAATTTATAGGGACTTGAGTCAAATGTTCATGATTACAGAGTTTTACGGTAGTAACTTGTCCATTTATCAGAATCTTATTAGCCACATTTTGGACTTCATTGAACACTAAAAGTGCGTTCTCTGATTAATTTTTCCAATGTTGTTTGATTAGAGATGAGGATTATTGATAATTGTTGGTAGTAAGGTGACCCTAGGAAATTGGAAATTGGAATGAAGATAACTCATAATTAATGATTCAATTCGCATTAGTGGCTTCCGAATTCGGGAATTTATAGGGAGTTGAGTCAAGTGTTTGAGGGCTTTACTGTAATAACTTGTCCATTTATGAGAATCTTGTAAGCCACATGTGGGACTTGATTGAGCACTTGATGGTGTTGTCTGATTAATTTTTTTGAAGGTTGTTTGATTAGAGATGAGAATTTATGAATTGTCGCTTGTAATAAGGTGATCGCGTAAGTACTAGTAACAACCATCTGGTGTGGTAATGCTGCAGAACTCCAGTTACTGTAAGAAATTTGAGATGGCAGAATAGTGTTATGGCCAAGTTCTTTTTATATCACAAGGATCCTCATTAAAAAGATTAAAAGAAAGAGTAGATGAAGAAAATTTCGCCGGCTTACCTTTTTACCCCTCTTTCTCCTGAGCTCACAATAAATGGGAACCATGTAAGGTCATATCATCCTCTTTCCGTTAGTCTGGTTGGTGTAGGCTCTGATGCTAAGGTAGTTGGTCTTGTTTTGCTTTAGTTTGCTTTTGCTTTGATTTTTTTGAACGTTTGGATATGGTTCATATAAGTTTTCAATTATAGAGATGCTCTCGGTTGAGTGGCAGGTACTTCATGGTAGAGTTAAGTGTTGGAGTTTTAGGACATGTCTTCATGAAATAAATATAGTTATGCTTCCGGATTATATTTTGACGTGCTTTTGTCTTGCTCAGTTCAAGTGGCAAAGGTTGAGACACGAGATCTACCCATGAAAACTAAGCCTGGTTTATAAGTGGAGCCAGGTAGAGGGGTGGGCGCATTATCCTAGAGTTTTGGAGGCTACAGTCGGTCCTAAAGGTTGGACCAGACTTTTTTTTGGTCATTTAAAAGAAAAAAAATTGATGTATCTTTGTTGTTGTTTTTTGTCTAGATCTATATGCTTTTGAATTTATTTTTCTGTTGTATTTGATCTTCAAGAAATCAATTTGATGGCCCATTTGGTTTAGTGTTTGTCGTGTATCGCTGAAGCAATTTCATAGTGCTTCAGAACTATTCTACTTGTCTATTCGGACACCTTGGACATCAATGTTCTTTTTTCATTTTCAATGTTTAAAATATAATTTATGCTCCTTTAGCTGCATTAGTTTTATGCATTGTAGCTGCATTAGTTTTATGCACTTTAGCTGCACTACACTATCTGACTCTGTTCCAATTTGTTTTAGCTTCAAGTAAAGCCGCAAGTAAGGAACTGGAACGTATCGATCAATTATTTTATACATATGCCAATGCTTCGTCTGGTATGATTGAGTAAGTATGCGTTACCTTTTTTTCCCCAGCAGTGTAGTTTATATTCTATATATTCGTAGCATAAAAAGTTATCTTTTATCTTTTTTCACTTCTAATAATCCATAGGAAATCTAAGATTTTTAAGCAAGAAAGAACAAAATTATGGATATTTTTCAGGGGCAGATGTACATCATAACTTATGCATTCAACTATACAGACTATCTTTGGCTCAAACCCTGTATGTGTGTTAAGAAATCTGCTATGTATGGACAAATATAATTTTAATTTGAATCCAGTTACTCAATGTCTTCTGAACCCAATCCTGGATCTGCTCTGAATTTGTCGTCCAACTTTTCCACCTTTAAAGCAGTTTCACTAGCTTGTTTAAGTTCCTCAGTTTTGCAATCTATAAATGTGCTTTATATTTTTCCTTGTTAGCCCTGAAGGAATTGAGCTTCTTTGTTCTGATTTGGAAGTCGAACATACTGACGTCAGGATATTGATGCTTGCATGGTAAGATGCCTTACATTCAGTTACTTGTTACTTTGTATAAAGTATCATGGATCTTCAGAGTTTAATAACAGTTAGTTTGAATTTTAGGAAAATGCAGTCTGAAAAACAAGGATACTTTTCCCTGGTATGTGTTTGATTTAGCTATTACAAATAGTATTACTTTGGCATTTCAGAATGTGTTACACCACTTTTGCTGTTTCTATCATCTTCATCAATCTTTCATGGGTAGCTTTTGTTCCGTTCTTTCACATATTTCTATTTCGTTTATACTTGGAAATGGCAAATTCAACTTATCCGTGATGACTATTAATTCCATTATCGTAGTTATCAAATAAGGCCGGTTAGCCCACTAGTCAGACTACACTGGGTATTATTATGTTGTTGTCAAATAAGCCTGGCATATGGTTGTACTTGTTAACAACCTCTCTATCTCTATTAGGTAGTGGTAAGGCCTATGTGTACTCTACCCTGCCCAAACCCCACTTGTGAGATTTTACTGGGTATGTTATTGTTGTTGTTGTTGTTGGTTGTACTTGTTATCTTAGGAAGTCCAGTAAGAAGGGTGCTGAAAAGTTGACTTAAGTCTCAAGTTTATTTAATGCTTAACCTTACCCACATGCCGATAAGCAGAGTAAGAACATAGGAAATTGGCAATGGTTAGGTAGAATTACACTCACACTTTTTTTCCCCAGGCCGGGCTGTTCCCCGGAAAACTTAGTGGTTAAATGGAGTAATTGATGTGCGTCTTTTATCTTTTTGTTTGGGCTGGTTTAAAATTAGGCTTTTGCTGCCTGTGATTTGGATATGCCTATTTGAGCATGTTCTGACTTTTATAGGGAGAGACACTCTTTTATCTAGGATGACATGCAATACGGAAATGAATATTTACATGTGCCTGGAGAATCTTATGTTACGAACTCATCCCGGGGTTTAGGCTTTGGGAGTTCATGATCAGTGAGGTTTAGAAACAAACCTTCATCGAGTAATAGTGTTTTCCTCTACACTTCATGAAATTAAGTTGAAAATATCAAAATAATAGTTGCCCCAAACCTCTGGTGGTTAATGGATTGAGGGAGAAAGTTGAGGTCTTAGGTTCAGATCCTAGTGGAGGCAGAAACAAGTACTAGGTTATTTCTTCCCATCTTCTAAGTTGTCATATGTGCTTATGGGAGGTAGCAGGTACTAGTGGAATAGTAAAAAGAATTGATTCAATACATTTCTTATGCAGCCGTAGGTACTACATTGTATTTGAATCAGATCGTCAGGTGAGTCACATGTAGTGCATTTGCCATTTCAAATTTTTGGAATTGGATTTCTAGGGTACAGCTTGGGCGATTTTAAAGCCAGCTCTCCGTTGTAAATACTTAAAGAAAAGCATATACCTAACAAGATAAAATTAGCACCTAAAGAAATCAAGTTCCCTTATCCTACTCAACTAGATCCATTTTGGGTTCAATTCCAGTACTTGTCTTTTCTTGAGGTGCCCACAAGTTGGTGGAGACATCACCCTCTTAAAAAATCTGCTTACTGTAGGAAAATCAAGTTGAGATATTAGTTGATCTGTTACATTATCGAAAGTCATGCTTCGGTTTGATGTTGTAATGAAGCATCACTCACGGGTAAGTTTATTGGACTTCTACGTTTTACCTATTTACTAGTATGCTTAAGTTGTTGGCCCAATTAATTGTAGTTAGCACGCACAGATTTACAGGAGGGTTGCCCTTTATCTGCCACAGTGAGGTTAGGCTGTGGCATTTGTACTTCCATTAAGCTAGCTGTTGAAGCCGATCACTTGTCAAAATGCAACAAGATGCATGTGTATCATCTTAACCTAGGAATGAAACTATTTTGCCTTTTTGGTCATTGTAGAATGTTTGATTTGACATACAAAATTTTTCTGCTCATTCTTCTGGAATTCTGAAATAATGGTTTGAACCCATTAAATTATTGTTATGTTATGCAGTTTTCAGCTTCTAACTTAATGCCCTATACTTTTCAGCTTGTTATCTTTTTTGCTTATATTTGCTTATATGCTTCTAGATGTTAACTCACCATTGTTTTGACTACTAGAATGAGTGGCGTAAGGGCCTCAAAGCATTAAGAGCTGACACAGTACAGAAATTGAAGAAAGCACTTCCAGAACTTGAGAAGGAGGTACTTATCATGCTTTAACTTCTACTCATGCTAAGTGAATTTTTGGATACCTTTTCCCACTAAGATCCACTTTTGCCTTTCTTTAAAAGGTTAGAAGGCCATCCAATTTTGTGGATTTTTACTCCTATGCATTTCAGTACTGCTTGACAGGTATGGTGCTACCACTGTCACCTGTTATGTAACACTAAGTTGTGTTAATTGATGGAGGGAAAAATTCATTGATCATCTTTAGAATGGAAAAAAGAGAACAAAGATGAACAGAACAGAATAGCTTTATAATATTTTTAAAATATATAATTAAACAATAAGGCTTTGGAGCTGGGAAGAACAGCATGTCCTCTTATGCTGGTTTTACTTTTTGTTTCCATGTAGTAACTATTTCTTAAAACTGTTTCCCATTTGTTGCAAGTTCCAGAGGCTGGCTGTTAAAGTTGTGGCATTTTGTTGCATTTTCAAACTTCTTTTCTTCTGAATTCTGATTACATGTTTTTTTTTCCTTTTTTCTCTCACTCTTTACTAGAGGAGAAGCAGAAGAGCATAGACATTGAGAGCATTTGTCTCCTGCTGGATCTCGTTTTAGGGTCTCAATTTCGGCCCCAAGTTGATGCTCTTATTCAGTATTTGAGAGTGAGCTCCCCTATTCTCCTCTTGCTATTTAATAATCCGATTTTTAATTCACTCAAAATGTCCATTTCGTCAGCAGGGTGCAACTATAATACAATTGTTAGTTTTTGCTGTGGTGAATCCGATAATGCCCTTTAGGATGCTTTTGTAGCTCTTTTTATGGTGACAAATTAATAGTTTGACTGAAAAATATCTGCTGCATCTATAGCTCCTTTTATTATGGATGCTCATTGACCTCCCTGTAGTGGGGGGTGGGGGTGGGGGGGCTGTCTTGTTGAAAATCATGCTGCTTTTAGTCATCTTGTTATTTTTAATTCCTAAAGAAGTTGAGCAATGAGCCAGAGTAAATCCTTCCAAATTATTGTAATGAGTACAATTACATTTTTTTTAACTGATGCAGACGCAGATTGATTACAAGGTTATAAACATGGATCAATGGATGGGATTTTTTAGGTTTGTTAACGAGGTAAATCTTCAGTTCACTTTGTTAATTTTTTTGGATTATCCTATTTGTGTCATCATCTTATATGAGCGATCTGGTTGTTATATGATGGTTGCTTCCATCAGAAGCCTTGTGGTGACTTTGATGTCTGAATGTTTAAGATTAAAGTGTAATCTCCTGTCTTGATGTTTTTTTTTGTAACAGATAAGTTTTCCAGACTTGAGTAATTATGACTCAACCCTGGCTTGGCCACTGATCCTGGACAATTTTGTGGAGTCGATGAGAGCACAGCAAGGCTAAAAACGCTTTTTTTGGGCATGTAACTGTGTGCACCAATAATTTTTTTAAGCCGAAAGTATGTGTCTGTTTCCATATAGTGCATGAATCACGAAAGTTGTTCGAGATGGGCTTGCTGATAATGTACGTATCATTCCCTTGCAGGATTTGCTCAAGCCGGACATCAACCCGTGCATACCATTGTTTTGAAAATGCTATTTCTTCCCCTCTCCCACCCTCAGTTTGTATGCCAAGATATAGAAATGTTATGTGGATCGATTCTTTCAGACTATATGTGGTCAACATGATTAGTATATAGATCTTAGTTACTGATATTGGTATCTTACTTTTTTAAGTATAAAGACGTGGAATTTGGTTTATTTTATGAATCTAATGTACTTTATTCGATGGTAGGTTACGGTAGATAGTGTTTATGACTTTTTAAATATCAATTGTGATAGGTGGTTAAGTTGTGGGTCCAATTTCAGCTAAAACAGTAGACTTTAAGACAAAAAATGGGATTGGCAGACAAATTCGGGATGGATTTGGTAAACTTAAAGAAAAGTGAGGCCTGAAAAATGTTGCCGAAAGCTGCAGGAAGGTATATAATTATTCTATTAAAAGGAAAAACACGCAAGATTCCTAGTCCCCTTGACCTGATGACCTTGCTTAACTGCCCTTCTGGTTTTCAAACTTATAAACTAAACATGGACCTTGAGTAGACCATTCTAATTCATTGAATCAATTGTTGCTTGGTTGGTACTAGGGGTGTACAGAACCAAACCGTAAACCGCACCAAACCGACAAACCGAACCAATCCGCAAAAAAAAACCGCTT
>JAOTQR010000069.1:25789366-25808213 GCA_025774065.1 Solanum ossicruentum | reverse complement strand
TATCATATTTACATACTGCCATGTGCTATTCATTATTAGTCGCTCTTTCTGTTCCCTTCCCTTTCCTTTTTGTCATACCTAGTTCTTTCTGCTTATGGGTTTTGAGATGAGGGTTCCCAAGAAACAGTCTCTCTACTTCCATGAGATAGTGGTAAGGTCTGCGTACATTCTACCCTCCCCAGACCCCACCTGTGGAATTCCACTGGGTGTGTTGTTATTGTTGTTGGTCATCTTAAAATATTTGTGTCTATTAACCAGTGATAGATTTTCATTTATTGATGCCATTTTTCTTTCACAGAGTATCTTTATATGATCAAGATTATAATTTATATTCCACGGTCTTTCATATTCACCGGGTACTTAAAAATTATTTCTTTTAGATAAATCATATCCATGGGATACTTGTGCTTTAATGCAGAGAGAGGCTGCAGGCTTCTGCCTCTGAGTATTTGGCATGAAGAGTGAGTCTTAGATGAAAGGCATCAAGTTACGTTTCAACATGTATAAAAGGACATTTAGTGATTTTGCATTTAATATGCAGGATTTCAGTCCGCCTTATATTTGATGTTCATCATGGGATACTATTTCATCCTCAACTACCATTTAACCTCAAATTTGTTTGTCTGTAAATTCTTCCAAAGAAGTTATGGGTTGATCTTACCAACATTCTTCTCTTCTGGTTGAACTACATCAGTTCATTCTTGGGTTAAATCTCCAGTAACTCTTTCTTAGTAGGTCTCAAACGAGATATGGTGTTCCTTTCCAAGAACAAAATCAATTTCATTATTTCCAAAACAAGAGATCTTGTTTCCAGTTGGAAAACAACAGCAATGACAACAACAACCACGCCTCAATCCCAAGCCAGTTGGATTGACTGTGTGAATCCTCACTATCCATTTGGCCATTTAGATCCCTCATTCCAATATTCAATATATTACATTCTCTACTCCTAGAACTTCTCTACATTTTCTATTGACATATAAATCCCTAACAAGATTAAAAAGATTCCTAGAAAATATTGGACTAATGTGGGTGCAGTAGCAAAACTATGCTTATTCTCATCTAGTTGGTATTTACTAGATCAATCTTTTTCTTCTGTTGTAGTAATGTGGTTATTGTTTGCTAAGTCTGCATGATTCTTCCGAGGCAAATCTGAGGTTTACCTAGCCTCTTTTTCACACTTTCGACTATCACAGTTTTATACCTATGGTTTGATGCATCTAGAGATTTAAGTAAGACATGACTAAACAATTTCAAGCCTCTCTCATTTTTATCACCTATATGTGTCATTCGCACTTTTTTGTAGCATGATCATTTCTAATCTTGTTTTATCTTATGATCACTCATCTATGACCATTTCTAATCTCGTCTTATCGTATGACTGACCACTCATCTATGTTAACATACTCATTTATGAGTCCCTCAATTTTTTCTTTTTGAGAAAGAATGTGACCCTCATTTTGAGTATGTGTTAAGCCATGGATGCCCAACATCCACTCGATAGAAACACCTGTGGTCTTACAGCCATTCTATATGCCTTTGGCTTCTGTTGGTACTCAAATAAACTATAGAAATTAGATGAAATAATGCCACTAACTGGAGAAACAACACTGATAAGAGAGAAAAGACAATCCAAATGGTGGTCTTGAACTACCAAAGAGTGGCCTCTATCTTGGCCCTAGTGTGTAAAGTGACCTCTAAGCACTTCTATGCTATTCCGATTTACACTCATTATCCGTCTCTTCTTTTCTGACCCAAAATTGTTTCATTTTTCTACAATCTTCTAATTTTAAAATATGTTTCGTATAGTAAATATGATTTTTTATTGAGTTTTAACATTGTATTTCACTAAAAGAAAGATTCAAAAATTGTTTTAGGGATCTAGTAATGTCTTCCCCCGAAATTATAATACCAAAACAATTTGTCCCAAAGCCAAACCAAAAACCAAAAGTATCAGAAGATAAGTGGAATACATAGGAGAACTTCCGGGCTTCTGTTTTCTTTTTCTTGATAAGGTAATGTAAATATTTGTTTTTTTATGAGCTATCGAGGATTGTTTGTGAAAAGAAATCTAGACTTCCTACCAACTTACTGTGAAAATACTCAAAAGAGAGTAGATAGGAATGGTGTGCAGGGGGTCAGGCCCAAGGGTGTTCACTGTTAAATCATACCTCATTGGATAATCTTAAGTGGGTAGAGGAAGTTTTGGAAGACAATATGGAATATGATGGTGCCAAAGAAAGGGTTGCTTTCTTCAGATGCTGTGCAGCATTGAAATATAATCTCAAGTAATATTTAAGTAGGAGAGAGATTCTGGTGAGTTGATTGTGTGTGCGAAGAGTGTTCGGAAATAAAGACTATATTTTGTTTCACTACAGAATTACTACCAGTCATGAGATTTCCGTTGCTAGGTAAGTGATGTTGTGGGGTGCTGCTAAGAACTGTAGCTGAAACATTTGCCGGTGGAAATTGCAGTGTCAAAAGGAAAGGAAAAGAGCTCTGAAAGCAACACCGTCGTGCCAATTTCAACTTAATTGAAATAGAGGAATAGAAGAATGTGGTGTAACATTTGCCACCAAAGGTGTTATGTCTCCCATCTGCCTAACCTTGGCAGACAGAGTTAGCTCGTACTTTTGCTGGTGGGAGGTGGCAAGTACTAAATGAAAAAGTCGATGTTCCCAAAAGCTTGCCCTGCCACCACTCTTATTAAAAAAAGAGAACGTTCTATAACATAGAGCATGACATAGGATAGGAGTATAAATAGATCACCTTTGTGTCACTTATACTTTTGGTGGTAGGAAAAATGGGCAAGAATGTTTAGAGGAATGAGAATACCAGTTTACAGTCATATTGGAAATGTTTGAAATCATTGTCATTTATCTACTGGAATCTTTTGATTCGAAAAGAAATGTGTAGTAGTAGTGCTTGTTAGCAGTAATCATGCAATTTTCTTGCAAATTGTATGGTTGAGTGGTGTTTATTGTCATCAATTCTATGAGTGGAACTAAAAGAGAGAAGGACAGGCTTTAAGAAGGGAAAACAAACAAAATCTGTTGATGGGAGTTGTAGTAAGCAAGTGATAAACATAAATTCTCATTGATACATAGGACTTAAGAATGCAGAAACTCAAAAAGAAAAAGTGAACATTGTTCCTTTGTAAATCGGTTTTAACTTTTGTGAAATGGGAAAATGTGCAAGTAAATCTCTGAAAAAATTACTCAATTCAGCTAATTTTCTGTGTGATTCCACAGTTAGGTTACTGGAAATTGAAATTAGAGTGGGGGCTGGGCCATGTCTCAGTCCCAGTGTGGCTAATCATCTGAAGAGACCAGCTAAGCATCATTGGCTTGGTCAGCCTTTACCTAACCAGCTACCTAATACTACGTAGGCTCATCAAACAACACTTTGATGTAGAAGGAATTGTTCCATAAGACTTGTTTTTAGTGTAGGGGGTAAAACATCAGTTGGATCCCTTTCGGATTTTGTAGTTTGAATATATATAGTAGTTCAGTAAAACGTCTACAGAGAAATTAACCAAAAGCCATAGTCTCTTGCAAATTTTATTGTCTTGTTTCTCTTTACAAAATCTCACTATTTTATGCGGTACTTCATATACTTACTTTTATTTACTTTAATGTGGTCTCTTGTGCTATTACTAGGACTACTAATTATATTGTTTATTCGTTGGTTCTTTTCCCCTCATTACATGTCCTATTTGAAGATCAAAATCAAGTACAGAAAATTCTCGTGCAACATCCCAATGTGTATGATTTTGGATATCAGAGATTGCATTCTTTACACTTTTCGGCTTTTTCTAGCACTAGTCTTCATTGACTATCTTGTTTAAATATTCCAATCAGGAAGCTGAATTGAAAAAGAAAGCTGACGAAGAAGCAAAAGCAAAAGAGCTGGAATTGATGGCTGAGGAGGAAAAACAAGGAGGGACTGATCCACAACTTTCCGAGGTGAAGGCAAGACTAGATAAGTTGGAAGAGACCTTGAAAGAAATTGTGATAGAGTCCAAGAAACAATCAGGTGATGGTTCAGACAGACCAATTGGCAACGCTGTCAAGAAAGAACCTGCAACAACCAAGCCAGGGACTCCTAGCATTCAGGAAAAGACGACTCCCTCTAGTGAAGAGAAAACTCAAACAAAAGCAGTTTTACCTGATCAAAAGCAGATAAAAAGTGATGGCTCTCCTCCCGACGTGAAGAAATGATATCAGCAGAAAAAAAGGGATCGCAGTCCAATGCACTATCGCAGGGTTTGAGGAAGGGCCCGACCACAAGGATCTTGGGAGAAATCCTGCTTTGAAGAGCTGATGCTTCATTATTATTATTTCTCAAATCCATGTGTATTAGAAAATAATTGGGAGATGTAACATTTGTCAAGGATTGCTAGCTGCCATGTCGTTGCAGGTTTTCCTAAAAGAAAAGCTAATTTTGGAGCATCAGACATTTGACAATGGCATTCTCTTGATAAATGGTTTGCCAAGTCAAGTCTCCCGAGCAATTTTGCTTGCCAAATAGAAGACATTGTTTATATGTATTTTAGATAATTGCTCATAAAATATGTCCTCTTTGCAATCTTTTAAATCAATTTTTGCACGCACCTTGGTAAAAATTGTTCGAAACTGCCGAGTCATAATAAACATTAGGCTAAAACATTTGATGTTTGGCCGCACTTTGAGGCGTGATGTTATCAAGTTTCAGATGTGATTACTTGACCTTTTTATCGAAGCAGGTAAATTTGCAATTTATGAACGGGGTATGAATTAAATGGCGACCCCAAAAGAGTGTATTTGTGCACTTAGCCTTGGTAGTGACTCATGTAAGGCATAATTTCCAAGTTCAGAGAAATAGCAGAACGAAATATAACCTTCTTTTGTTTACGTCAAAAATAGTGTAAAATTGTAGAAAATATATATGACTATACAATATAACTTGACGAAGTCATAGAAAGTATGCATTGACTATATAATGTAGATTACTTATATATGCACTATACATTGAATATGGATTACAAACATTCAAAATTTGAATACGGCTTGATTATATATGAAATACATACTAACTATATATGTCAATACAGTGAATAACTATATTTTTTTAATTATTTTGACTGAATAGTCATGCATTATAATTGTCCCTGTATGTCCCCGTAGATAAAGGGAAGATGTCCGTTTGGGCCCATAAAAATTTCCAGGTACAGCCCAATAGAACAACTGAATAAATAGGAAAAATAGTTGAAGACGAGAGAATTTTAAACCCTCCTTAAGCCCTTCGCTTCTCTCTGGGAATTTGGTGTTCATCCATGGCAATGGTTGGTCGATTAATTAGACCTTTAAGGGGAATAGCCAAAAGGGGTTTTCTTCAGCAGCAACCCCAGCCAGTCATATTCAATTTTACTAGAAATTACATATCAGAGATGCGTAGGGAAGCATTTCAAGAGAACATTCTCAGACGAATCCGCGACGAGATTCGCTACGAGCTTGAGCATTCTCCTCCCTCTCAGGTACGCCCTTCCATGTTTTGGAGTATGAGGTCATTTGTTTGTATCGAAGAGGGATTCAAAATATTTCGAGAGAAGAGTATTATTTCCGAGATTTTCTGCAAAATATGGTAAGTAAATTAGGCTCTACCACAGTTATGAGTTCGATGCATAGAAAATTGAACCATTATATGAATGCTGAACATACGTTAGGCCCAGGGAGAAAAGCAAGTAAATAAAATAGGAGCTTATATGCTGATTCTACTATGTTCTTTTAAGTGTTGGTTGCAACGTTAGCTAATTTGCAGTGTTGATCTAGTGTATTGGTTCCTTTAGGTTATTTCAGGTAGTCCCATTTGCCAGGCAATGCAGTTTTACAATAGCTATTTTATGATGGCCTAGCTTATTACTAGTTCCTTTTGTTTACTTCAAGGAGTCCCGTTCTGCCACTTGAGGTAGTGTTTGCTGATTAGAATTAGGTGTTCCATATGATACCCTCTTAACCATGAAAAAAGATGAATCCTGTCAAACCCCATGTTCTTCTTTTTGCTTCTGGGAGTGGTCAGGAAGCTGTACTGATTTCCATATTTAGGCTGAAGTGTGATAATCTTTACCATTTTCTGAAGGTATGACTGCTATATGGGAAGGCCTGATATCTTTTTAGTTCTTTCTTAAAGTTGGATTGTGCATTTTGTGGTGCAGCTTGTGAGAAAGGAGGTGGGTGACTTCAGGAGAAGAGTAGACTGTATTAATGAACTTTGTCACCAACTTTATCTCAACCCAATTTCGTATTGTCTTGATTTGAAAGCAGTTGTCTTTTCCACACCACTGATATGATAAACCAATTCTCTGAACCAAATGGAGGTGGGCTTGGAAGCAGCTATCCTTTGAAGAAAGTGTAATAGCTCACTGGAACGTGAATGTTCATTTACTCGTGAAAACTAGGACAAGAAAAATCTTAGATTTCGCTTTTTTTGGCTAAGCGTGATAAATGAAGAGTCTTGAACTTTAGCTTTGCATCGGATATGTTTGATAGCAAAGTAATGTCATCATATGATCTGAAGAATCCGAGACATAAATATGGGCTATGGGGCCATAAAGATGAGATATACATATATATCAATTAACACAATTGCCCAATAAAATATGTAATACAATTCATGCATTAAAAGATTAAGTCTGAGTGTTGCTAATGCAGCTGCCCAATTGCCCAATAAAATATGTAATACAATTCATGCATTAAAAGATTAAGTCTGAGTGTTGCTAATGCAGCTGCCCACCCTGTTTTGTAATATTTACTTCTGTGGTGCTTGGACTCTTCAATAATGTCGAGGGTGCATGTCTATTCCTCCAAATGTAGTGCATTGTTGGAGGATTTGAACGGGTGGGGTTACCCGTTTTGAAAGTCGAGAAACATAGATCTACATAAGTTACAGAATATGCTTTGAGGTTGTTAACTTTGGAAATACTAAAACAGAAATTTGTAATGTGGCTAATACATGTAATGTTGACTGAATTTAACAAGTAAACATTCCAAGTTCTTGTTGCAGAAAGGAGCTTCTGAACTATGTTGTTTATTATTTGGTTAGCCATTGGTTATGTTCTAATACATTGAACAGTGTGAATCAGCAAATCTCTAGTGCTTATTTTTGCAATTGCTGAATTGCAGCCTATCACAAAATTTGATTCGTTTATCATTGATGAAAGGCCCGGAGAGCAATGGATTAGTTTAAAAAAGAAATTTGGAGAGAATGAAGAAATTAAAGTTGAAGTTACCATGTTTGATGCATGGTTTCCTGTTAAAAAAGGCAGTGATGTATCTGCAGCAGATGACGTGCTACTTCATTTAACTATAATTGTAAATGTCAGCAAAGGAGAAGGCAATGATGTGCTCGAGTTTGTTTGTTCAGCATGGCCAGACAGCGTTGAGATTCGTAAAGTTTACGTGCGTGGCCGCAATAGCATAGTGGATCAGTGTTATGTGGGCCCTCCATTTAAGTATGTATTCACATTTAATTCCCTAATCTTCATCTTGCTTGCTTAGCTTTCTTATTTAGCTTTTTTCTGCTGAGTTTTCTTATGTGGTTGTTAAGAACTTCAGGATCGGGAAATGTGTGAAACTGATCACTCCAAAAAATATCTTCAACTCTTGTTTTACCATGATTTGCAGGGAATTAGATGATGAACTGCAGAATTCCCTTTATGATTTCCTAGAGACAAGGGGAATCAGTGATGAACTTTGTGTATTCTTACATCAATACATGAAGAACAAAGATAAACTTGAATTTGTTCGCTGGATGGAAAAGCTGAAATCAATCATAGAGAGGAAATAGATATAATGGTTGCATTTCTGCTGCGAATGTTGTTCTGCTGACTTCCTTGTGGACCATGCTCTGGATGTCATTACTGTGAAAAATCGTACTTGCAGGTTTTAGAATGTGAAAGAAACACTATTTAACTCAATTGGAAGTCTGGCCATACTAATTTATTTGTCTTGTCAAAGTTTCCTACTACTTCAATGACAAATCAGTCTTACCGAGAAGACAGGCAATAACAATTATTTATTAGTTGATGTATTTCATGGGTTCAGAAATCAGAACCCATTCTTCAATCACAAAGCTGTGCTGCATCTTAGCAAATTGTACACCTGAGCTTTGCTATGAAGTCAATACATTTGGTGTAATAGGTTTCTACTTTTTCTCGATGTCTCTCCCACACACTTGGAACTTTTTAGATTGCCATCTGTTGACCTTTTACACAGATTTTGCTGGTGCTTAGAGAACTTCTAGTAATGTCATAATTTCTTAGGAGCAGTGTTATTCTATCATCTGTTGTCCACTTTAGTAGCAATTTAGTAATTTTTAGCAAGCTTCCTCTTTTGACTTCAGGAATTTTCATTGTAACCATGTCCTCTGCATTGTTTCTTACTGTTTCAAAAACCAATTATCCATGTAAAGATCAATTATATTTGGTTACAACATCATATTTTTTTGTGTCCTTTTTCGTTTTAAAACCATTTTGCTGCTATGCCAAATTTCGTGTTGTAGACTGTTTCACATTTTATGCCACAGTTACTGAACATTTGCAATCAAATATCTTGTGATGCAGCATAACTGCTTCCTTCCAGCTGTCTTCCGACTTCACTGTCTGTTAGTAGCATAAGATAACGAAAGATGCTTTTAACTTTTATTGGTGGAAGATGTCAGCATTAACTGAAGATGCATGAAGATATACTATCAGAATTTTTGCTGATATTTATCTAGTCAGATCGACTGTCTTTTCCTTGATTGAGAAGATTAGGTATGTTACATTACACTTGTCTTCATCTGACATTGGATGCTTGTTCAAGTGGACTCTTGCACTTATGTTTGTATGCGTATTTGTAAGGTAATGTGGTAGGTATTATTACCTATTTCTCTGTCTATATCAACTCTCTCTTTCGTTGTTTTCTTATTGAAAACAAACACTATTGTGCTCTATTGCTACATGTGAGTCCCTCTTTCCTTTATAAGCTAAATAATGTAATTCTTGGAGTATTTAAGAAATGTAATACTCCCTTTGTTTCATATTAAGTGAATTGTTGGGTCATTTCATACATATTAAGAAAAAGAAACAAAGACAAAATTTAATCATACTTTTTCATTTTTTTCCCTTTTCAAATTCATCACACTCATTTAATGCATCATTTATTCTCATACAAAATTCAACCTTAGAAACTTAATTAATGAAGGGTAAAATTGGAAAAAATTTCCAACACATCCCTTGAAAAGTGAACAATTCACTTATTTTGAAATATAAAAAATTTTCTAATAATTAACTTAATATGAAACGGAGGGAGCAATAGCTAGGGTGTCAGATGACCAGGTTAAAATGGGTTTTAGCAAAAATTAACTCAAAAGTTAGTTGGTCTAAAATGGGTTGGGTCATTATACGTGCAACTTGACCTAACTTCTTTTCTGAATTGTCCACCTTACCCCCACCCTATCCCAGCCCCGCCTTTTGCTCAGACCCACCCTCCCCTACCTTCCATTGATGCTCAAGCCTTCAGGTGTAACTTGGGACATCAGACCTGAGTTGAGACACGGCCCTTATTATGTACACAAGCTACGAGACCCTACCTTCTTCCAAGACTTGAGCCTCGGGACCTGACTTTGACCTTGACCCATAACTTGGATTTCGAGTCCCAGCCCATAGAAAAAAAAAATCAAAGTAAATCTCACCAGTAAGTCCAAATTACTGTAAATCTTAAAATTGATCTAAGTTGGAGATCGCTTTAAAAATGGGTTATGTTCGGTTAGGTTAATATCAGTCCAATATGAAATTATCTTGCGCTCAACTCATAAAATTTTGTTTTGGTGTGTTTGGGGTTTGTGGGGATGGGGGGTTGGACGACCATCAGTTTTTGGGATATGTTTGACATCCCTACTTACAGTTCTATACAGAAGATGCCTTTGTTTGTTTGAAGATTAGGTTGTGATTCTACTGCTTTAATTGGTTCTCACTGTTTCGCCGCATTCCACTCAGTATGACTAGGCCCTACTCATTGTGATTCAACAGCTGATAAGACTTCTTTGATGATCTAATCTTATATCCAGCAATGTAGTTGGTCGTCTCGATCAATTATTCTCCTGGAAGTATGCTTATTCCCACACATCAATTTCCTACCATTATCTCCTACACCTTTACTGTATGTTGAATTTCATGGTTCAAAATGGTCAAACCTTCGAAAAAGCAGAAACTTCTGTTGCATTATGACGAACTGTGAATCTTGAATATGATGGAATATCTTTTTGTTGTGCTATATTAGTGGTGGAATTGAGTTGTCCAACGTTGTTGCTTTCCTAGTCTAAATGTTATTATCTTCATGTGTTGGAATTGCTTCTTATCTTAGGCAACAATTCAATTAATAAGCATTATCTTTTGGGTCATATATACCACATTGTCTGGTTTGTGTTGGATACAGCCAGCTTATTGATTATTTAAGCCTACAGATAAACTAGCAGTTTCTCCATGAAAGGCACATGGAAAGTGAAAGTGGATTTCTCCTATTTCATCAATAGTTCTTTAACCTACCACAAACAAGAAGTTGAGTTGCTGTTTGCTTGCAACTCCATTGTCCTTTTTTATTGTTTAGTAGTACTACCTTTTTATCTGTGACCTCTTAGCTTACGTTATTTAGGTATCTTGTCATCCATCATTTGAGTTCTTGTTTAATCTTTGAGGAAAAATCAATGCGACTTCCTCCACTGTTTACGCATAGTTAGCAAAGAATTATACTTACAAATGATGTGTCCCACGAATAAACAAAGCTGTTTTCACGTCGGCACCAGATAAATTGAGATCGATTATATGAATCAGCTGTTTTCGTGTTGCTATAGTTAGAAAATCAATTCTAGTATAGGACAATGTTGGTCCATTTTAGCCATAGTGAGTGAAAAGTCATTGGTCTAAATTCAAAATCAGATTACACGAGTCTCTTCATTTTCAGAGGCTCCAGTTGGGACTATAGAAGTCGGGCTGTTCATTTGACAACTGGAATGTCCAATAAAAACAAGGCTGTTTGTTCATGTTCAGAGGTAGGAATGGCAATGAGGCGAGTGCGGAGCGGGTTGAATTTAATTCGTAAATTTTTATGATGACTTTTTTAATTTCCAACTCGCCCCCTCTTGCATAGATCCATTTCTTTTAAATTTTTAAGTTATTTTATTTTTAATTGAATTTAATATTAAAAGTAAAAATTCATAATTTTTTGAAAAAAAATCGCTAATTAACATCTTAACAACTAACTAACTATTTTTCGTCGACACTTCAACAATTATTTTTTAATCATTAATTAAAAGTTTATAATTAATGTTTAACAATTAAAAATTTATCAGACATGTTTAGTTTAAATTTTTTTAAAAAAAATTAAAGTCAATGTTTAATATAATAAGTTCATATCTTTGATTTTTATTAATTACAAAAATTTAATTTTTTTTGAATTCCTGTTTGATTTTTTAAATCCGCAAGTTGTTTTTCCCTGTCTTGTATTAGTTTTAAATATAGTCGTCCCACATAACTTTAAACCCACCTCGTCCCGCAGCTTCACCCCGTATAAACCCCCGCCCCCACCACACACTGCCTGCCCTACCTAGAGGTTGCAAGTAAGTCATACTAATTAAATTTAAGGAAGTTAAAATAAATTGAATCTAACAGATCGATCATTGTTCAATTCTGTTCAAAAGTTAATTTGGTTGAATGGGTTGTATAAAATAACTTAAAGCTAAACAATTGGTTGTATATTTGTTTGTTCTCTTATTGTAAGTTGTTTAAATCACTATACAAGGCAAATGAGAAATTTTTTAAAAAATATTTTACTAAGATACCGCATAGATCAATTTAGACTATACACTTGGCTTAAATCAATTTAATTTTTCATCAATAATTTAATTTGGACAAATCAAACTGGATTGAACTATTTAAAAAATTCTTAACCCACCCCAAATCTAAAATAATTGAAACGTATCATATTTTTATGGACTAAATATATTATTTTTGCTCGAGATTTAGATCAAAGAGTGTAATGAAGGTGGTTGAGAAGCAGCCAAGTGCCAAGTTGTACAAATTACTTTCATTAGTTGAGGAAAATGAAAGAAAGAAACCATCAATCAAGCAACGAAAATACATACATTTTGTCCCCACATTGTCCATTTTTAAGTTTCCCAATTATTTGTCGTTTTTTGTGCCATAAAAGCACTAGAGAAACATATTTTCTTGACTTACTGTGTACTATCAGTAATGCCATACCAACCCCACACCTTTCAATTTCCTTGGCTTTCACTTGGACAGACAGACAATTTAGGATTTTATCTTTTACGTGTTAAATATCTCTCTTTTTTTTTTTGATTTTCATTTGATGTTCGATATTTTTATTGAATTTTAAATAAATTTAAATTTGATCTTCGTATCTCGTCGAGTCTTTATTTGTACTAAATAATGACTCTCTTCTCCATCATTAATAATCATCCTCAACTCTCTTTACATACAAATCATGCCATTGTAGTGCTAGTTGTTCTTGTTTGTTGCTTAGAGTTGGATTACTTAGAGAAAATGACATAATTAAGTTTAAAATCCATTATAGAGCCAAAATTTGGACCCACCATATTATTAGTGACCCCTGTTTAAAAGATTTCTTAGGTAAGAAATCAATGCAATCAAGATTTTACAGAAATAAAATATATGAAAGATAATGATGTGATTGAATAGCTTAAAATTGTTTTTTTGAGATCACTTTGATTAAAAAAGATCTTTTAATGAGAATGGACAAAGGTCATTTACACAATTTTGTACTTTCCACATACCTTACCCACGAACCTAATAAGAATGACCCCTCAGTAGATAGTCTATTTCATCAACTGCTAACTGCATCTCAGCCGTTGAATCTGAAAAATCATTTGTCACAGTGGTTGTTATTAATTCATCAAACTGTACGATATTTTTGTCGGCATGTGTGCATTGGTCACGCATTCAACATCAATCTCATCCAAAACCAAACAGTTAGTTATAATTTTAGCATATTTTGTCCACCAAATGAATACGAGCTGTGGTTAATACCTGTTTGATCGTCAACATCAATCTCATACAAGAAGAAACAGCTAGAATGTTTCTGTTTTCTTTTTCGTTTGTGGACTTTTTAAAGTAAAAAACATGCAGCTTGTAAAATTTGAACTCAATTATTATACATTGTCCGTCATTAAAGGCAAGATTCTAGCATGACCTTTAATTAAATGTCGGAAATCACATCATAAGAATGAGTATTCCATAAGAATTAACTTATATAGTCGTCTGCATATTAGTACTGCAGCTGGCATAAGAACATTTACAGTACTGAACCTAATAAGTACGAAATTCTGAAAAGAAAATATAAATCTGAACGAAATAACTGTAAGAAAAAGAAAACTTAAAAATTCTATTACTAGTAATAATAATTTAGAGTCTTAGAGACAAGTCAAGCTTCTTCAGTTCTTCTGCATTAGTCTTTGGTTGAACAGGACCACTACCATTATCCCATCTGTATGGTGAAATGCCATCAACCTGCACAACAGGAAACTTCTGGATAATGTTGTCAAATCTGGCAGCACCACCACCTGATGATGTTGTTGCCACGGGGTAATTATTAGTATCTGCGGTATAGAGCCGGCCAATGGCCGGCTGTTGATCGATGGGCTTTCGGATAGCCCATCCAGGATGTCCGTACAAGGAGGGTGCACCAAAATTAGCACCATTTGCGGGCTTATGGATCATTGAATGGACTTGAATCCCGAGAGACCTATTGAACGAACCATGCAGTGGTAAAGAAGCCATGCTCGAATACTTATCGTAACCAAAAGCTGCTGCACTAATTTTTTGCCCTCTTTTCGCTATTGTTCTCTCCCGTTTATGCGCGTTTTGATGCCCGCCTAAGGCCTGTGAACTGTAAAATTTCCTCTGGCAGTAATTGCAAGAGAAAACCCGAGGCTCGGATTCGTTATTATTACCTGCGGATCGCGATGCATCAGATGAGGTCGTCTGGATATTGGATTTCGGCCCGTGATCAAGGCTGAGATCCAGAAGAAGATCGTCGTTTTCTTGTTCATTTGATGTTTGGTTATTACTGGAAACTTGAACTTCCATTTTTTCTCTGGGATTGGATACTTATTTGGGCAATTGAGACAAGTAGTACATATGGATCAAGGAAAAAGTGGGACTAGGAATTGCACTTTGTGTTGTGATGATGAATGATGAAAGAGTATAATTGAGGTTTAATAGAAATAAAAAAGAAGTAGGAAATGTTTCTTGATTGAGAATTTAATGTTGTGGTACTATGTTAGGAAGGAGGCATTACAGTTGCAATAAGCTTATTATAGTAAAAGATACTCAAAAGGGGATTTTATATACTCCAATAATAATAATAATAATAATACAGATAGATATAGAGATGCATGTGTTATCAAAAAGTTTTGATAGAAACTTGTGAAGAAAACACAGTTTGTCACAACACAAACCATATATACCCCATTTAATGTTTCTTTAAATTTTTTTCCTTGTCTATTCCCACGTTTATTGCCCTTTTGGCCACTATTTTTTTTATACAGTATATTCTTGTCTCCTTTAGTTTTGACCATTTTGGGAATTCTCCTATGTTTTTTTTTCTTTTATCAAAATTATACTAATTAAGTACCTTGTTCGCACCAATTTATCGTTTCTCAATTTTCACAAGTTATTTCGTACTATAATTGACCGATTAATAAGTAAATGTGCTGAAATTTCTGTTAAAAGATATGTTTTAATGAATGAACAAATATCACCCATATTTTCCATATCAGTTACATATAATATATTCCTAATTCAAACATTTAAACTGATGATCTCATCATCTCATGCATGTATAGTTTCTTTAAATTTGAACTTGCAAAATCTTTGCAATTAATTTAGTATGCTTTTCAAACTGATGTCTTTTGACTTTTTCTTATTCACTTTGAATTTTATATTTTTTTTAGAAAAATGATTAATATAAGTATTTTCATAACAATTAATACCTATATTAATTGTTGTGTAGTCTCAAGTGTTAAAAAATAATTTGAGAAATAAGTAACTAATGCTGGGATAAAAATATAAAAGAATATATATATATATATATATATATTTCTCTTGATATGCTAGAAGTGAAAAATGTATTTTGATATAACAGACAAGTAACGTGAACAGGAGATATTATTTATTGCAGGAAAAAACAGTAAGTACTATTTAAGTACAGCTACAAATCGTTACTGCGTTATATTAATTAGCATATAATATGATTTTGATTACAAAACTGGAAAATGACCTAATATTTTGTAATTAACACCTTATTAGTCCATATTTCATTGTTGCTCGTTATTATAGTATTTTACTTCATTCAAATGTTTGCTTTCACTTTAGTTTTTCATCAATATACAGCTTTTTAAAGTCTTCCACAGCTATACAATGAGAGGGAAAATAAGCATATGTTAAATTTTGATTGGTCTAATTAACAATGATGATCAGGTTATCTAAGTTTTGGATTAATATATTAAAATATGAATTCATTGACTTTTTTAATACTTACCTATATACTACTATAAAACAAGTGCCATAAATATTTATTTAATCAAACCGTACATATACAAAAGAAGGATGTTAATGAAAATGGTTATTGATGATATAATTTTACAAATTAGTAATACAGCCGTCCAATATGTTTTTTTATACCTACCAATTCCACTCTTATTTGCTCTACCAACTCTATACTCTTAATGCTTCATTTTTTTAAAGTGTTCATTTTTTAAGAAATATTTATTAAAGTAAGATGGTCTACATGTTATGCATTAATTTTTTAATGAATATGATTTTGCCTAAGATAACACTTATATTTTGAGATAGAGGAAATATATATTTTAAAGATAACAATAATACAACATATTCAGTGAAATCTCACAAATAAGATTTGGGGAGAGTAAAATGTACGCAGGCTTTACCGTTATCTTATAGAGATAAAGAGACTGTTTCTGAAAGACCCTCATCTCAAAAGTAGTATCCCCAAAAGCAGAACATACTAGATATAAAACAACAATTAAAGTGGAAAGCAAATAATAATCTATAAAGACAATAAAGTGACAAAAAAAATGACGGACACTGACAACATAATATATAATGACATGACTACCTCTACTAACTTTACTATATCACTAGGTCTGACACCTTCCTACCTTTATTAGCTGTCTAACCTTCTATCCTAGTACGTGTCTTCCACTCTTTCTATCTATAGTCATGTCTTCGGTGATACGAAGTTGCATCATATCCTGTCTAATCACCTTCTTCCAATATTTTTTCAATCTACCTTTATCCCTCCATGTAATCCCAGAATCCAATCTTTAACCGGGAACATAACATAAGCAATAATCAATAATGAGAAAAACAGTGGGACAACCATTTTTTAAATAAAACAAGGAAGCAACGCATGGTATTTGGCCACTTTATTTAGCCGAAAGAGCCCTACATACATTGATAGAAAATTGCTTTCATCAATGAAAACATGTAATTGTTCATCAAACTCCATTATTATTATTATCCTAAAACATATAGTCCCATATATTATCAAAACAAACCAACACAAGTATTTGATTGGTTCATTTGTAATTATGAATACCATATATGGAACATTATTGCTGTTTGTTTGAAACTGATCATTAAAAGTACTACATATATATATAGTGTTACTAGCGTGGATCTACGCAGCCCATTTCGGATGCTGAAGCACCTATTGACTCTGAGAGAAATTTTATATATCTATATAGAGAATATATAAAAATTATATAAATATAAAGATAAGTACTCAATGAACAAGAGATTACATGGGTGGTTTGGTTCTCGCTGTCCTCCTAAGGCTCAAAGCAAGTTGCCATATGAGGGATCGAATCGCCTTGACAGCACCAGTTTTTTAACCCTAAAATACATGGCAGATGAGCACTCACAGTCTTTAGATGTTTCCAGAAGACCTTCAACTCAAATATATCAACCCAAAAAGTAGAAAATATTAGATACAAAAACACCGCCCCCCAATACTTTTTCGATCTATCTGTATCCTTTCGCATATGAGCACCTCCTAATAGGAGCATCAGCACTTTTTCTTCGCATATGTCCAAACCATTATAGTCTTGCACCTCATAACATAAGGAATATCCATGCAGTTGGCACAATTCTAATAATGGAAAGTTATAATTAAGTTCATGAATTCCTTGCACATGACCTATATGCCTCTCTGCTGAAAAAAAAGAAGAATAAGAGCAAAATGGATCGATGTACATGATCCTATAATTTCCAAATGTTACCAGAACTATATCTTGGATTGATCTAAAAAACAGAGTAAATTGATTCACATAAATATTTCTAGCTCCTATTAACATAGAAAAAAAAAAGATAGAGGGAGAAATAGAACCTACAGGCTACAAAAGGATAAATAATTCCCACACTTTTTAAATGTTTAGGAATCAGTAATACATCATAATTATAACTACTTCATAATAAGTTCCTCCCCATTTTCCTTCTCTCCCATTGTTCGAGGGTTGCTGCTTTTCGATTTCATTTTTACTTGTCATAATTTTTTTTTTGTATTTATAAAAAAATATAATAAAGTATAGTTATCTAACTTATCTTTTATATGATATGTTTTTTTGAGAATCAGATGATATTATCAAGAACTACATCTTTAATGAAAAGAGTATGGCCATGACTAGAAACAAAATATTGCCCAATTTTAATTTTGAATCTGTAAAGTGAAATTACTTCGAACAATTATTTTGTGAGCTAAAGTGTCAGTGAAATTAGAATGTAGTACTATCTTAACAAAGACACTAACGTCTTTTCCTTAAAACAACCTTGATTTATACAGCTTCTTCATCTCTACGTCTCTACCCAATCATGCAGTTAAGTTCTCCAGTTCATTTTATTTCTTTTTACCCCTTTATGGAAACTTGTTTTCGTGACATTTTTTGAGTTTTAATTAATCATTCACTCATGTCAATTTGAATGTATTTTTCAGTTTGATATCCATAGTACAAGTTTGCACATAATAAAATTTCTTTCTCCGCCGACACTGATTGTGATGGAGCGATAAATACTCTTTTAATTTACTTTTTATCAAAATTTTAAGTTTGAGACCCTTGAGTATGACATCGCCTTTATCAAGAAACAATGGAAAAACATTCTCATTATCCATATTTTGTAGCATTGGTAAATCCAATTCTTTTGGATACCGTAATTTTTTAATAAGCAAATGCCACTATAAATCCTGCAAACTGAAAATTAACATATTGCCTAGATCATTTGATCATTTTATTACCATCCTAAATTATGCTATGTGTAGAATTAGAAATCGAGAATATCATGTATGAAAGGTGTGATATCTAAGCTATTTTTTATTCATTTTGCTTTGTTGTTCATACAAATTAAAGATATTATTCTCCTTAATTATTCTGTTAAAATATATTATATTAAATATAAAACCCCAATAGTTTAAAATTTTAATTACAAATATAGTATTATTATTAGTCCTACATAATACACGTTTTATTAATCTAATAAATAATAATAACCCATTTTAATTTATTAATGAGGGATAAGTAGAAAAACTTGTGAACTATCACGTATCTTGAAAAGTTTTGTTTGTTTTTTCAAATGTCCAACTGTTTCACATGCTTTTCATGCAAAATAGTACGTAAAAGTCATTTTTATCCAAATGAAGGCACTATTATTATTAGAATGTAGGCACTATTATTTTTTGATTTGATCCAATTTTTTTGGTTAAATTCTACAATATTT
>JAOTQR010000069.1:25777602-25789266 GCA_025774065.1 Solanum ossicruentum | reverse complement strand
CCTTATATTTACTTTTATTTACTTTGCACAAGATATTCTTATTTTTTTCATATATATATATATATATATATATATATATATATATAAGAAATAATATGTTTGTATAAAAGAAATAACATGATAATAAGTTTGTACTTTATAAAATAAAATTTAATATACTTAAAAATAATCCTAAAAAATAGCATGTAGTTATTTCCTTAACGTGTTCATATGAAATTTAAAAATTTTAGTTCAAAATCTTAAACTTTTAAAGTGTTTATACTAGTAAAACTTACGTAATTATACAACATATTTTACCATATTTTCTAACAATCCCTATCATTCTAAAAAATTACAAAAATCTCTTATTCTACTTTCTCTCTCTCCATCTTGTAGATACTAGACTATTATTTCTCTCTGCTTCTTAATTTATCCTAAATTATTCAAATCATTATCCACATCATCTTCCTATTTCTTACTCTCCTGATCGTGATTAATTTCAAATTTAAATTTTTTATCATTATTTTCAAACTAAACAAAAAAGAGAAGAAATTGAAAAGTCTTCAATTCCACCAAAACCTAGTGTCTTCTATTTTTCATTTATTTCTTCATAGTTGTCTCCATTTCGATTTCAACTATGAGTACCATTCTAAAAATAGGGAAATGATCAAATATCAACTACCCAGATCAAGCACCTAGTTTTAAGTATCAAGTATTTAATAGACAAAAAAAACTTAAAACTTATGTTATCTAAGAGTTTGAATGTTAAATAGATACATACATGTGGATGTATAATGTTGATACTTGAATATATACAATTTGTTTGTTCATTTTAAACCGAATTCTTTAAAAAAATCCTAAATTAAATTCACAAAATTACTAATTTAAATAAAGAATGAAATAAGTATCAAACAACTGACAATATACTATTTGATAACTGATATTGATAATTGATATATTTATATTGATCAGATATCAAAAGCGGTTAGGTATCTTGTTTAAAGCAAGTATCAAGAATTTACATTGAAAAGTGATTCAAGTATCATGCATGTAAAATTTTGCTTAACATCTGCATATAGGTATTATGAGATAATAAAACATATGTAAAAAACAGAGATTGAAATTTTTATGATTACTGCAAATACTAACTGAAAAAGTACCAAAACATATTAAAATCGCTATTCAACATCAAAATAACAATGTAGAAGTATCAAAACATGTGACATATCTATTCAACATAAAAAAAAAAATCAAAGGCAGTAACATTTTTTTCTTCTTTTGTCAGCATCCAGTTCAGCCACAATTGCTTCAATTAAATTTACGAACTAAATATTTTCTCCAACAACTATATCGTTGTTTTTGTATCCATCTCTTTCGACAACAAAAGGGGAGTACTAATGGGCTCTTTCTTTTCCCCCTTTTTTGCATGTCGTTTTGAGACTTTGGAATTTGAAGTTGAAGTTACATTCTTGATGACCTTAGTCTCTTCTTATGAATCTTCTTCAATGGACTCATCTTGATGAGTGTTGGAATTGTCGCTTTTTGTTTGAGAACCCATTGAAAATTTTCACTGATCAAACGGACGAAATCAGTTTAGAAAAAATTTTGGAACTAAGAATGAAAAAGAATGAAAATGAAAGAAATAATTGTATGAAAATTAATTATAGGTTAGCTTTAATTTAAATTTAATTATGGATAATTATAGTGATTGAGAACTAATTGGACTATAAAACTAAAAATAATCATAATTTCAGTTAAATCTCATTTTCTGCAGACTTCCCAATTCCCTATTTTTTTTTATAATTATCAATTGTCCACTAAAATTTAATTTTAGGGGATTTTAACTAATTTAGGAAATAGTTAGTATAGAAAGAAATTATCACTTTAAGTAATTTAGGAAATAGTTGGTATAGAAAGGAATTATCACTTTATAATATGAGATTTATATAATTTATACTTTATCGTATACAACATGAAATACACGTGCGACATAAAAAACTAGTTAACTTTTAAATAACCCAAGTATGAATTGTGGGATTACACGGAGGGATAGTGATAGATAGAAAAACCTTAATATATATATATATATATATATATATATATTACAAGGATAAAAATCAAATTAACAATAATTTTTGAAAACCTAAAAGCGTTGTTATCCCTAGACTGGATATAGTATTTTTACCTTATTAGTTTAAAATTTGATATCATATGATAAATACCCGTTTTTTATTCAGTTGTCAGTAAATCTTTGCTATAAAATTATAGTTTAAATCTTCGCTATGAATTTATAATTTGGTATTATTAGGTGTTAATTGCTACACTACTGCGATGACATCAAATGGGGTCAATGGTCATCTTGAGGGTTAGGAATAATAAGTCCAATTCACATTGTTGTCAATATCTAGTCATCCTTTTTATAGGACTCACGTTAAAATATTTATTGTATTTTAGTATATGAATACTATAATTATTTACAACCCCACCGCCCAAAAACCCTGCTACCCCAACCTTTTGTCATACTACACGCTACTAGACTAATCAAATATAATTATCCATCTGGTTTGCTCAAGTTATAATTGAGCATCTTCGTTATTAATCGATAAATTAAATTTGAGCCAGGTTGAAAGATAATGAGGATACTAATGATTTTCCTGATGTAGTAGGTAGGAAATAAAAGCTATTTGGCATTCTGACTTTCCCATGATTAATACATGGGGAATTTTCGCATATAATCATTTAAAAATACTTTAAGTATATTTCATGACTATAGTTTTGATAATTATATTACGTAACTATATATAAGTTTAGTAGCGTTTGTATAATTCATTATATAATGCACAATTTTTATGTAGCATTTGTATATTTCACCTATACATTCCTAAACAACTTTTGTATAATTTGTTATATATTTCGCAGTGTATGAATATTCTCTATACAATTTGATTTGTGCACTTATATAATCACGCACAACGTTTGTATAAATCACGCGAATTATACAAAACTTAAATTGTAATTAAGGCTAGATGTTTGTTGCAAGCCGTAATTAATTTAAACTATAGTTATATTACCTAATTAACTAGTATATATTTATTTATCCTCATAATTTTACGATACACATGTTATACGCGCACAAAGCTTATTAGAATCCAAGCTGTATCAATTTAATTAAAATATACTTTAAAAAAAAACCGCTAAATGGCAATAGTTTATACCAAATCTGTTTTTATTATTTTTTTAATAATTGTACATTCTATTTTATTGTTGTTTCATATTTTATCTTTTTTTATACTTATTTGATTTGCTGTACTTGAATCAAAGATTTTCTGAAAATAATTTTTTTACTTTTATGAAGCCTAATGATAAAATATGTGTGTCCTTTACTCCCTCCACGCCTTCTTCGTCGAATTTCATGAATATGTTGTTATTATCGGCGTTTATAACAAATTTGAAAAAAAATCTCAAACGGTAGCTCTAGTACTAGACTCCTAGTACAAGTTGCTTAGTGTGGATATTGTCTTGATGCATGACAAATGGCCGACAATTAGATAGGAAGCAGATGGAGGGCATTGGCCCCCCAAACATATAATGTGCAAAGGAGTTAGATGGTGTCAAAAATTTACTATTTTTTTATTTTGAAATATGATAGAATAAAGAAAAATGATTCTTTACAATGTTTGTGTTTCTTTCGATTGTGAAGTAGCAGTTAGTCAATACAACTTTCGACGCTCATCGTGGGTTATCCGAACCAATCGCGCTATGTTTTTAAACATAGGGGTCAGACTGCATACATTCGACCCCCTTTATTCTGCAATGGGCGGGAGCCATTAAGGCATGGGGTAATGTTGTTGTTGTTGTTGTTGAGTTAATGTTGTCCTAGGCATATATGTAATACTAGTTAACATGTCCATATATAGTATTTTTAAAGATATAATCATAAAACGTAGTTGTTTGAAATCAAAAAAGAAAAAAAAAGATGTGGTTACTTTGATAATGATCTTTTTAGGACTGATCCAGAAGGAGAGTCATGGACATGTAAGTTTTTTGTCTCAATGCTGAAATGAGAAGATTCTTAAAGATTTTGCGTGTGGTTAAGGGACTTGCTTTGTCTAATCAAAGTAAAAGAATTGGGACCCAAACTTTTCTCAACTCATGTGTTAGATTTCTTTGTCTATGTATCTTTGAACAATCCAAATGTTTTGGGAAATTAAAGAGAACCAAAGAAAACATATTGAAAGAGAAAGCTACTTGTTTGCTTGCCGCCTTCCCATGAGAAATAATCATTTCGAATGAAGGAGATAAGAGTTTTAGTTAGGAGTTTAATAGAATTATTCAGTAGTATTAATCAAAATCATGTATTTTTTTTCTTAATTTATATAATTTACTTTTCTTTTTAATCCGGTTTAAAAAGAACATTTCTATATTTAGTAATAATTTAACTTTAGAAAATTCGTTTTATTTTTAATGAAATGATTTACAGTTATACAAACATTCATCATTTAATTTAGATCGCGTATGTTAAAAGTCTTACTCTCTTTCTTAAATTCTGTGCCAAGTCAAACTAACTCATATAAAATGAAATGAAGAGAATATTCATATTAATACTTCCTCAATTTAAAAAAGAGTGATTTATTTTCTTTTTCGGTCTCTTTCAAAAAGAATGATCCATTTTTTTTTTGGCAAAATTTTAATTTTAATTTTTCATGTGGCATGTTTAAAATAATAATATTAAAGGACATTTTGATACATTTAAACATAATTATAATATAGGACCACAAAATTTAAAAGTCTTATTTATCCTCTTAAATTTCATGTCAAATCGGACTAGGTCATTCTTTTTTAAATAAAGAGAATATATATATATGTGTGTGTGCGCGCGCGCGTGTGCAGATACTTTATGTAGAATCAAGTTAATTGTCTTTACTAAAATTCAAAATTAAAAATTTTGTATTCATCTCTACTCATTTTGACCTGCCAAATTCAGTTTTATTCACTTATAAGATATTCATAAAATATATCTCCTTTGTTCACTTTTATTTATCTATTGCATTACAGATAATTTTTTATATTTACTTGTCCGTTCTAACATGTTAAGAAAAAGTTATTTTCTTACCCCTATTATACCTTTATAATATTAACTGCTTATTTCAAATTATTTTTCTAAGATATTTTCTCACCCCTATTTTACCTTTAGAATATTACCTATTTATTCCAAATTATTTTCGAATTCATGAACGATCATACACAAATTAATATAAATATTACATAAAATAAATTTAACTTATTATTCATCAAAATGCAACAAATTAAAATAAATATTATATAAAATATATTTAAGTTATTATTCATCAAAATACATATCTAAATTTAATGTAAATGAATAAAAATAAACACAATAAATCTATTTATATCTCTTGTCGTTATTTTGGCTTTCGATCCACTCCGAAAAGCTGCTTTCAGTAAAAGTATCACATGTCTATTAGCTTACATACATAGGATTATCATAAACATATCTTCATTCAAAATATGGGGTATATGCTTTTGACGAAAAGTTAAAAATCCAACGCTTAGTATTAATTTTATTGGTCTATAAATATATCTGAGTACGTGTAGTGAAGTATTTGACATTTGAAAATGACCCTAAATTTTGATTACTAATGCATATATGACCTGTCTCTTTTGTTTCTTTTTATATATACACAATTTGAAAAATTACTTCTATTCTTTTGTTCTTCGAAAGGGTTAACTAAGTATTTTTTTATCTAATAATAATTATTTATTATTGACTTGACACAAAAATAAAAATAACAAATAATAACTTATCAAATCACCTTGTAGACATAAATTTTGTTAGATTCGGTTCATGTAAATTTGAATTAAATTTATATTTTTTTGGATTGAATTAATTAATTTGGACTTCAAAAATGAATGAGTTCATCTTATTCATTTTAAGTCCAAGTTCCATTTCATTTTGAGGCCCAAGTTCATGCCACGTGTCAAGGTAACTTGGCATCTCTGTCAAGATCAAGACCAACAGGAGGATGTCACGTGTTCAAATGATGTGTTAATCTTGGTCAAAATTAAACACCAATCAAAATGCAATTTTATCGCATAGTATTTGTGATAAAATTGATGACCTACATGAACCGCAAAAGAGTTCATCTACATTTGGACTGCTTTCCTCCTATAACTATAAATAAGTGATTACATAAATTTTTGAGAGATTCTGTAACAAGAGGTGGTTGCATCTCAAGGAGGTCTATATCATCTTATTAAATGATTACCCTATTTAGGCAAATTTCCTAATTATCTCCAGTGTCTAGGTGGGCTGGGTTCTCACTAATTTCGAATTGAAAAGCCCAATTTATATCATGAGGCCCAATTTCATATGGATCCGGCCCGTCAATTTAGTACTAGGTTGATTTCTCAAGTCGCCTAATAATGGACTTCCTCTTTTCCCAGTCCAAAATCCAAACCCTAAACCTCCCTCACCACTGAAAACTTGCTCCTCTCCGGCGAACAACTTGCCGGCGTAACTCTTAGGAGGTATTACCCAATTGTAAGTCTTTTTTTTCTATTTAGTTCTCGCGCTCTCTGTGTATCTCTTTCACTTTCTGTCCAACACATTAATTAACCTATATCTCTATTTTCGTACTGGATTTTGCTATTAGAATACGTATATATGTGAGCACTGGCTATCGTTTCTGTGCTTTTTTCTATTTTGTTTGCAATCATGCTTGTTTCCTATAAGAATCGCTTCAAATGTTGGGTGCTGACTCTAGCTTTGAGTATTCCTAGAAATCACTTCTATGGATATGTCTGTCAATATAAACATGAAATATGTACCTTTATGTTGTGAGTTTGCACTTCGTGGAATGAAGTCAGTTTCCTATCATTATATTCAGAATTACGGTTTTAGTGCGGGGAAATTTTAGAAGCTCTGTTGGGTGTTTGATTCCCACCTTGTAATCCCCTCCCCCATTTCCTCCTCCCCTTCTCTTACCCCCAATATCAAAAAGAAAGTACTGTTTTTCAATTTCTCGTACTATTTCAAGCGAGGTCAACTAATTCAAGTCAACTCCCTAAATTAGTTAAAGTTAGTATTTGGGAAGTTTGATAGTCCATATATCTAATACTGCTGACAAAGTTTTGTCTACCATTGCCCACTTCTTCTCTCAGAGATAGCTAACAATGGCAGAGGAGGTGCCACAGCCTCTCAATTATATACCAGAAGTGATTCTAAAGAAGAGGAAGAACAATGAAGAATGGGCAATCAGAAGAAAACTCCAGCTAGAGCAGAGAGTCAAGAAACTTAAATCTGATAATTTTGCTATCAAGAAACCTGAGCAGTTTATTCGAGAGTATAGGGATAAGGTATGTGTATTACGAATTGTCACAATTGTATCTTTTGTCTTAATTCAATTTCAGCCTTTTCCCTTCGTCATCATTGTAAGATTATTACTTGCACACATCTTCTTTTGATTTTTTTTTAATTTGTGAGACATTCCATTTGATTCATCTAGCATTTGTCCGATCTCTCCATTTCTTCTTTTGGCTTCCGCATTTATTTTTGTTTTGAGTTTCTTTATCAGCTGTAGAATCTTTTATCAGGAATTTTTTGGTTCAGTGGCAGTGACATTTGTTTAGTTTTGATATATATAGGTTGTAATATTTACCAAAGGTATGATATTCATTAAGGTTCACTTATCCTTTATTTTGGTGTCCCTAAATAAAATAAGCTCTCCAATTTTGTCTTTCCTGGATATGAAAATCATTGTGATCAAATCTTCCCACTAGCATTCTCTAGGGGTCCAACAGTCCTAGCACACGATTACTGATGCTCCAAAAAAAGCGACAAGAGAGTATTGTGCAATTGCTAGAGAAAGATGGTAAAACTTAAATGACCTTGTGAAGCAGTATGGAAAAAAAAGGTATAAGAGATTTATTACATGTTAAAATTTAGGGGAGCAGTACTGCAACACCCTGGAACTACTTTGCTTTGTACTTGCCTACAATGTTGATGATTATCTACCTTTTCTGAGCTATCAACTTAGAATAATCTGATTTATTGATTGTCGTGTATTGTTTGTTCAACATTCTTCTCATCTGATCTGTTGTAAATATATATAGGAGCTGGACCTTGTCCAAATGAAACAAAGGGGAAAGAAAAGATCCAGGCGAGCATTAGTCACATCTGATTCCAGCCTCCTTTTTGTCATACGCATTGGAGGGTGGGTTCTTGTTTTTTTATACTTTCACTTTTCGACTAGGGTAACTTACTTTTGGGTCCTAATAATTGTGACTCACTTCAGGAAATCTGATATGCATCCAAGAACACGAAAGCTTTTGTACTCTTTGAGGCTGCGGAAAATCTTCAATGGCGTCTTTGTAAAGGCAGATTCAAGAATATTGGATATTCTGCAAAAGGTGGAGCCTTATGTCACATATGGGTAAGTTTATCCTCATAGTGCACCCATAGCTAGGGATATGCAGTATTAATTTCAGATCCATCAAAGAAGATGGAAAGTTAAGTGTGCTCTTTGGTTACCGCCGACTCTATTAATGCATTAAAAAACGATATGGAACTGTTAAGGTGAGGAACTTGTCCAAACTTATTTACTGCCACAGGATGTCAGACTGCCATGCAGTTGTAACCCATGGTTATTCTTACACACCCACCAAAGCATCCTCATACTGTCGTTATACTAGATGTTTAACAACACATTTAACTTGACAAGACTAATGTAGCCAAAAGAGAGAAGGTAAAGCACCTTGTCACATGTATCAAGGACTAGAAAAAGTAATTAACCAAACCAGTAAGGTAAAAAGATGAGATCACCTGCTTCCAGCAAGCATAATGCCTGTACTCGCTGATTTGGCGTTGCTTCTTTTCAGTTGTATTGCTAGTCTCTCAAACCAATTTTTAACCTGAGTGATGCTAGAATTTTCATTAATTAATTGAATGAGGACAATAAAGTAATTTATGCTGCTGCAATTAATGACTTATGTGTGTGGGGGGGGGGGGGGTTTGTTGAAAAATTTAATTGCTAACCTTAAATGGAAAAAAAGTTGTGCGAGTAAGGCACAAGTGAAAATAAACAGGAGAAAATTTAAATGGCTCGTAACAGCTGGTCAATTCTAAGTTTCAGTTGTATGAACGATGCATGACTGTTTATTTCAAGTTTAAAGCTATCTTTAGCATGATACGTTTTTCTTCCTTTAATTTTCGATGCTTGCATGGCATGTGATCTAGTGCATCTTTCCAGCAAAATCTCTAGTAAATACCTCATTTTACAACATGGAAGCCTAAGTAAATGTCTAAGAAGTAAGCAGTATATCTACATGTAAGCATTTGCCCAATCAAGCATAAAACTAATTGTGACTATTATCTCTTTGGAAGGAGACAATTGTTGCCCTTTCTCTTCAATGTTCTATCGCTTGGTGCAGACCTCCTTGTCCCAACAATTTAATTTTACGTTCATATTGGAGCTGCCAAAGGGACCTTATGTGAGTACTTGTATTTTCTCATACCGTTATACGTAATTTTTCCTATTGAAGAGAGCAATTCTCTTCTCATGCCAAAATCTGTATTTGCTTTGTCTTTGATAGGTAAATTGCTTTATGTCCAGAAAGAGGAAAATGATAACCTTGGTTTAGTCTATGTATTGCCTTGGCATATTTTGTCATATAACCATTTCAGTTTCAACTATCCATGAATATTCGATCCTTCTATGGTCCTAACAATATAGAGACAATTACACATAAATGAAGAAAACTTCAACGTGATACGACACCAAGAGCTTAAAATATGATTATATTACACCGGGATCACATAGGTCTGCTTTTATAGCTAACGGTCCCCATCTCTACTTGGAAACCACGCCTGATCCTGGTAGAGCATCAAAATTGCAGTTATATATTCCTTCCTTAAGCGAGAATTTACAAGTACTTAACCATGTAAAATAAAACGTCTTTAGCAGTTCTCCACATTCCTTTCTGTCCTTGTCCAAAAAAATACTGTTTTTTCCTCTGCTGTCAGAAATTATGGGCTGTAGAATATGTCTCATGGTTCTGTTCATGCTTTTGTAGATATCCTAATCTCAAGAGCATCAAGGATCTGATTTACAAAAAAGGTGCTGGAAAAATTGACAATCAGCGAGTGCCTTTAACCAGCAATGAAGTTGTCGAACAGGTACCATGAATTTGATTCATTCCTTTTCCCTTTCCGAAAATGCTGAAGGTGCATCTTTCTCTATCATCTTATTATATAGTTTGTGGAAGTTCCTATGTAGTAACTATTTACTGTTTGCAGGCATTGGGTCAACATGGTATTTTATGCTTAGAAGACGTAGTGACTGAGATTGCAAATGTTGGTCCACATTTCAAAGAGGTTACTGGTTTTCTGTATCCCTTTGCTCTCAACAAGCCAGAAAAGGCATTGCAGGGTAAGAAAAAACGATTTTTCGATGGGGGCGATTCAGGCAATCGTGAGGATCACATCAATGAGCTGGTCAGCAAGATGAATTAGCATATTCAAGCTGGTCTATTTGTTGGGTGTGTAATCATTGTTTTTGATAGTATAACCTAAGTATGTAACACTTCAATTTTCTCATACGATGGCAGAAGAATTATAATTATGATGCTTAAAACGATAATTCATTTTTTTTCCTCCGTCCATTGATCTCAGTAGCCTCTTCGATGGGTTATTGCTTATTTGTGCCTTGAAGCCAAATCCATTTAACCGTAGTCTGGCCTTTTGTGTAGGCCTAGTTTTTTCTATGCAACTGTTGAGAGCTTGTGTGCAATTCCTGTTGCTGAGAAGATGAAATGAGAATAAATTGAAGTGAGCCAGCGGTGCTCAGGTCCATTTTAAGAACAGAAAATCCAATCACAAGTTAAATGCACACGTCTAACACATTTGGAACGATGAATAATATGGATGACTCAAATTTTCAATGGCGAATCGTATGATATATACAAGTAAAACCAACATAAACCTTTCTCCTCGCGTTTTCTCCTTTTTCACTCCCTAAACAATTCCTGAAAGTAGGAATGGAGGAAGGAGATGATTGGATAGCTCCTGATAAGCTTTACCACGTCCTTTTCTGCTTCTTCATTGCTATCATTTCCTCTTTCCTCGCGGAAAGAACTCGCTACCCTTTCGTCCGCCGGAGGAGTATCTGGGTCGGATCCATTGTTTCACTCGCCGCCGGCGCCGCTAAGGAGGTCGTCGACGAATTAGGTTTTTTCAGGTCAGCAGGTGCATCTATCAAGGACGCCGTTGCCGACGTCTTTGGTACTCTAATCGCTGCTCTCGTTTTTTCTCTATACAAATCATCCTTCTTACGCCGGAGGCCAGATCAATCCGTTCAAGCTAAAGTACTCCAGATGGTTTAATCTGACTATTCGGTACTCTCACTTTATCATATACACGACTGACGTCATGGAAATGCTATTGCGAACAGTGTAGAATTGGTAACCATTTACTCATATTAAGTGGATAAAGTAATTTAGCCTCGGGCAGAAATACATATAATACGATCTTCATGAGTACGTTACTCTTGGGACCTCTTACATAAACATACTTTGCATTTAAATTAATCACACCTGGATTACCATTTCACTGTAAATCTTCTGTCGTCTGTTATTGATTTTTCCTTTTAAAGTTTGTCATCATATTTTTAT
>JAOTQR010000069.1:25746820-25772937 GCA_025774065.1 Solanum ossicruentum | reverse complement strand
AAATTTAAGTTACATCATATGTTAGTCATCAAGACAGAAACTTGAGAAAAATAAAGAGGAACCTTCTCGCCTATGCTGGTTCTACTACCTTCCTTTCATTTGCTTAGTACTACTAATATAAAACATGTGGACGGGGCCATATCTTCACTAGCCTTCTAATATTGAGAACTAATTTTATTTGCATGCATAGAGAGTAGCAACGAGCTACAAGTTATAATTATAGGACGTCTTTAACAATTCAAAGTGCTTCGTTGAATATATGTAAATTAATAAATAAGAATCCTGAATCAATAATTTCAATTTAGATTCCAGCACTCTCAGTCCAACGACAAATGAATAGGTCGAGTCAAATATAAATCAGTTGAAATGAATTAAATAAAATAGATGAAATATTCAGCTCGATTCATATTTTAAATTGATAAAAAAATGAGTCATTAAATGTATAATATAAATATTCATATTATATTATAGTAGAAATATATGTGTGTGTATGGATGTACGTACATGCATATGTATGTACGAATATCAGCCCTACCCATAACTTGCCTCGGTCCATCCTCACCCCCACACCCACTCCCACCCCTAAAAAAATTATTTATAATTATTTTTACTACCCTACCGCGATCCCCCACCCGCTCCCCTTCCAACCACCTTCTTAAAAAAAATTAATTTATATTTTTAAATAATTTTAATTTTTTTCCTTACCCCCACACACCTAACCGGTCACCCTTGCCCCCAAAAAATATTAATGTAACTTCTTTTTTTTTTTTGAACGTACCCCTTTTATAGTTTTATTCATTTATGCATTAAACTTACATTTTTAACTAGATAATGTGAATTTTAATTATTTTTTATTTATTTTAAATGAGTTGAGTACATGACCAATTTAAGATGGATTATTTTGAATAGATGTCTAAATAAGTGACTCATTTTATCATGGATTATTTTGAATAGGTGTCTAAATAAGTGACTCATTTTATCACCTCTAGTAAGCTAAAAAGCATACGCATACCTGCGTAGAAAAGTGCAATGTTAGTTATTTGAAGAGTCACGTTGGCAATGGGAGAAAATATGGACTCATCATGTGAAAATAGACGATTCTCACCTCTTAAACTAATTTTTGAGGTAGAATTATGCTTATTTTTTGAGCATGATATAATAAAATTAAACATATTCAATTTATGATGTACCGATATAAAGCCTTGTAATAAATTGTTCACATTCTAGATGTCCAACCATGTTTGCAAGAAAGGGGAGAAGAATCTCGCTTCAGCTGTGGAAAGAAACATTGAACATTTTATATGGAAAAGGATCAAAATCCCCATAAACTATGTAAAATGAATAAAAATATTATTCATTTATAGTTTGATCCAAAAATATTTTAATCATAATATTTTGATTCAAAATGCTCTTGTCACTGATAGTTTAGTCCAAAGATACTCTTATTATTACTAATGGGTCAAAAAACTCTCCTCCAAATAAATATATTATTTTTTAAAACATATTGTGTTCTAACAAAATATTACTTTTAAATAACCTTTTCTTGTTTTGTTTCTTCTAAAACCACTTTAACTAATAAATATGTAAGAAGATAAACTTTTTCTTCTTTATCTCATTTTATAAATTAAAGTAAAATATCTCACCCTTGTAACAAATAATATATGTGTTAAATATAAGATTAAAGTAAATTCATAACTGATTTTTATTTATATAACAACAACAATAACATACCCAGTCGAATCCCAGAAGTGGGGTCTGGGGAGGGTATAATATACGCAGACCTTTCCGCTACCTCATAGAAGTAGAGAGGATGTTTCCTGTGACCCTCATCTCAAAATCCATACGCAGAAATGATAACAAAACATAGAAAAACAATACAAGAAATATTGTTATTTTTTTATTTTTTTGAATTAAAATAGGATAAATATTTACTAATAAAAAATATTTTATAAAATAAATAATAAATATATTTGAAAAAGAAGCATTTTTAATTTATTAAAATAATAATAATTTAAATCAAAATATTAGTTTTATTTATTTCACATAATTTAGAAATATAATTTAAATTCTTTTTTTATTTTTAATATAATCCTTCTCAATACACTTTTCATAAGCATGATTTTGAAATTGAGTTCGTAATTTTTCTCGAAACAATTTAGGGGTTTCCGATTAGGAGATGATAACTTATGATGAGTCATGAGTGGAATGATTAAAGGCATCACCCACACGCACATGGGTTTTCGTGCTAAATAAACATTTTGTTTTTAATTAAACATTATTCTACTAAAAGTGCATAATGGCAAAGCAATCTTATAATAATTATTCGATTCGTTTAAAAAAAATGATTTATCTTGACTTGATAAAAAATTTCAAAAAATAAAAAAAAATTAATTTTATAATTTTAAATTAAAATTAAATTAAATATATCAAAATATTTTTCAATTTTATAGACATAAATATATCATGTGAAAAATTTATTTTTTTTAAATATATAAAAAAGTAGATCATTTATTTTTTAAATGGAGGAAAAGTAAATGAAATGTCAAAGCTTTTGCCAATTAATCAACAAGAAGGTAGGCCTACTATGATCTCAAAGTGTAATACGGCTTGTCCTTTTTCTTTTTTATTTCTGGTGTCTTCTCCTTCACTTTTTTTTTTTTTTTACTTTCTGATTTTGGTGGCTCTCAGTACTTCACCATTAAAGGCAATCAAAAAGAATGTCCAGGCCAGTAAACCAAACATAATCATCAACCAAAAGAAGAATCCATCATCTGTTAAATCAATAATTTTTAGTACGCACTTGATCAATGCTTTATGTGGCATTTTTATTTGTTTTTATAAATAATGGAATAAGTTATAACAACTAATTAGGTGGTAAATGTGGATGGAATCATATAAAATGTTTCTTATATTATCGTAATCTTATGATTAATTCGAGGACAACTCGACTAATTAATTCTATGAGGTTTTACCTATTATTTTTGGACAACACATATATAATAAATGTTCCTCGTTTCAATTCGATTGATGTCTATATCTTTCTTTTTTTAGTTTGATCATTTTAAAAAGAATGATTCTTTCCATTTTAATAATTTTTTAAGTTCAATCAAACAAATTAAAATAGATCAAACAAATTAAAACAAATGAAATAACTTTGTTTATCAAATTGGTTTGAGCAAACCCATGGTTACAGTAGCTTATATTTTCATGATGGTCATGTTCGAATCAACTTGCTCGAGATCTCGTGATTAATTAATGTCATAAAGTACATCTCATCTTTCATCAATATAAGTACTGAATAACTTTATTCATCCAGGCTGTGTTACCCTAATATTTTATTTAGCTTGTGCGTATGCAACTCGACAATTAATTTTGGGGCACTGTATATCTTCTACCTTGACATGTAACGACTAACTTTATTTATCAAGATCTTGAAAAATGATTAAAAAAAGAAAAAGAAATTCCCATACCTATGCGATGAGCTGAAACGTATCAACTTACCCACAAGACTATTTAATTTATTATAAAAAAATACTATGTATCATTTTTTACAATACAAGATAATTCTGTTGATCAAAGTTTGACCATATGACTGGCTAGAAGTAGAAATTTACAGCAAGGGTAAAGAGACAGATGACAAAAGAAAGGATAAGTGAAAGACATTGAAAAGAAATTGAAGAAGCCAAAAGGGGTCAGAACAAATAGTTTTGATTCGACCATATAATATAAATGTGTTACTCTCTTAATCCTTGGCGTATTATTTTCAAAATCAAAGGCAATAATGGCAACAATATAATAGAAAGGCAATAATGCATGCATTTCAATATTGGTGGGATCTCCATGCCTTCCACTTTGCCCGTTCTTATTTGCAAGTCAACCATACAAATTCTCTATAATCAAATATATTTAGAGAAATTCTTTAAAAAAAAATTGACAAGGTATGTATGGGTTGTGCTATTCATGGTTATGATTTAAAAAATCAAAACAAAATTCAGTTCGAATAAAATCGATTAAAAAATTCAATATTTAATTTGATTTGGTTAGATTTGATTTGATTTTTAAATTTTGAAAATTGATATGATTTGATTTGATTTTGGTTTTACTAAAAAAAATTACTAAAATAATCAAATCGGACTGAATAATTATATATATATAATTTATAATTATTTATATAATATTTATAATTATATGAAAATATTTTGTTTTATTTTAATTAACTTAAATATTTAACTTTACTATTTATATTTAAAAATAGTTTTGTTATTATTCTGATATATAATTTACTTGTACTCTCTCCCATGGATAGTTATTTGATTGTAGAGCTTGATTTTTCTTTAGAAAGGTTTGATCTTTGATGTATAATGATTTTAGTATTGCTTAACTAAATTACTTTGTTTGTGTATAGTAATTTTAGTATTGCTTAACTAAATCACTTTGCTCATATAGTAATAACTTCAGTACTATTGTTTAATTGAATTCACAGTAACTTTTTATAGATTGTTCATGTACTAGATGTTTGTGCCTTTTCAGATGTCTATGCCCTCAACAAATTTATTACTTTCAAATCGAAACCTTCCCCCCCCCCCGACCCCCCCCCCCCCAAAAAAGAAAAAAATAAAATGATGATTTTTTTTTGTTTTGGTTTGTTTTTAAAATTTAAAAACCGACTAACTTTATAATTTTAATCAATAATTGATCCAAATCAAATGTTCCTATATGGGTTATAGCTAGTTCTTCCAAATATTTCTTCCAACTCAATATTCCTAGCCTTTTAAAAGAATGGATTTTCGTTCGAGAAATTCGGTTAAAGAATTTTTAAGAATATACAAAAAAAAAAAACTCACGTATGAAATTCAATCTTTATCTTTGCAATATTAAGAAAATTCAAAATAAATACGTTTATTTTACTTGTACTATATAATTTTTGAACGAAAAGATCAATGGGATCCCCTAAATTACACGTGGCTCTACACTGCCTTGAGACAGAATCATATTCCAGATGAAGGGGCTTTGTACTAGATATAAAAGCTTTAATTTTGAGTATAACTTTAACCGGAAAACAGTATATTAAATTAAAAATAAATAATGCAGGGAATCTTTGTTAATGAATAGTAGTAGTATATAATTCCTCAGACCTCAATCAACAACGTTCGTAGCCACATTGATTAAGTACTACAATAATACAATTTGTCTTTAGTCTTTCTTAATTATTATCTTCTTAATTTAATCATTACTTCTCTTTTTTTCCTACAATTTTGGTGGTTCTCATTTCTCACTGCATCCACCATTTAAAGAGTGACAAATTCAATGAAAAAAGAAATCATTGGCATAATTAATTTCAAAACATAATCATTAAACAAAAAAAATATAAAAAGAATTGACTTGTAATAATAACAATGTATTAGTGGATCAATGTTTCTTTTTCTTTTCTTTTTTTTTAAGGAAAAAAAGTTAATGTATGTGAAGGAATATATGATCATTTCTCATCCGCCTCGTAAGGTTAAATAATAAGGAAACTTACGCGAATAAGTAAATAATATATCAGTTAATATAATTATAGTTTAAATTAATTATAGTTTGCAGTAAATATCTAGCTATAATTACAATTTAAGTTTTGTATAATTCACATCATTTATACAAATATTGTGCACGAATCAAATTGTATAGTTACATATAAACACTAATGAATTGCATACTAAATTATACAAACATAGTGCATGAATTGTATAACAAAATATACAAAAATTACGAATTGTATAGTGAATTATACAAATGTATATGCGTGAATTATACAAACATTGTTATAATTATATTACTCAAACTATAGATATGAAACATAATTAAGATATTTTTTATTGAATATATGCGCAAATTCCTTAATAAAAGATAGCAATAGTAATAATATATCTCCAAATTCAAAAGCTTTAGTTATTCCTTTATTACTCCTACCACATAGCAAGTCGTTAAAGATGTGCGGAATCACATAGGAACTTACAATATAAAATAGAGCGAGATATAAATAAAAATAATATTTATATCTCAGTCTTAATCAAATAAACTAGATCAATTATATACATTAATTATTATGAGAAAATTATTACGTTTATTATCTGTTTACTATAATTCTTTATCTTTATTCGGACTTGAAACTGATAATATAATCAGGAGTTGGGTGAGCTGACATTGAAAAGACTTATTACTGATTGAGGAATAAAACTCAAGGTAAAGAACAAATGCCCAACCATGCTTGATGAGATATGAATGGTTCTTAATTAAGATGTGAAACAAAAGAAATTTCTTTAGTAAGAAAACTGTCATTTCAAATGCACTATATAAGGTCCTTCTAATTAATTTTATTGTCTGGTATAGAATTTTAGGGGTAGGAAATATAGAGTATAGACCTGCTTTTTTTCACATGGAAAACAGCAAGAGAACTCATCTTGACTACTTGAAACAAGTTGGATTAGAGTGGCAATAATTCTCCTCAATAATTTTTCTTTCATTCAGTGAAGTTTTGATTGGAGTCATAAGTTTTGGGAAGGAGATCATGACGAAACTTCATTTCATCGAGAACATGATTTTAAATTAAAAGTAGTAGAAGTTGCGTATTAGGTAGAAGGCTAATAGATCAACAGGGATAAATTGGTGTCTGGACTTGTGATATAATAGATTAGTAACACTAATTTTGTCTTTATATCCTGTGTTATTTTTCTTCTTATAATTATTACTTTTATCATATTTATATACTGTTATTTACTTTTCATTATTAGTCATCTCCTTTTTCCTTTCTTTTCCTTGTGTTTTTTACAAATCTATTACATTTTGCTTATGAGACTTGATTTTTGAGATCAGAATTTTCCTAAAATAGACTCTCTATCTTTATAAGGTAGTGGTAAGGTCTACGTACATTTTACCCTCCTCAGGCCTAACTTTTGAAATTTCACTGGGTATGTTGCTTGTTGTTTATTATCTCTGCATAACATATACACAATAAGAAATCAGAATTAAATATCCATACACATTTTATAAGTTTCTTAATATTTATACATTTAAATAAAAATTATTAAATTCACGTGAACTTACACATTGCATATCAAATTACCATCTTTGATTGGAGAATTTGAACACCAATGGTTATTGAATAACCCCGACGAGACGAGGGCGCTATTTCTCGATAAAAATTACAGTACTTTTTGCTCTAATTGCAATATTTCATTAAATTGATTGACGTTAAGGATCTCGCCTTCGTTGTTTTGAAAACACACACTATAATTTTTAAAAGAAGTTCATAAGTAGTAATAGATGTTATTCAATAAAAAAATTATAATAATTGAAATACATAATTGAATATTATTACTTTTCACTTTTTAACAACTTAAAAAGTTGATAATTCTTTTATTTTTCTTTCTGGATTGAACAATAAAAAGAGCATCAATTCTAGGTAGAAAGTTGACTAAATTTAGCTGCTAGTAGCACTATAATAGTATGCTATTTTATGATACGTGCCTAATATAGGTCCAAAGCGTTAGGCTTAAGCTTGTCCTGATAAACTTTTATTTATTTCATCTAGTTTGACATAGAATAATTTTTTCAAAACTTTCTACCTGGTGTTTAATATTCATATTGAGGATCGACTAATTTCAAATTTGTTTCAGGAAATTCATATAAGAGGATAAACTGCTCCCTTACAAAGCCCAATTCCATATCAAACTCAAGAATTTTTTTATTAGAATGTAAATACTTATCTCTTCATCACGATCTTTATCGGTGGACTTAGAAATTATTCTCCATCATCATTATAAAAAAGGATGAAAAGGACAAACACAAAACTGCAAAAGGTAGGAATCAAGTCTCAAACTGGGCTAGTCCACTTATACTGATGCCAAATCCACTACCCAGAATTACAAGCCCATCGTCTTTCTTGGGCTGCCATATTAAGTAGAGGCCCAATACTTCTTCAGCTATAATTCAACATTTCCAATTTCCAATCTCTGTCTCGGAATATATATAGGGACAATTTTAAATATATTACTATAACTTAATTTATTTATAATAATAGAGTCCTATTTTATTTACATAAAATAGCTATAAATTATAAAAATATATACATGATTATACTATATAACTTGTCAAAATCATAGAAAGTATATGCTGACTATACAATGTAGATTACTTATACATATGTTCATACATTATGATACAATAAAAAATCGAATTAGTTTGACCATGCATGAAATATATATTGACTATACATGCTTATATAACAAACGACTACTATTTTGATAATTATTTTGTCCGAAAGGCCCTACACCATAATTATAATGTGTGTATGTGTGTTATTATTGAATAACACTAGTTATTACAAGAGCTCGTGCTAGCATATATCCAACGTTATTTTTTATATATATTTATTTGACATTGATAAATATATATTTATTTGATTCTGATAGATATTTTATATATTCAAGATAATTTATGTTATTTTAAATATTACTCCCTCCATTCCATAATTGACCTTAAAATCTCTTTTTACTATTAATGAAATGATTTTCAGTTACACAAATATCGAAGAATGATTTTAAACCATAAGTTCAAAAGTTTTCCTTAAAAAAAACCATCGAGTCAAATCAAAGAGTATCATATAGAGTAGGATGGAAAAAGTAAAAATAATATAAAATCAAACAATTAACGCAAACACGCCAATCAACACCTTTTTTAATGTTGAAATCACATAAAATTCAACCTTCAAGGCTACATTGTAGAAGATTGTGTTGTTAATTGCCTACTTAATAATAAACTAAATATAACAAATATAATGCATTGAAATTTAGCTAAATTTAATAAAAATTCAAATTGCTCCTTCCCCTTATATTTTATTGGATCTGAAATTTTGAAACTATTGAAATCTAACTTACAAATTTTGAGGTATGAACTTTAGGGTTAATAATTCAAGAACCAAATGATATTAATCAACATTTTATTATAAACTAATAAAACTTAGTTTTAATTTTCAAAAAGAATGAAACAATTTGACGCTCAAATAAATAATGGTATTAGAGGCAACTAGTGCAGCAGTAATGAGGATTTTTGTCTAATCTGGAATGCTCACTATATGCAATCTTAGCAAAGAAATCAAAACACGAGATATTAATCCCCACTTTTCTCTTACTCTCTTCATATCTAATTTTCGATGATTCTACTGCAAACCCCAATGGCAAATTCTCTCAAATCGAACTCTTTTTTTCCCTTTTGTGCAAATTAAGTTCATGGAACAATCTAGATGATCTATACGGAGCAGAAGACTTGAGTTGAGGGGAATCATAAACAATCAAACTTTTGAAATAGGAATAATCAAAATCAAGAGAAGACAGAACAAGTTGCTGAAATTTTGAAAGCACCCAAGAAATTGAACATTAACAACAAATTCAAATGACAAAAATAATGAAATACTAACACTAAGCAACTGAAACTCCCTCCCTCTCCTCCACCCCCAAATATACATCGAATTCATGGGAGAAGAAAATAATTCTGAGAATAGAAAAGTCTCATTGATAGCTACACGAAAGAGAAAGACAAAGTTTATTGTGAGATTTTCTTTTGGATTTATATATACAAGCAAAGAGAGAAATAGGGAAAGAGAGAAAGAAAAGATAGCAAAGAGAAACGTATAGTAATAAAGAGACACATATATGTCAAATGTTTACACTTGGAATAATATATCAAACCCAACAACGCTATTAGAAATTAAAAAGTCCGATATACCCTCTAAAACAGACATGTTCAAACAGAACACTTCTAAAATATAATAAAAGTAATGAATGAGGATCTCTTTCAATACTTAGATATCTTTTGATTTAAACTAATTAAAACTACAAAATTTTGAAGGCTCAACGAAAGCCACATACAAACACTATTTACCTCTGAATAAGTAATTAAAGTCACTTCTTAAAGTTTAATCAGATATTTTTGTCAAATATATGAATAAACTCTACACATACTACTTTGTTATACTTTATTGGTTAAAATAAGATGTTCCAAATAATTGAATAAGTAAAATATATTGACATGGGTTAAAGAGATAGTAAGTTAGACGTGTCAAAATTTAAAAATTATTAAAAATACTCTTGAACTTAGCTCAAATTATTAGTTTCATTCTTGAACTATTGAAAAATTTTAAAAACGCCTATCTACTTGACTAAATAAGCTAAAATACACTCCAAATTATCACAAGTATTTAAAACATCCATTAATTTGACAAGAATTTCAGGATGTATTTTATTCTTTTTACATGATCAAAAGTATATTTAAATTTAGTTATCTTGTACTAAAATGGAACGATTTTTATTTTCCATAAGTAAAAAGATATTTTTAATATTATTAATAATTTTGGGGTGAAATTAATAATTCATACTAAATTTAGGGGTGAAATTAATAATTCATATCAAATTTAAAAATATTTTTAAGTTATACTTTTCTCTAAGTTTTTAATATTGGCTTTATCCACGTGGCATCTATACGTGAAAGAATACTACGGTAGTGAAGAGATCCTCGTCTTTTTCTTCACCCTTAGGTTTTTCATTTCTACTCATAAAATTGGAATTGCTAACATCGTCGGCGTCGCCTGCATTTTGCTGTTGGAGCTCAGAAATTTCTGATTCAATTCCGTAGAGGTATTCGAACACAGAAAATCGCCTAATTTTTTACTCCAATTTGTTGTTATAATGTCGACTTTATCTCTTTTTTTGCGCTGAAACATGTTATTTTGTCGTCTACAAGTTATTTTCTGCCTTCGTTGCCTTCAGTTCCATGGGCTTAGGGTTAGGGTCTTGCGGTAGTACGGATTAATTTTATGAAATTTTGGCTTAATCGGAGATGCACTGATACTCGGCTGTTATGTTTGAAATGTTGTTTTGCTTCCATTTTGTGTGTGTCGTGTGTTTGGAATTCTGGATTTCCCTGCGTTGTCATTTAGATGTGACCGCCTTTTAGCTCAAAAGTTTTGCTGTTGCGTACACTTTACCCTTCCCGGACTCCACTTGTGGGATTATACCCGATATGTTGTTGTTTTTGGACGTTACTCCAATGTTACTAATGGTAGAGATTTGAAATCTGTAATTATGGACTGATTTTTCAGCTGTAAGTTTGTACAGGGGCCAATGGGCTCTGAGTCGGTACTTCGTAATATTCTCCTTGCCATAGTTTTAAGTATTTAAAATCAAGTGCACACTGTGTTGTTAAAGGCGAGGTTAAGCCATGAAGCAAGGCTCAAAATGTATTTCACTATATCATAAATCTTTTTTCCATTTTGTTTGTTCATAAATTTGTCATCCATACTTATGATTTAGTTTTGAACTAAACATATATGTATTTATGTTTTTTTTTCTTTGCACCTTTTTTCATTGATGCCACAACTTTATTTGCAGCTTAAAGCTGCATTGGACCTTAGAGCTTTTTGCCTTTTTTTGCATTTGATAACACTGAGTGCACAAAGAACTTACCCCTCTTCAAGAGGCTTATGGTTGTGTTCACCTCATGCTGTCCGTTAAGGTTATACATTACTTTATCAAGTAATCATGAACCACTCTTGATATTTTGGCAAGATTTTGCACTTCTGATAAACCCCATATTTTATCTTATTTTTGGATATATTTTCCAAATGGAACTTTAATATACTTGTGATAATTCCTTTCCATTTTCTAGTTCTAGACTTCTAGTTTAGAGCTGTTTCAAATCCTATTCTGCTTCATCAAAGTGCTAATTGTATGATTCTCACTGATAGCTTTGGTAGCTTCTAGTTTCAGCTTCTAACGTAGAGCTACATAGATCGCTAAATAAATTTGTTGATGCATCCTCTAGATAATTCTTACTACTATTGGGATTTTAAATTAGAATAAACGGAAATAGTGTGCTTTCATTGTTCCGAGATAGAAAATTGATTCTAACCGTCATAGATTCACAGAATCCACATAGTGCAATAAATTCTTAGAACTAATTGCCACATTAAAATAATTTAGACCTAATTGTAATGCCTTTGCACACCTAAATAGCCTTTCTACCTCTACTAATTAGGTTTATGGTCTACATACACCCTATCTGCCTCCTGTTGTTTTGCCTCAGTATGATATTATCTTGTTGTTGCTTTTGTTTGTAGATATTGCCTATTTTTAACTGTTTTTTCATCCAAGTGTCTTTTGGAAACAACCCCTTTACTATCTCAAAGGTAGGGGTAAAGTCTGCGTACACACTCCACCATGTCAATCAAAATTCCCTCTTAGATTCAACTAGTAGTATCTTTGTCCATAATTTAATGGTACAGCGGTGTTGTTTCATTTAAAGTTAGTGATTTATCTCTTTCATTTGACTGGTAACACTTTAATTTTGTACTTTGTTGCAGACAGTTTCTGTATATTGACTGATTTCTACCTGTGCTGTAGGCTTTGTATGACATCTTCAGTTATGATTAAAGTCCTTTAAGCTTCTTGCTCTTAAGATTCTACATATTAACTGTTTAAAGCATTCTATTTGTAACATATTCAGCTATTATTCAAGTCCTCTTAGTTGCTTGTGCCATAGTTTCTGTGTATCAACTGCCATTTACATGCGCTGTAGGCTATTTTTAATATCTTCAGCTCTGATTCAATTCCTCTTAAGTTGGTTGTTTACAATTTAGCTTGATTTGCCACATGATATTTATTTGTATTATCAATGATGTACATTCCTTAGAATTAACTCTTGTTTTTTCAAAAAAATCCAGATGAGCAGCAGCTCAGGTGAAGAATCAGATTTGAGTGACTCTGAGATTTATGAGTTCAAAGAGAAGCCTTATGAAGAATTAAGAACCGGAAAACTGAGAGTGAAGGGTCCAAATGGGTCCCTTAGATGTCCCTTCTGTGCAGGGAAGAAAAAGCAAGACTATAAGTACAAAGACCTCCTTCAACATGCTACAGGGGTTAGCAAGGGTTCTGCTAACCGAAGTGCTAAACAGAAGGCAAACCATTTAGCACTTGCGATGTATCTGGAAACAGACCTAGCGAATGAGGCTGAGCCAACACCTAAACGTGCTGTAACACCAGAGCGTTCAGAAGCTGAAAAAGCTGAACTGTTTTGTTGGCCTTGGACTGGGGTTGTCGTTAATATATCAAATGAAACAGCAAATGGAAGATCTCTAGATGACAAGGAGTATTGGTTAAAAAGGTTTTCCGTCTATATGCCTTTGGAAGTTAAGCTTTTATGTGATAATGAAGCAAGAGTCTCAGAAGTCATTGTGAGATTTAATAGTGATTGGACTGGTTTTAAGGGTGCAATGGAGTTTGAGAAGTCCTTCGAATCCTGTCACTGCAGCAAACAAGAATGGAAATCCCATAGAAGTTGTCCTGGTCCAAATTTGTATGGATGGGTCGCTCGGGAAGATGATTATAAAGCAGAAGGGGCTGTAGGAGAATATCTGCGAGAGAAGGGGGAACTGAAGACTATCTCGGACCTTATTAAAGAAGAAACAGAGGGTAGAAAGGAAGTTGTAGCGAATCTAGCCAATGAAATTGACTTGAAAAATGAAAATCTGGATGAGCTACAGACAAAATTCAATTTGAATACACTGTCTCTTCGTCAGATGCTCGAGGAGAAAGACATGCTACACCGTGCTTTTTTTGAAGGTTTGTAGTTGGAAACTTTTCTTTTTTTATTGTTTTATCTGGTCTGCAGATAATGTATGAAATTTATGTTTCTTATCTTATGTCCCTGCCTTGTATCTGATGGATAGAATGTTTAGACGTGACTTTATACAGTTCCTGTTCTGTTTCATCTACTCTAAAATTAGCTTATTTCATTTGCTACTTGGACGAAAGGGATTAGCTAGAGCTTTTCTCTTGAAAATAGTTTTCTTTAATATGTAAGTAGCTCTAAGTGCATTACATTTGCTTTGAAAACTTGTAAGGTGACTCCAGATCCTTGATTTGACAAAGATCTCAAGCTAAAGAGAGGCTCCTGTTTTGGATATTCATTGGGCAATAGAAAGTGTCTCTAGTTTCTAAAGTATAACTAAAGTGAACTTGGTGCAGAATCAAGGAAGATGCAACGCCTTGCACGTGAGCATGTACAGAAGGTCCTGCTGGAGCAAGAAATGTTAAGCGTAGAGTTGGAGAACAAGAAGAAGCAGCTTGATTCTTGGGGCAGAGAACTGAATAAACGTGAAGCCTTAACTGAGCGAGAAAAGCAAAAGCTTGATGAGGAGAAGAAAAAGGTATCAAATTCCAGCACGAGTTAAAATTATATATAAATATTTCTCTTCATCATGATGCAGCAGAAATGGTTTACATTATTTTGGCTCTCAGCTCACTTGTGCCTATATTATGTGGGCTGAATGTTTCTTTCAAGCTTCCGGTTCCCTAAAGCCAACACTTCCAAACTATAATGTTGAATTTTATTTTGTTGATTCAGAATGATGTGAGAAATTCGGCGCTTCAAATGGCCTCTGTCGAACAAAGAAAAGCTGATGAGAATGTCTTGAGACTGGTTGAAGAACAAAAGGTGTCATTCATAATCATGTCTCTCCCCCTCTGCCTCTCTCTCTCTCTCTCTCTCTCTCTCTCTCTCTCTCTCTCTCTCTCTCTCATATGTTTGTGTGTGTATTTATTCTTTGAGCAAGGATATTTCTGAATATGGTTCTTGCTAAACCTGTAACTTGGGGTTTCTGCTATTGTTAGCACTAAGTAAGCAGAGCTTTACTCATGTTGATGTTGAATATCCAGAGGGAAAAGGAGGAAGCCTTGAAAAAGATTCTTGAACTAGAGAGGGATATTGATGCTAAGCAAAAACTGGAAATGGAAATAGCAGAACTTAAAGGAAAACTAGAGGTGATGAAGCATCTTGGAGGCAATGACGATGCAGCTGTACAGAAAAAGATAAAAGAGATGAATGAGGAGCTGAAAGATAAAATGGAGGAGATGGATGGTATGGAGTCCCTAAACCAGACTCTCCTGTTGAAGGAGCGCCAAAGTAATGATGAGTTGCAAGATGCACGGCGCACATTGAAAGAGGTACGATATTTGGTTTCAATTACTTTGTGTAGTCAAAACCTTGTTGGATCCATACAACCATCTGATGGTGTTGTAGTTTCTTGTTGTAACATTGTATTACTTATCATGCTGAGTTATTTGCATTAATCCCCGCTTTAGGGATTCCTTGAGGTATTGACCAGTGCGCGAGCCCATATTGGGATAAAAAGAATGGGCGAAATTGATTCAAAGGCCTTCCAGAATGCATTAAAGCAGAGGTTTCCAAGTCAGGAAGCTGAGATCAAGGCCGTAGAACTTCTCTCTCTGTGGCAGGAAAAAATAAAAGACCCTGACTGGCATCCCTTTAAAACAATCATGATTGATGAGTCGAATGTGGAGGTTTGTTCTTTGATTTGGCTATTTCAGTTTCTCTCTTTTTCTGCCAATTTAGTTCGTTCTGTTAAGATTTGTATATGGCAAGAAAAGTTTGAGGTCAAGGACTCAGGAGTGGGGATACTTCTCTTTCTCTTAGCTTCCAAGGTTGTCCATTTTCTTCCTCTTCTTTGTTAGCATCTGGTCGATGTGGAAAAGCTTCATTAAAGGGCCAAGTGCTCTGCTACTGCTTAAATGTTAGATAGATAAGCAATTTTAACCTTCTCCTATTATGAGTGAGACACACCCGGCAGACTCCTCTTTCACAAAGGGCCACAGTGGATCTCTCCCACATTTTCCCCTGCTATGACCTGATACCCTAACCTTATGGTTGAGGTGGATGTTCTGTCACATTTGGTCTATCCTGCTTAGTAGATAAGGAAAAGGTTGTTTCCCTCATTTTGGAATTGTCAACTCTATTTTAATTTTTTTTCTCCCCTATTCCATGTTTCAAGACGAGGAATCCCCAAGTAGAATTGTATTATGAAATCTTAGATCTGCTTCTTTTTTCTTTAAGAATATTTTGGAAAGAGAATAATATTCAGGATTTTCTTCTCAAGTTTTCTCTTCTCAAAATAGCTAAATTGCCCCTCGGAAATTCACATTTGCAGTCATCAATGTGATTTTTTTGAAGCTGGGTAACATTTGTCATCAATGTGATTTTGTTACAGCAGTAACATTTATGTAATCTGATAGAAATGTTACGATTACAATTTTGAATAGTTCAGGGTCATCTTCACTGCTCAAAATAACTAGAGAGTTAAATTGTTTACACACTACGTTAACTACTCGGTATCTCTGATGAAAAGGATTTTGATACTAGCAGAAAGAAAAAAGAAAACAAGTTGTTGCACTTTTGGCCTCATAATTTACTAACCATGCTGCTTTACAACAATTACATAGCAAGAAGAGAAAAGCATATTCATGTCATATTGACAGCTTGGAGTGACTATTTGGCTGTAAATGCAGAGGGTGATAGATGAGAATGATGAAGAACTCGGAAAGCTAAAGCAGGAATTTGGGGATGAAATTCATGATGCGGTGACTACAGCTCTGTTGGAGATAGAGGAATACAATCCTAGCGGTAGATATGCAATTCCTGAGCTATGGAATTTCAAGGAAGGAAGGAAGGCCACACTAAAGGAAGTCATCAGTTTCATTTTCAGGCAATTGAAGACGCAAAAACGCAAGAGGGCATGATGATAGCTGGATATTTTTCTATATAATCAGTCCAGACAGTCCCTATATATGATTAGAAGATGCCTCTAAAACCATGTGACCGACTCCTCTATAGATTATCCTTTCTCCTTTCCGGGGAGACTGCGTTCGAAAATATGATCGACTCTGATGTGCCACTGAGAATGTTACTATGTACAATTGTCTTCCGATTTATTTGAAACTGTGTTCTCCAACCAGAAATCCTGCCTTCCTTCTAGAGAAAAACATAGTCGGACTATGACAGCTTTATATCCAGTGTACTGCACTTGCCTAGATGAAATTCTGTGCAGGTTTCACGAGGGAATATTTAAGTTTGCAATTGTGTGCGTGCCTACTTCATGAATGCCAACAGCGAAAAAGAAGCAAGCCAGATATGTTATTGGCAAAAAGATGTCTTGTAACCAAAAGTGTGAGTTCCAAATACCAAGGAAGTCTTCAAAGGACAATCCTCTCAATTATTTACCCTGGTGGTACGTGAGATGAGAGCGTTTGCATGCGGATCCAAGTTTAGAAAAAGCTATCTTCAGGATTTGGATTAGCTACATGGCCCGTATGCCCAAGGATGGTGCTGTCTATTGGTAACACATCATTAGTCTTGGCCAGTGGCCTGGACAAGAAGATACATATATATAGCTAGAAGCCTAGAACGATACTCTTTAACTAATTCGGCCATTACGACATCCAAGGTATAAAATCCAGTGAATGAAGACAACACACCCATAAGAGGAAAATCTTCATCAGAGTATTCTTTGATAGAAACGGACAACCTTCGACTTACCAACTGTATTTTACTGTACATGATCCTCACAGATAAGTAAGCAAGCCAACCAACTGCAACGCTGATCAAAACGCAACCAAGCTCAGGGAGCTACATGAAACAGAAAAAGTGTTGATTGAAAAAATAAGAATAAAAAACAAAAGGAGGGTCTGAGGGTCTGAGCTTCCGGAGTGAGCCCTCTGTTAGACCAATTGCAACAGTTACAGCCAATAAAATTACAAATTCGACCTTCAGCCCCATCACCAGACAAGCCAACAGGATCTTGCCCTAAAATCATTAAGTCTGTTGTTCAGGTCAGACGCATGTTAATGTAAGACTCAAACAGAACATCCAGTACCTGGGATGGGGAAAGGGACTTATTTCCAAGAAGTTACTATGCTTATGCAGCACCATACCAACTATGAAGCGACCACTTCAAAACTTCTGTCTATCAAACCAAAACTTGAGCACTATTTGGTTGTGAATGGACCGTCAATTGTAGGTTAGCAAACAGAATCCAACTGTAAGTATATCAACTGTGCTGAAGCAGACACTATTCACAGTAACAAGGTTAACAGAACCATGCGACCCAAATGTGTCATAAGGAGGTTTTCTAGCCTCCTCACCATCACTCTGCTAGTCAACATACAATGCTTACAGTCTAAACTAAGCAAGAAAGCCCATACGGAAAATTTTGAGAAACTGGCTCTTCGAGTCTCGAATCCTTCTTCAAGTATTTACTCCAACTTTCTGGTTTTGAGGCAAATATTCTACATCATGAAGTTAATAAGCATTTACCCTTTTTGAGGCAATCAAAGCAAGTTGCACATTCAGAAATAAATTCCACTCATGAGATTTCCAGTGTACAGACTTGAATAACAAGCTTGAGCAGAAGTAGATCAAAAACACATAGTGGCACGCATCACATCTTCTGAATCACAAGATCCGACCTGTCAATGACATACTACAATACTTAACTAGAAAGCCAATATTTTAATGTTATGTGTTCTCAAACCAGCAACATATACTAGGTCATAACCTTTTTTTCCTAATAACAAGCTAACAGACCTTTCCATGCCACGTCATATATTCTTCCACCCTTAACTCCAATCCAATGTTTTTCTCAAACTCACTATCAATTCAAGACTCCAACAACCAAATTCACTTGAAGCTTTATAACCCACCTCATACAGAAAAATATCATCAGAATCAACCGATCATTCAAGAGAATAAGACAGCAGCTCAACGAACCTCCTTAATCTGAAGCAACTGTGAATCAGAATTATTATTAAATCATTACCAAGGACAACTAAATGTCAAACCAAGAGTCTCCTCATAATAGTTCATTCAAAAATTGCAAGGACAATATAACCAGCCATAGATCAGAGAGCCCAGGTCAGCCCTCCTTCCTCCCAACAAGTAATCAATCCACAACCAATACTAGGAAAAAGCAAAACATGCATGGCATGGCAGAAAATCAGAAAACAGAGATCCTCATTCTTCCAGTGTAATACAATATGCCAACCAAGTAAATTGCAGTAGTGTTGCAAGACATATGCTGTCAGCAAGGTTGATAGTTCCAAACTGCAACTAGCTCCAATTAAGCAAACGGAAGAGGTTATCCAGAGACTCCTAACCTCTCTTTTCATTCTTTGCTAAAGTCAGGGACAACCTTCTGGAGAGGATAAGGCTGCAGATAATTCCAAAAACATTATAACTAAACAGAAGCCTCTCATCAGTTGTAATGATGTTATAACTTATTTTCATTATTCATCATAAATTTTATGATCATACAACAACAACAATCCCACAAGTGAGGTCTGGGAGGGTGAAATGTACGCAGACCTTACCGCTACCTCGTAGAGGTAGAGAGGCTGTTTTCTGTGAACTCTCGTCAAATTTTATGATCATGATTGAGGATAATTATTCCGTTTCATAAGTGAAGAAGATGACAATCATAGATAGAGAGTGCCATTTGTTTACAAGTCCAATCAAACATGCCAAAACAGCACAAAATCATTTCTTGATGTACAACATTTCTGTCCTTGCATATGCTTCTCCCATAGTTCAAACAATGGAAATTGGAGGAAAAAATGGGGAACAAACCTGGAAGCTCAACCAGTTAATGCCTACATTGAAAGCTTCAGCAATAAAAACAATAACATTGAGGAAAAGAGGGAAGCAAAGAGTGTATCAAACCAAAATAAGGTGGATTTTATAAATAACCACAAACTTTTTCACCAAAAGCATACATTGGAAGTGTGGCATCATACATCACACACAAGTAATAAACATCTATCCTTTTTAAGTTTTTTTTTCATTTTTATTTATCTTCAATGGGTACTCTGCCCATTTTCAACACCTAGACCATACAACACACCGGCATACTTCTCCAGTGAACCGCTAAAGAAGTTTTCTTTCAACTTCCTAAATGTACAAGCGGTCAGCAAGCTATCTGAACCCGCCTGATGACAAATACCAACCCTCTCAACCTCCAACAGCTCAGCAAGCTTGTTCAAACCACCATGAAGGCTGTTGCAGAACTTCATCAAATGCTTGATGTCAAAAATGACAGGAAAATACACATTGATCAAGGTAAAGAAACCTGCTTGTGTATCAGGTAAATCCTGGCAAGTCAGAAGCTTCAGAAGGTATCCAAAATCATACCCACTATGAAAAGTAACCCAATAAACACTATCGTTCAGCACAATCCCTGATGACATCAAAAGCTCCGCAAAGCGCTTGGCATCAATACCCCTTTCATTGTTCATTTTGAAATCAATGCCGCTTTGACGCAACAACTCAATTGAATCATTCGCGAAAACATCCTCGTTAGGGTTGAATTCACGGAAATTGAATTGCCAAATACAGTATTTGTCAGTTCCGCATTTCGGCAAGTTGCCGTTCTCATCCGAAAAGGTCAGCCCTAACTGAATCAGCTTCAAAATATCCACGTTATCCTTGAGCGTTTGGTAATGGTAATCGTTGCTATTCTTAAAATTTCCAACCGGCCGGATTACCACTCCGGGAAACTCCGTATCCATGGCAATAAACGGAAATTCATCAACGATTTCGCGTATTAACGCGAATTCTTCATCCAGATTGTCAACCCAAACCTCTCGAATGTGGATCGAATCCGTTTTTGGCAAAATTGACATTTTCGCTTTTGCCACAAAATAAGTACGTTCAATCAAATCTCAATTTTCTTCACCAATTCCGACAACACAAATTTTGAATCGCCGGAATATTAACGGATCTCTTTGAATCCGTCAAATCCAAATCAGATCTGCAAGATGAAATGAAAGATGAACTAAATTAGACCAGCGAGATCAACAAATTCACATAAAAAAACAACATAACCAACAGATCTTCGAAACTCACCTTTCAATATAAATAAAGATTCAAACTTTCAACCATTAATCGATGATCTAAACGAATACAACAGCTCCAAAACATATATAAATAAATCTATCTGTGGAGAGAGATTTGAAAGATTAGGGTTTGAACAGAAACAATATGATGCGGCGAAGAAGGATAAGAAAATGAACTTTTAGGGCAAAATGGAAAAACTCTTTTTTTTTCTTTTTGTTTTTTTTTCTTTTTTGTTTTTTTTTCTTTTTTTCTTTTTTTCTTTTTTTTAATGCTACTCTCTAGAGGGAAGAAAAAGAGATGGGGCCCTCCCTTCTTGTCCACCTCCTTACAACTTCAAAAACTATAAATATATAGTAGAAAAATATTTTTGAAACTAAACAACAACAACAAACAACAATTATATTTTCGAAACTACGTTTTGTCTTTTTAAAAAAAATTTGTGGAAATAAAAATATAAAACCACATTTATTGAGTGGTAGTTGTGTTTATGGTCCTTTTTTTCTCGTAATTAATTTTTTTTCTTGTGGGGTTGAAGGGTTTTTGGTTTTTATTTTTTGTTTTTATTTTTTTTAGTCTTTTTTTTTTTACTTTTGATTGTTTTTGGGGTTTTTGAGGTATGAAGATCTTGAAATGTGGTTTTATATAAGAAGAAAAAGGTGAAATGTGGGGATTTACTAATTTTACTAAAAACAAACACTCCATCTAATTCTAATTCTAATTCTAATAAAAAATATTAATCACCACATAATGGAGAAAATCTATAAATATAAATATAGTAAAAAAAGTAATTTAGATCTTATCTCATTCTTCACCATAATACCTTTGTAAGGGTTTATTTTAATCAATTTTTTGACAAAAATAATTTCCCCCTCTTATAACTTTTTTTTCCACGCAATAAAGTAGTGTGCTCTTGTTCTCTCTCTTTACAAGTCATAATGACGAAACAACTTTAGAAATCCAAAATCATCCCAGGTCTACGAGAATTAGAAATATAGGAATTAGTTAGGCAGAAAATAGTAATAATGAAATTATTTTTTATTTTGTATTTGATTTATTAATTTTTACTTAATTTTATGTTTGATTTAAAATTCTTTAAAAATTTTCTTTTTAATTATGTCCTTCAATTATTTTGAGATTTTCTATTTCATATAATTAGATAAAAATAAATTATTCTTTTATGACTTCTAACTAGTTAGGAGAATAATAATTTTATCATTATATTTATTATTTTCTCACTTGAATTATTTGAGAATAAATAATTGTAATCTTAATAAATTCATAACTAATAAAATGATAATCTTTAATTTAATAAAGATAGATCATCTATTACTCCATTAAAATAGAAAAGATAGTAAACAATTGTAAAATAGACAATCTATATTTACACATAAAATTTGGAAGTTGTAGTTTTAATATAGTATTTATATCTTACACCGCTCAACTTTGAGATTATATTTAACATCATTAAACTTTGTTTTGTATCAATAAATCACTCAACTAAATTAATTATAAAAAAAAAAGTGATATAAAAAAAAAATTGTATATTATGTAAATATGAACCCACAAATAAATAAAATTAAAAATTTGACATGGCAAATAAATAAAATTTATAAGCTAGTTTATTTAAATAAATTTATTAGTACAAAATTACAAATATAAAATTTATTAGATAATATATTTAAACAAATTTAATAGTACAAAATTACAAATATAAAATATAAAATCAAGAAAATAAAAAGTTAGAGGGATATTTTTATCTTTAACTATCTAATCCATGTATTAAATAGAAGGAATTTGGAGGTATTAGCTAATACCGTGTAGGGTGTACTAAATAGTTGTACATAGACCCAAAATTCATAGCAAACATAGTATTAAATAATACTTATCCTATAATTTATGGATTAAGCCATTAATACCTCCTATCAAACATCCCATAAGGGGAAATATTTAGGAGTATTTTTTCTATTTTAAAATAAATGTTGTTGTTATCTGTGGAAGAAAAGGTAAATTTTTGGAGGTAAAAAAAATTCTAAATATTTAATAAAATTTTGTGAAGTAATATCTTTGATATATTTAGAAAAGATCTAGATACCATAGAGTATAAGATAATTGAGGGAGATTTTATGATAAATTATAGAATAATCAATATTCTTGTTAGATAGTTGAAAGATAAAATCAAGATTTTTTTTTTTTGTAAATGTACGTATAATGATTTCTAGAAGCATCCCTATACAAGTATAAATAGGGATGGTCATACTCATAGTCATTTGTATACCACCCTCGATAAGTTGTTCAACAAAAAGAATGAAACTCGACGAGAAGGAATGAATTGGATAATACTTTCTCTTAATTTCTCGACAATTATATTCTCTACAATCTTTTTATTTTATATTAAAATAAGTGATATTTCACATCATTGGAAAGCTATTAATGATGTTGCTTATTTCATTCTTTTATATAACTATAAAAATATCAGAGACCTTCATCATTTTTAAAATTAATACGAATAAATTAATAAAAACATATTTGACTTTATAAATAAATAATTTTGTTTTGAAAATATGTTCAAAATAAAAACATCACAAAACGGAATGAGTAAAGAGAAGGTTGGTCAGTTGTTATTGAGGAACATGTAACGCACCTCTTTCAGTAGACAACAGCATAGATTGCACATGAAGTGTTGACGTAATTATTAGGATAAACAATTTAGGAGTAAGAAAGAGAAATCAAAATCATTAAGAGCATATAAATATCTCCCAAATTTAGCAATTCTAGAAATTTAATTGGTGGACAAGAGGAATCAGTCAGTTGTGACACATGGATAATACTGTAGAACACGTCATAATCATGTTAAACTTGACATTTTTTTATCCATAATAATAATAATAATAATAATAATAATAATAATAATAATAATAATAATATATTTAGTGTAGTCCTAATCAACATATATACATTAACGAATTTTATCTAAGATACAAAGATTATTTTCGGTAAGCTCTTAGTTCAAGATAAATTATATTTTTTTTGTTTAAAAAAGAATGATCTAATTTAACTTGACACAAAGTTTAAAAAACGAAAAAGATTTTTCAATCTTATAATCCTAAATTAAAGTAATATCAAATATACAAAACTGAAAAAAGTTTCAATCTTGTTGTACTAAATTAAAGTCATATCACATGTACAAAAAAATTTCTCTAATCTTGTAGTCTTAAACATATTGTGTGGAAATTGAAATTAAAATATTGTCGAAAAAAAAATATATTTTTTTTAAACAGACTAAAAAGAAAATAATGTCATTTTTAAAAAAATAGAGGGAGTATAGAGTTTTATGGTCCTATATGGCTCAAAGCTGAGCTGTAATACTAATGGACGTTTATGAAGTAAGAAGAATCATATTCTGATAATCAAAATGACTAATGCTTAGCCTGGATGTGTTCTGCAAATTAGAATTTAATGAAATCATTGCCAAGAGTAGTTTCCAATCAAACAAGTTGACTCAAAAGTAGTTTGTGCATTATGCCAGAACCATTTCAAAGGCCTTTGGCGGTGAAATTATTGAATTCTTTTTTCGAAATAATGTTTCACTTGGTTGTAAGAATCAAACTTCGGACATGTTTTTTCTTTATCAGATCTAGAACATTGATGGACATTGAGATGCAACGATGTTACATCTATTGCATTATAAAATCCCAGTTACCAAAATTATATTCCATGACAAAAGTAATGCAGACTTTATTCATAATTTGAAAAACTATGTATCTTTACTCCCAAAGTTCCCATTCACATCTTTCTTAAAAAAAAATTATTATCTCGAGCACACGCAATGGAGCCCAGAATTAATAAACATAAATATGATACTGATTCAGAAGTGGAATCAAATAGAAGATGAGGCTAACGTTCAACTCTTTCTAATAATGGATCCAAAATCATTCTCAAATTGTGGCAAGGAAACCGAGCATTGAAAGATTATCCTCCAATTGTTGGCATTTGCAGCAGTGAAAATGCTTACAACAGCTGAAAATACTATTAAAGGTTTGGTACACTAGTAATTAGTCCGCCTCTACAGATAAAATTCAGCTAACATGCTGTTATCAACAATCTTTACTTGCTTCCAGTAACTGGGAAGTAAACACCCTCTGCTGCTAACCAAACATTATCTGGACGTTTTTCTTTAACGCCGCAAACCTGCAACATGCATATATGGAGATATTAAGTCTATAAAGGAAGCCAGAAGATAGGATAACTATTAACATTAGGATAACTTAAACTCACCTCTTGCTGACCTCCAGCAATCCGGGTGTATTTCTTGTCATGACTGTGGAGGTAACCACCAGTGTCCACATGTTGAAGCCTGATTCTTTGGTCTTGCCTCCAATTTTTCCCACTGCCCTCAATTTCAAGTCTACCAATGAGAGAAAGAAGAAACAGATCAAACAAAGAGGTTGTGGTTACTAAAGGTCAAGAAGAAGCACACGTCAGATTGTGTCCAAAGCCATATCCAGCCTTACCTCCAATAGTCCCCAGTATCAGATTCATTGTCATCACCGAAGCAGCTGACCTGCAAAATTGTTCACCAATCAATTTCAGCTGGAAAACATCAGAAAAACTAACATTCAGGAGCAGTTGATATCATAATATACAACCAAAAATGATGTTATTGAGACATCAGAAACGACAGTTTAATGTGACTACATTGTGAGCATGGAAAGAGACATCTAAAATCATATGCCAACTCCACTCCAACCCAAAACAATAAGAGCACATAAACATATTTTCTTTTGCTTGTAGCTATCATCCACCACTTGTGTGAACAAATAATTCCTCATTTCAATCGTCACATACTCTTTGCTTCTCTTTTATGCTTTTTACTGGACCCACTTGTTTCATTAAAAATAATTCCTCATTTCATTGGAAAATTGTAACATGGTGTGTCCTATTATTGTGGCCTTCAATGATATTAATCAGGTGAACCTAAAGCTGTTAGCACTCTTCAAGCTAAAATTGTAATTTTGATTTTAACTCAATCATGAGAGGAAATTTTGTTTTACTGCAAACCAATGGCAGAACTACGAATCTGATTAAGGGTCTTCAAACTTATATAGTAAAAAAACCTCAATGAATGAGTCAAGCTACGTAATATTTCGTTGTCGGTTTTCACATAGTTTGTCCTACAAATCCAAATGCTACATTTAAAATGTGGTTTTTCACTGAAAATTTTAACTGAACAAAAAGTTAAGAAAAGAAAATCACCACGCATCAGTAGAACAAAAAGTTGGAAAGTAACAAAAGAGAAAACAACCAAGAAACCTTAGTGGTGTTCGATAGGTGGAGACACAAAAGTC
>JAOTQR010000069.1:25724305-25740026 GCA_025774065.1 Solanum ossicruentum | reverse complement strand
AAATAATGAAAAAAGAAATGACTAATATGGAAGGAAAAAAAAGTATAAGTAGTGCTTCAAAGAATGAAGAGAGTATTTGGAGAAGAAAAAAAAAAGAGAGAGAAAAATTAAATAATTTTTAGAAAAATAGGACCCAAAATTTTATTTATCTCTAAATAAGAAATTTGATACATTTCAAAAAAAATTAATTTACAAAAATATTTAAATATAATATATTATTTCTATACTAGCCAATAAAAAAATGCCATGTGTATGATTTATTATTAAATTTTGTATTTTTTAATCATTTAACGCGTTTTATGAGAGTGATTTCACTCTCTCTGTCATGTCACCCTTTAGGAAGATATTTAATTCACTTGAAAATTGTTAAGAGGATATTTAAATGCTCGTATAGTTAAAGTGCTGAAGTAAATTTTGCTATCAAGTTTGAGAATTTTTTTATTTACCTTCTTAATATTAATTAACTAGTGTAATGAGTCTTAAAAAGTGTTTAAAGAAAAAGATAAATAAAAAAAAAAGAGTTAATGATGTGGTGGTTACGTGACTGTGATATGATATTTATGTAACTATAATGTGACAGATGAGAGTGGTATTATACTCTTGGGATGATACTTAATTTACTTCTGCTAAGTTCGAGGGAAATTATATATATATTTAAATTAATAGTAAAAAATATTATTAAATTTTTTTTTAAATATGTTTGTATTTTTCACAAATTCGAAATCGAGAGTATAATTTTTCGTTTTTGTTCGGTTATTTTGAAAAAAGTAAAAAATGTTTCGACAGATGTCTCTGCCTCTGCTGCATGCGTTCCATCTTTTCTCTCTCTTACTTGTCCTCTGTTCACTGCTAGTACTGGCGTAACCTTTTGGGTTTTTTTGTGCTTCTGTCCGTTTTCTTCTTTGATTTTTGGTTTGGGTTTGCGGTGCTCTTCTTTGTTCTTCGTTTGCTGCGAAAACAGGAAATGGGTGCCCTGGCTTGTGCTTCTGTTTCTGAGGAAGAGGACGAACACAACAGAAGACTACTTGAAGCTGGGAATGAGCTGCTTCAGCAGCCTCCTCCACCTTCTAAAGAGGAGCTTCTGGAGAAACTTGATGTGAGAGCCTTTGCTTTTCTCTTGCCATCTGTTTACCTGCTTAAACCCAAAACTACATTAGGACCATGGGGTTTCAATCCCCTACTGAGATTAAAGCTTCTATGCTAATGTGTGTGGCTTCAATGCTGTTGTTCGTAATTTGTTTAATTTCTTTATAACGGAATTCCTGAACTGGTCACTGAAATTATCCCTAATGGTTACCCTTCTTTGGAAAATTGTAGTTGTTTACTACCTGAATTTTCACCGTATATTAGTAGTGAGGGTTTGATTCCCACCTTGTCAACAATGATTCATTTCTGGGTATGTAATGTAGATTGATCATGATTTGCATTAGGTGATATTCTGATAGGCACCCCCCAGTGAAAGATCATTTTCTATAAGAGGTGGATTTGTTTTCAAAGACATTCTAGTAATTAAAAGCTCTCGCTATGTTCGCACTTCTTAGCATAAAGGGATGAAAGTCCAGATAAGAGACATGGCAGGTTGATCCACTGAATCTCTGATAGGGCCGAAATAGCAGAATGGATACATACATACACTCGATGCCTTCTAGTTTGGGATTGTGTTGCAGTTGATTGATGTTCTAGGAATTATATGATTGCTTTGAGGAGATCGTGCCCAAGAAGTTCTCCTGAGAGAAAGAAGGTGCAACACTTAAGTTTTGTGATTGCCTTTCAGCTCTAGCACCATCTTTGTGCAACATACCTCTGATTCTTACTTTCCTCCAGCTATTGATCCTCCATTTTGTGCCATCTGTGTGTATATATCCTCTTTTTTGAGCTAAAGGGTAAGTGGGGTTTTGCCATGTTGAAATCTCTATCACCTAATAACACATGCTTGAATTTTTGGCGAACCAAGATAGCCAAAAAGTTGTCACCTTGCTTCTCAAAATGATACAGGAACATTCTTTCTCTTGTAATTTTAATCCTACGTTTGGGTAGATTTGTGGCAAGGATGCGTACATCCTACTCTCCCTAGATCCCACTTGTAGTATGTTGTTGTTGTTTGTCTGTGTAGATTTGGGATTGTGGGGGTTAGATTTTCACCCTTAGGAAGTTTTTAGGCTTGCACAGGAGACAAATGTGATACCTTATTCTTCAATGAATATTATACCATTTACGACATTTCTTATGTCTTGAGCTTTGTTGTTTGTTCATTGGGTATTACTTTCTGACTAGTTAGGGAAAGAAGTTATTATCTAGCCTAGCAGCTGGACGGCTGGACCTAGATTGTGATATCTACTATCTAAACGTGTTCCTTGCACATAATTAGGGAATAAGGATCGCTCAACATGATCCATCTTGAATCGTGTTTGATCTGAAGGAACTTGGCCTAGCTTTACTTTGTGCTTGAACTTAAGTTTTCTTTATTATAAATTATGGTTTCCATCTGGCATTGCTTATTCACTTGGCATGGTAGTGGAATTATCTGTATATGTTCTTTTACTTCTTGATGTGTAAAGGAAACAATCAGGGTTCCTTTAGGGAATAAGGATCGCTCAACATGATCCATCTTGAATCGTGTTTGATCTGAAGGAACTTGGCCTAGCTTTACTTTGTGCTTGAACTTAAGTTTTCTTTATTATAAATTATGGTTTCCATCTGGCATTGCTTATTCACTTGGCATGGTAGTGGAATTATCTGTATATGTTCTTTTACTTCTTGATGTGTAAAGGAAACAATCAGGGTTCCTGATGGTTGAAAGGACATAAAACTGTGGAGAGAGAGAAAAATGTTTGACCTTGTGTGTAATTTAGAACTTCATTTGTTCTTTATTTCTACGAGATCTCATGATCTAGAATTCATGTATTACACGGAGAAGCGTTTCCAATGTAATTGACATGGTTCAATCATTTCTTTTTGGTATGCAATTTTCAGAATTTAGAGTATCTTTTGTCAATGGTAAAGCAAGTTCCCCCTGCATCAGTGCGAGATGCTTTTCGTCCTGCAATGGAAGCACTAGTTGCAGACGGACTTCTACGGCATCGTGACATAGATGTGAAGGTGTCAGTTGCATCTTGCATTAGTGAGATCATGAGAATTACAGCTCCCGATCAACCATACAATGATAGCAGACTTAAGGCAAATACAACTCATACAACCTTCTGTGTGAACATTGGAAGTCAGATTGGTTTCCAGTCTCTCTTCTAAGCTAAGCTGTTTTGCTTTGTAATTAATGGCTCATATCCTGTTGTAGTTATGCATCTACGATTTTCGTGGATGCATGAGTAGTATTTATACATACTCACAGTTTGGTTTCTTGCTCAATTGGGGGACAGGAATTTTTTGAGCTTGCAGTGTTGGCATTTGCGAAATTGTCTTGCTTGGATGGTCGCTGTTATTCAAAGGCTGTTTCTATTGTTGAAGTTCTTGCAAAGTACCGAACATGCGTGCTGATGTGGGATCTCGAGTTAGATGCGTTGGTTGTTCAGATGTTTCAACATTTTCTAAATAATATAAGGTATATGTCCAATTATGTTTGTTGTTCATTCATAATTTTTCTAAAGGAAAGAGGGATTGAACTGGGTGTAACTTTGCTGGTATTTTATCTTTTGTTGTTCATTTGTTTTTCTGGTAATATAATGTATGCCCCTGTCCTTTCCACAAGTTAAAATATTACTTTTCCCTTTTTCTCATTTTCATTTATTTATTTGTGCACTGGGACAAGAACCTTAAATAGCAGAACCCTCATGAATGAGATGAGTAATTGCTTGTGACTACTGCTATCTTGTGGTTCAGTATATTTTAGTTAGCCACTTGGCTTGGAGTGTTGTCTTGGTCAATTTCTGTGTTAGGAGAATTTTTATATGGGTGCCTCAGCAGTTGCATGTCCTTGAAAGATTGCCCCAGCTGAGAACAAGCAATTCAGTGAGCCCTTTTTTTGGAATACAAATTGTTCTATTTGAATTGATTTGGGCTTTGAAGGTGATCAATTGATTATGCCCTCATGTAGAACTAGTAAATTGGGAGTGTCAACGTGGAAAAGAACAGTGCTGATTGCCTGATTTACAGTGTTGCTTTTCCTCTTCTCTTTTTTTGCAACATGATGAAAATTGAGATGTTGGTAGTTGTGGATCAGATTGGTAGACTTAAGTCCCTAAATATAAGCTCAATAGGCACCGGTTAAGGGACTTATGCCTTAGGTCACGAGTTAGAGCCCTGCCCTAAGCTTAACTAAATCTAGTATTTAGGTGGAGAAGTGTAGAGGAGCAGAGCCATCATCCCCGAGTTTCAAAGGTTGCATTAGGCCCAAAGGGTTGGTTCCAGTGGATTTCTTGATCCTAAAAGAAAGATTGGTAGCCTTGAAAAGCAAAAGGAAAGGAAGTAAAGGCTGACAGACCAGGAGAAATGGGAGAAAATATGTCTCATTGCTGGAACCAATCAACTACAAGGTGCAGTTTCAGATGCTAGAATCAGTCTTATGAATAAGAGAAGTCACTTCCAAATGAATTTACTCCGTTCACCAGAAAAATAAATCACCATATTATTCCATATTTAGTCGATATAACCTCTCTTCATGAAGCATGAGCATTTTTTCCCAGAGAAAATCTCCACAACTTCCCATGAAAGTGTCGTATTATAGAGGGGATAGCCTCCTAATTCCTCTCCTCTTCATGTGGGAACCATAATCTTCTTCCACTCTATTAGGTGAAGGTCCTATTACACGTCTTACCCTTCCAATAAAAGATCTCTAGTGATCTTCTCCAAATTGTTGAAACACTTACAAGCATTCAAAGTATAGACAATAGATATAAAACATGTGGGTATATTAAGGAGAGTTGATATTAATACGGTTATCTTTCCTGCCTTAGTATATAATAGTCTTCTCTTCCACTCAATTTTTTCTGGGATCTCAACAACTGTCTACCGAGTAAAATATTATTCTAAGCAAATTTTAACAACTTCTAAAACTTCAATGTATGTGGCTATCCAAATTTGAAATCTGATAAGTATGACTTCTTATCAAGTAACTCTCTGACTATTAATTAGATATTTTTTTGCACTGCAACTAATTAATCATTAGCCAATTATACATGTTAAAATTTGTACCAATCAAACACTGTCATAACTTTGAGAAATATTAGAGAAGAATATTATTGAATTGTTGTCTACATTATTACATTGAGACCCTATTTATAGATACTCTACTAGACTCCTTTTGCAACTAGGGTACTATAATTCAATTCTTTTCCAAGGAGGATTCTATATACTATTGTTCTTCACAATAACAAATGGGATGTAAGGAGTTTATGACAGTTTTAGCATATTATTCACCACTGTACCTTCATATATTGAATGCCGCATAAATGAACTTATATGCTAAGGTACATAGCATGTCAAAGTCTACTAGGTTCTTTTTTTCTTCATAAAGTTCAAAGAGTACCAGTTTCTTAGGATGCCATTTTTTCCCTCTGGGAAATCACTGACAACTTTTTTTGGTCTCTTGCTCATTTTAAGGCCTGGCCACCCTGATCAAGTATTCACAGACATTGAAGAAGTAATGTGCATTATAATAAAAGAGAGCGAAGAAATTCCAATGCAGCTTCTGAACATCCTCATAAGTAGTGTTAAGAAGGAAAACCAGGTATTGATTTTCCTTATTACCTTTATTCATTTATCTTTCTCATTATTTTTAATGACGTCTTCTTTTGGTTTAGAATGTTTCACCTCGGTCCTATGAGCTAGGAGAAAGAGTTCTTAAAGAAAGTGCTGCCAAACTTCATCCATATCTTCCAAAAGCAGTGACTGCTCTCAGTATTTCCATTAACAATTATTCGGAAGTTGTTGAATTAATATGGAGTGAGGCAATTAGAAGTAAAACTAAGGTGAGTCTATCAGATATTCAAAGTAATTGCTGCAATTATTTGAAAAAAGCATGTTTGCTTAGTTGTACAATTCTCTACTTCTCCTTCTCTTTTCTAACTTACAAAGAATGGAGTTCCTATACCCACCAAAGAATGGAAGCAGACAAACATGCAATGTTCATTTTGTGGGAGACCATCTTTGCTATGACTTTTCAAGTTCTTTATTCTGTAATCTTATCTTCGTTTTTTCTCAGCTTAGCTGTTCCGGAGGAGACGAGAAATAATAGAAAAATGAGCTATGTTTTGACCCTTGGAAAAAGAATGCTGAAATGTAGGAAATATGTCTAATCGGTAATCAACCAATCTTGAGAAATGAAGATCAAATAATCTTAGGAAAAAGTGGTGGGAAAAGAAAGAAATACGAAATCAAATATAAAAGAAAGAGGAAAGAAAAATTTAGTCATTGGTGTCAACAATGACAACTCCGATGAAGGAAATAATGACATGTTTGAATAAGGGTGTCAAGTAGGCGTGTTGAATTGAAATTAAACATATTAAAATGGGTTGAAATAGAAATCTTGTTGGGTCATGACCTGCCCAAATTTACTTTTGGCTCAACTGGACTAAAAATTGGGTTGGGTCATGGCCCGCTCAATTTGACTCGCTTAATCTCAATACTTTTAACATATTGTTACTTATCTTTTATAATCACAATTTGAGGTTTCAACTCAAGAAAATAAAAAAAAAGTTAGAAATTGATAAATAAATCCTAGAAAATATAAAATAGATAGTAATTCATGTGCATTACATCAATGCAAATAAAGAGTCTTAAAACGGGTTGAAATGAGAGATTAAACTGGGGCTCAATTGAAGATTCTTTTAAAATGGGTTAAGGCTTGAGCGGGTTGATATTGACCCAATTCCAATTATCTTGTGCCCATCTAGCGGGTTATCTATATTAGAGCTCATTTGACACTCCTATGTTTGACCATTCAAATAAGCGACTTGGATTTTCCTTGTTCATGCCTTGAAGGCAGTCTATAGCATCAGTAGTGAGTATTCATCATGGATCATGCTACTACACAATGTGCTATGGAGTTGTTATAACTTTGATTGCATGTCCCTTGTTATATTTAAAGCACTGATACTGTGATTAGGTGTTGAAACTCTCTTACATCATCTATCCAGTTGCTGCTGAACTTATCCTACTTATCTTCACAGTTGACTTTTGTTAGATAGTTCTAGGGGTGTCAAATGAGCGGGTTGGGCTAAAATTGGGGAGGTTAAAATGGTCTGCATTAAATATTCCTGCCCAAATGTACTTTGGGCTTAAATGGGCTAAAATTCAGGTTATGTCATGACCCGCCCAATTTAACCCGCTTAATTTGGACTAGCATTGAACATACAAAACAAATGATACATTGGGCTGAAGTGAGAATCCTATTGGGTCTCAGCTCAGAATTATTTCATAATGGGTTAAATTGTATTGAGTTGAAAATTAGTCCAATTCTAAATTATACTGAACCCAAACCATAAAATTATGGGCGGGTTGCTTATGTTGGGCTTATTTTGCCACCTCTAGATAGTTCATGTATATAGTATTATACTAGTTCCTCACATTGAACAATGTGTATTATGTACTGTGTAGAGTATAAGTATAAATAATGCTTGGTGTAATACATTAGTTATGCATCTTAGTAATATTTTCCCATGCATTTATTTCACAACTTTAAAGCTAAGTTGCTCGGACTCTTCACTTTTGGTGCCACATCCATGTCGACACAAAATGAGTGTGGGATCCATATCCGATTTAGTCAATCGATTTCGGGTTCTTTGACCAAAATCGATGGGAAAAGTTTGGACAGTTTTAATGATTATTTGTAATCAATACAAAAGCTAAGGTGAAATTGAAAAAAATTATATATTTTTTATGTAAAAACTTCTATATGACTCCTTTTCCTTTAAAATCCGTCCAAGATTCTCCTCAAGTTCCCCACGTAATATCTGATAATTTAGGTTTTTATCACTCTATTTTTAGATATTTTAATTATTTTTAGGCAAATCCCCCACCCTTATCCATATATGGATCCATATCCCCGAATCTTAAAAATTAGATCATGAAAGATACCTCTAGATCCTCACTATATCGGACACCTGCACCCGAGTTTGAACAACTTAGCTTTAAATGAACTCAGCCTGCTTTGAAATCCATTTCCTTAAATATGTAAGGGAACTAGAGAATGGTAACAAGAAAGGAGTATGTTTGTAATAGCTAGATCATGAGCTTTGGCATATTACTACTGTGTAAGAGTAGTTAAATCACCTTCACCGCCATTTCATATCACCTATAATCTGTGAAATTACATTTACTTCATCTGAAGATGTTAACAAGAACTTGTCAAGTGATGTTCCGCTTAAATAATTCTTCTATTATAAACTCAGGAATGTGTACACGTGTTGTTTTCCACCAACATGTCCTCATTTTACACTAGTTTGAGAAAGATAAAACTTAAGCTCCTTTGTGAGATAGTCTGAAGCTCTTCTTGTTTGCTGATTAATTGTTGATCTAAAGGTGTGATGAGTAAAGGTAACTTCACAGATTTTAGGTGATATTTGTTCTGGATTTGTAGTAATGACGTTAATTCTTCCTTTGCTACACACTTGTCAGAATGCTAACAAGTATCTTCCAAAATCTGGGGAGGGAGAAAGTGATCAATTTGGGAATACAGCATCAAAATCACAGGTGGAATATGGTCCTGAAGAGCCTCTTCATGACTCTGGTCCTGAGAGAGTTGTTCCGTTCTTAGATCAACCACCTAACTTGCTAGGGAAAAATGATCCCAAGCATAAGGATGAAAGTGTTGTTCTAAAGACAGGTACAACTTCAAAAGAATCAGAACATGGAGATGCAATGAAACAGCAGAGAAGTACCGATTCAAGGACCATTTCACGGCCTGAAAAGTTGGGTTTCACAAATGCAGCCAAGATAGAACATGATCCAGAAGCTACTCAAGCTTCAAAGAAAAGAGGTTGGAAACCTAATTTTTTGAATAAACCAGAGGAAGGATATGATCATGCTTGGTTAAGTGGAGAAAGGAGATCAAAATCCCGTGTTCTCTTGAAGAATTGTGGGAAAGATTCTAAAAAGAGTAGTTGTTCACCTAAATGTGCATTCTCCAAAGGATTGTATTTTTCATCTGGTGAGGAGAAGACTACAACAATGAATTCTATAAAGAGACGCCAAAAGGAGAAAAATGACAAAATAGGTCCTAGTGATGGTGCACAATGTTCATCAATTTCAGCAAAAGATGCACCAGGAGCTATAAACAAGAAGAAAGTCTCACAACCTACATTGGTTGCTTCAGGAGAATTTGCTGTTGTGGAGGCATTAGAAGAGAAACATGAAAAAGATGACAAGAAAAATATACCTGCCAGAAATCGTGATAAAAGGAGGAGGTTATCAGTTGATAAATCAGGAGCTGAGGTAAACCAAACAGTTAATGTCAGTTGGCTGAATTCGTTTAGAAAGTTGTGCATAGTAAAGTATATTCTGCCCTTTAGTTCTGGACTTCTTTTTTTTTTTTTTTTTTTAAATTTTTAATCAAGTAAAAGTATTTTCATTCATACATACAATCAAATTGTCCATAGACAAGAGATATACCAAATAGTAAAGAATCTACATACTATGATTCCCTGCAGACTCCCTCCAATCCTCTATACAATAAAGAATTTTCTGATTACACCAAAAGAAAATAAGCGAATGGAGACTACTTCTCAACCGAGAGAAACTCGACTCAACACCTTCCAAAGCTCTCCTATTCTCTCTTTCCACACCATCCACAATAGTTCTGGACTTATTGTATACATAAATTGAATTGTGCAGGCATTGGACTTTGTCATCACAATCACCAAAGAAAGCAACTTGGCAAAAACTCCTAAGGATCAATGTAAAAGGAAGAATTCGCCATCACAAGAAAAGGTAAATGTTTATTACTGTATTGCTAATAGGATCTGGCTTATTTTATGATATTAGACAACCTTCAAGAAGTGATAACACTAAAGTGAAAATGTTCTTGTTTTAAAATTTATGTTGATTCAAGTGAAGTATTTAATATACCCCTGAGTTTGGACTTATTATGTTCATAAATTGATCCCTGCAGGCATTAGGTTCTGTCTCAAATACCAAAGAAAGAAACTCCTCCAAAACCTCTAAAGAACAACGTAAAAGAAAGAACTCGCCATCACAAGAAGAGGTAAACATATGTTATCATTAATTAGAGCTGGCTCATTGTTAATGATATTAGACAATCTTCAGTACGTGATTATTAAAGTGAATGTACTCATTTTGGAATATTATGTGGATTAAGTGGGTGTTTGGATTGACTTACTTTTAGGTGCTTTTGATTTTTAAGCCCTTTAATTTTTAGAGGTGTTTGGCAAAGACATAAAGTGATTTTAAGCACCTTAGTTTAGCCTTAAAAAGTACACACCAAAAAAAAAGCCAAAAGCCAAAAATAGGTAAGTACCTAGGTACTTTCGGCTTTTAAGTAACTTAAAAAAAGCCTATCCAAACATCCGTAAGTAAAATGTTTGTTCTACACCTTAGTTTTGGACTTATCATGTACATAAATTGATTTTTGCAGGTATTGAGTGCTGTTTCAATCACTAAGAAAAGCAACTTCCCCAAAACCTCTCAAAAACAACGCAAAGGGAAGAACTCCCTATTACAAGAAAAGGTAAACATTTATCATCACTCATTAGAGTTCGCTTATAGTTAAGGACATCAGACATTCTTCAATGGTTGTATAATATTTGTTCAACCCTTAGTTTTGGGCTTATTATGTACAAAAATGGAGTGGTGCAGGCATTGGGTTCTGCCTCAATCACCAAGCAAAGCAACTGCCCCAAAACCTCTAAAAAACAAAGTAAAAGGAAGAACTCACCAGCAAAAGAACTGGTAATCATTTATTATAATGGGCGGGAGCCTTTGAGGCAATGGGGTAATGTTGTTGTTTGATAATTAGAGTTAACTTAGAGATAATGAGTTAGACTATTAGTGATTAATAAGTGAATGTTCCATAAAAATTGCCCATGATGTCATATATGTGATGAAACTAGTTTTGCTTTTCTATATTTAGCTTAAGAGTAGAGGATATTTTCTTTTTTCTATCTTCAACGTATCTGTTCTCTACATGTGCTACAGTCCTGATGTCATGAAACTTTATGAGTTACCAGTTGTAACTGAAGAGCAAAGACTTTTGACCAATAAAGGATATGACGTGCATACTTTTTAATGCTTCCACCTCATCTCTGCATGTGTCAAGTGTTTTCTCTCCAGATTTATGAGCATCTCTATCATATTTTCCTTAGGATTCTGCAAATACGGTTGTTAGAGAGCATGGTCAGGAGCTGGTTGGCTGCAGAGTAAGGGTTTGGTGGCCACTTGATCAAGTGTATGTGATTTTACTGAATATATATATATATATATATATATATATATATATATATTCAGCTATTCCTAGTTTAAGTATTGACTTGCTCTTTCACTGAGTGAGTCAAATTTTTTAAATCTGAATAACTCTGACTGAATTGCTTTGTCATAATTTTTTGGATATGAATAATGCACATGCATCAGCCTCAGTTATGATGTCTATTACAGAGGTAGGCAAGCATTTTGTCAATGGTAGGAAGTAGTAACTAGAATATTGTATAAAGAAATACTGAGCTCTGTTTGAATTATGAAGACAATATTGGCTTATATTGGACCCAATTAACTGGAGCGGGCAAAGAAGAGGGGGAATAGTATGGTCAACTAGATCTTAAAGTTTCTTGCTCTAAAATTAAATACAAGTACTACAACTATAATCTTAAACTTTCTTGCTCTAAATATTAAATACAAGTAACCATTACCTTTCTCAAAGAAATAAAAAATAAAATACAAGTACTTGTTGTAGTCCACCCATAATAAGGACCCGAAAGGGATCAAAACTCTTGGCATGAAACTCTGGGTTGACGACTTGTTGTAGAGAAGGGGAGCTGGTACACCCGCATTTTTAACAATGTTTAGTTAAAAGCTGAAAAAGGTTATCTGATGAGTCGAACTTTGCAAGTAATGCTTTCTGGGTTCCACTTTCAGGCTTAGTTCCACTCATTGAGTACTCGCATTCTCAAAACCAGAGATTTTTGAGGGCCTAATAATATAGATAGATATATTTGAGAAAGATAATGAAGCAGCTGATTCTCTATGCCTTAAATAGAAAATGGGGTTCTTGAGGTATTGTGCATCTACATCTATCCCAATGAGCCGTCTATCAAATTGTTGCTATTATGTTCGGTCCTGAAGAGAAGGAAAAGATCTTCTCTTCTCCCAATCTTGATCAAAGAAAAAAATATGGGAATATATGTTTCAAATTTGATGTTCAACCAAAAGAGGGGCCTTTCTTAAGGTAAAATAAGTTAAAAGTCATTGTTAAGCAGATGTATGTTGTTGGTGCTTGGTTCAGTCATTGCATCAGATTAGAGATTTGGTAGTATCTGCGCAATAAGATTTGGTGGTTGCTTTATGATTTACTTTTTTTAAAAAAATTCTTAGGTCCATGCAAGCCGACTTTTAAGCATTTAGCTTCTTATTATCCTTTTTGTTTTAGAATTTTGATACACTAATTTTTTTCGTTATAATGAAGTCTATTTTTCAGTTCAAATGTTATATCAAGTAGCCTTTACATTGTAGGTTCTATGAAGGACGTATCACTTATTTTGACCGTTCACGGAAGAAGCACATGGTAAAGATTTAGTATGACTAGATAAACATTATTTTTCTTTTATATTAATTGAGTTCAACTGCTTTATGTAATCGTACACTCTTGCTCCCTTAATTGCTGATTGATGCTCCTCATATGCTAATAGTTGGTGTCAGTCTACAGTTTCACAGGTTGTTAGAGTCTAAATTGGAGTTAATTGTCAAGCAATTTTCTAATCTTGGTAATGTTTTATCATTGATATTTTTCATGATATTCTAAGGTGATCTATAAAGATGGCGACCAAGAAATGCTAAATCTTACAAAGGAACGCTGGGAACTAGTTGACAATGACAATGCATCAGATCCTGTGGGTTCCCATCAGACCCCACCGCCCCCCCCCCCCCCCCCCCCACCCCCCCCCCCCCCCCCCCCCCCTGTTTTCTCTTCTCGTCTATTCTATACTTATCTTTATTTGCATGACTTATTGCATGGATGTATTTCAGATACAAGAGATTGTTCCTGGTCCAAGTGATTTGTCTGACACGTAAGCTTCATTCACCTGACTTCTCATTCATGGCAAGTAATTTGATGATTTAGAATGCTGCTTGAGAGTTAAATATTAGCATCAGAATTGGGACGCAAGATCATTGTGACATGCTGGAGATACTATAGATGAACGCTTCTCTCTCTCTCTCTATATATATATATATACACACACACACTAGTTTTTCAACATGTGCGTTGCACATGTAAATAGACACAGTCATATCTTAGCCGTTTGTGAAGTAGCAGTTAGTCAATGCAACTTTCGACGCTCATCATGGGTCATCCGGAAACAGTCGATCTATGTTTTAAACATAGGGATCAGGCTGCGTACATCCGACCCGCCTTACCCCGCAATGGGCGGGAGCCTTTGAGGTAATGGGGTAATGTTGTATTTTATATCTTAGCCGTTTGTAAAATAACTTCAACATTATTAAAGCAATTTTCAACTAAATATGCATAATACATAAGTATGTATGGGTCTATTATTGTTGTATGAATAATGCATAAATGTGCCTTTTTCACTTATCTCAACTGACATCTATGTCCTCTAACTTTAATTTAAATGTGTACTAGTAAGCCCTTAAAATTGTATAAGATTGAACAAATAGACACACACGTCATATGTAACATAATACATGTAGGATGGAGCATATGATGTAAATTGACCCATAGAATGTATGTGTCTACTTGTTCAACTCTATACAAGTTTAAGTGTCTACTTGTATACACCAAAAGTTGAAGGACATAGATGTAGGTTGAGGCCAAATTAAATGGCACGTTTATGTATTACGCTAAAAAAATAAATACATATTTTTTTTGTGAATGACCAAAGGTCGAGAATAATTGTTTCCTCTGAACCTTCAAAGAGAAAAATATAAGTTATGCTAAAAACACACATTGTAATTCTTTTCATATCAAAATAATTAAATAATATATATTAGAATAATTCTTTTCATATCAAAATAATTAAATAATATATATTAGAATATTGATCAAATTTACAGAGTGTAAATCTTAAAAAGCAAAAATAAAAAAGTCAAATAGATTGAGAAGAGAAAGTAGCAAAACTTTTCAATGGTGTTCTTGACCTCGTGATCTTTATTCTTGTTCATGGCCTCAGACCTTTCTCCACATACTACATTTTTTACTATCTTAACCACATCATACATGCATTTCACTGAACAATAATTCTAGTTACTTTTTTTAAAACACATATTTTTAATAAATGTTAAGTATTTTATATTACAAATCAAAATCTTTGCCTTATAATAAAAATAAACTAAAGGAAGAAATAACAATCAATAATATAAATGCTCTACGAACAACAACAATATAATATTGTAACCTCTTCTATAACAAATTTGCGCATATAATAAATATTGTGTCAAATGTATAACTAACATTACCTTAGGTAGGGGTTGAACAAAATAATCATCATAGTAAAATATTTATATAAGTATATTTGAATATCATAACAAAAAGGATCATAAAAACATAAAAAGAAAAAATAAGTGACATTCTGGGTATGTTCAATATTAAGGATAATATAATTTTTGAAATAAATTTTGAAAAAATATATATATTCTTTGATTTGCACCGGGTGTCCAAGTCTCTTAGAGCCTCGACTAATCCCGGGGGTGCACAGGCCCTCGGTCTGGAGTTTCTTGCAAGTGCACCACGGTTAATTTAGGTTTTACGCAGTCCGATGGGCCTCAGAGATTGTTTGCACCCAGTGGGTTTCGATCTTGAGACCTTGAAAGGGAGCAAACCCCAAGGCTCAAGTCTATTACCACCAGGCCAACCCCTGAGCGTTTGAAAGTATGTAAATTTCTTGCTTATTTTCTTAAATTATGTTTGGTATGTAAGTACAATTTATTACTTTAAAAGATCTTTTTATAATTTAGGAAAAGAAATATTAGAGGTAGTGGTGGGGATAGGGCTATAGGGGTGGTGGAAGGTCCAGGGAGGACAAAATCAATGTAGAATGCTACTTGCGAAGCTTGTCATCCCTACTTCCATTAGATAGGTTATGTTATTCATTTTCAGGTGTTTTTTCCCTCGACAAAATATTTATCAAAAATTTTTGACCAAACAAGCATGAAAAAATCATAAACCGAGCACTCTTACTAACTATTGCAATTTTGTTATCTATAACCATTTTGCACCACTCTGTTAGCAAGTAAATGTGTTTTAAAAAAGATCAAGTGATAATTAATAATACTCCTCGCCTATATTCATTAATGAAGGTGTCATTACAATTTACAACCCTACCAATAACACATGATTCATGTGTATACAAATCTAGACCAAAAGAAAAGATTATACGTATACAAATAGTACAATTCCTTATAAATCTTGTGAACTATCTTCAGCTTTTTTTTCTTTACACTCTCACTTGCAGTACTTTGTTATTTCTGATGTTCTTCAACATCTTTAATTCACATCCATGACTTCTTTTTAGTAAAAAAATATAGTATTGAATTTGTTTATGAAGTGTATTGAAAGTACTCTCTATTTTGAGAAAAAAGAAATGAT
>JAOTQR010000069.1:25712927-25724205 GCA_025774065.1 Solanum ossicruentum | reverse complement strand
GATTAAGTTATATGAAAAGACAAAATTTTAAATTTGAACTTTTTTTGTTGAGATTGAACATAAACAAACGTTGAATTGAATTTGTTTATGAAGTGTATTGAAAGTACTCTCTATTTTGAGAAAAAAGAAATGATGATTAAGTTATATGAAAAGACAAAATTTTAAATTTGAACTTTTTTTGTTGAGATTGAACATAAACAAACGTTGAATTATTATGGGAGATTAAGATATTTCGATAAAAAAATCTTTTTTTTTCAATAAAGCATATAATGCAAGCAGTACTTAGATTTCGCACCAGAATTAATTCGGCAACCATGCTTTTCATGATTTAAAAACTTGCATTTTTTTCTCCACTGTGAACTCACATTATTCAGTTTTCATCTCTTAAAATGGAGTAGTGTATGATGCATTTTTCCGGATGATGAGCAGACCGATCGATTAGTGATTGATACTTGATAGTCCATAAAGTTGCGTAATATGACTTGGTTCCAGACTAAAATAGCAAAGTTTGAATCACATACTTCAATCCCCTGTTCTTGATCAAACCCTCTATATTTTTCTCCAAAGTTTCGTATATAAGTATGCTCTTGCTCTGCACTTCACCCATAATTCCAACCTTTAGTTTAAAACATGTCAACATTTCAAGAATGAAAAAGTTTAGTTAGTACTTGGTGGGAATTTTGTTTGTAGCCATTTCATTGTTAACTTATCCCTTCGTATGTGTAGCAGTTTGTCTTTTCATGTATAAATTAGCAAGAGGGACGTTTGAATAAATGTCTCTGTAAAGAGGGATCTGTTGTGTGGATTTGTACTTTTTTTAATAAAAAATTTATAGATAAGGGTATTTATGGATTGAAGCAGCAAAAGTCGAAGATGGGTGGATTAGGAGTGGGAATGGTTTGTGGTCTTTGAATCTGTTTGGGTTATAGGTTATAGGTTAAAGCGATGGAAGTCAAAAGACGGCTGCATCAGGGGTAAGGGGAACCTTGTATTTGTATTAGGTGATAATTGCATTTGGTTGGGAACAGAGGAATGGGACTTTGATGTAGCAGGAAAATTTGTCATCTTTGTAGTTGTTGGTTGATGATTTGCTGTGGTGAAATTCGGAGATGGGTGTTTTTATAGTAGATAGTTTGAAAAGAAGTATCGAATCATTGAGTTGCTTGTGAACAGGAGAAAGAGTGCGCGGCTGTGCGCCGTTTCATGATGTTGCGTACCGGTGGAAAGTGAAGTTTTAGTTAGTTGGACATTTAGGGGTTATGGGAGGGTAAATTAGTAATTTAACGTTCAATTAAAAGGCTTTCCACTTATTTTTTTAAGTGAAGGGTATTTACGTAATTTGACATTAACTTTTTTTGAGTTGGTGCTTTTAAGGTAGGATAGATATATATATATTAAATACCATTCCTGGGAGTTCCCACGCTTTTTCGTTCCTCGGTGACTTGAACCGACTACCTCAGGGTTGGAGATGGAGGGTACTTATCATCCAAGCAACACCGTCTTGTTAACCACCTTCATTTAACTTTCCCTGTATGATGTTTATTTTGAGTCCTTTAATTTTTCATTTGGTGCATCAAATCTAATTCAACTAAACTTTGCTCTCTCACATGGACATGCATATACCTGCAAGTCTCTCACTGAAAATGTGAAATCCCCCAAGTAAAACTTCTCGATAGATTGGGTGTCCAAACTTTAGTACTTTTGCATTCTCTTGCTGTGTTATTTGGTGTCCTCGTCTTCAGATAAGCCACTCTTGCACATCTGTCTTCACATATAGTTGGAAGTTTTAGTTATATGTCTGCATCAGAAAAGTGATACTTGTATCCAATCAGCTATTATTCAAAATCTTCTTGCAAAGGTGGGAGTTAAAAATTAAAACATTCCTTTTCATCTTCTGCCTTATTTAATCTGCTGACATAATTGCTGATAAACGACGTCCCTCATTTTCTTTTGAAGAAAATAGCAGGCATGAAGCTATACTTCATTTTCAGATATTTGCAGTTTCTTTCTAGCATTTATGTTGATAGGCGATTTATTTGTAGTATATTTGGGATCTAAACGAAATAGAAAACGCTTTTTTAGAGTTCATTCTAAACGTATTTGCTAAAATGAAAAAAACAATTAAAGTCAAGCACTGATGTAGTGAACAATAAATCAACAAAACAGTGTTATGTTTGAACTGAAGGTGTTTTTTTTTTTGCTTTGAAATATTGATGAACGTCTGAAATAAATCCTAGTAAAAGAAGAATGTCAATGAAACTTTGGTGGGCGTTCAATATGTTTACTGATTGCATTCCATGTTAATTGTACAGTGGTGCAGGTGATGTCAGTAAATTTTTTTAATGCATCGGTAGAACTACTGGAACAATTTAGTAATGCAAACACATAGTCACCAGAAGTACTATCACCGGAAGTACTAAGTTATCTTATGACCTTTAGGATAAGATACCATGTCACATGGCAAAGTTTACAAATTTTATGTTATACTTCGAAGCTATTGCTTGCTTTCTCAAGTATTTATGTGAAGCAATTTTGTGGTTGATAAGTGTTACATAAGTTGTCAATGTGCAGGCACCTTGGTTGCACTATTGATTCATATCGCCATACAAGGCAAAAAAAGAAGGTGAGAGTATTTGTGTGAAAGCTTTCTGCCTATAAGCTACACATCTTTGTGCAGATCACTTTCTAAGATCACATGGAAAGAATTAGATTGAAACAGGCAACACTATATGTTTATACTGCAAAGTTACCACGTTTCCTATCAGGAAATTCACATGATAAAAGTTTGAAGATATTACTTTGACATTCCCTTTTGTTTCTTGCTGTTGCTATAATCCCATTACTGAATTTGTGATGCATTGATGGCGTGGAATGTTCTGTGTTGGGAGTTTTTCTGTTTGGCGTGGAATGTTTTGTGTTGGGAGTTTTTCTGTTTTCTTTTTTGGAGGTCAGCCAAGGCCTGCTAGGCTTTACCCAATTTACTCTGTGAAACTTTTTCCTGCTTGAGCTATTGCATTGAAAGTTCTGAAATTTTTCCAACTCCCCTGTAAGTTGTAACACTTATTGGGGCATAAAGCAAAGACATGAAATTTGTGGGAATGCTTGACAAAGTAATTAACCCACCCTTCCCTCCTTTAGATAAATCTCTCTTTTGCCAATCTGAGTCTCTTTCTACCCTTCTATCACTGGATTCCAGGCTGTCAGGTCCTTATTAGTGGCTCCTAGAGGTAAACCAAGATAACTAGTAGGAAGTGCCCCAATCTTGCAATTCAGCACTAGTGCTAAGACCTCAATATTGTCCACCTCACCAACTCGGATGATTTCACATCTTCTAAGGTTTCTAAACTTATCACCTGGAACCCTGTCAACTGGATTCATTTTTGTATCTCAACTGTCAAATTCTCATTTTATTCAATGGCAGTCCCGTGGTATTTTTTTCATTCAAAGAGGGGTCTCAGGCAGGGGATTCTCTCCCCCCTTTCCTATTTGTTCTAGCTATGGAAGGTCTGAACCATATGCTTCGTATAGTCATTCTAATAACTGGATTAGAGGTTTTGGTGCTACAGACAACTATGGGGAAATTGTGGAGATTGCACACGTGCTAAATGTTGATGACTCTCTTATTATTTGTGTTTTTAGTTACTTATTCTTGGATTACATTTATATTTTTCTTTGTTTCCATAGCACTTTTCTTGTTAAGGCTTGCCACTTGCTCTTCAATTGTGCTTTGCGCTTTAAGCCCCAATAGAGTTTGCTGCTTTTCTGCGTTCTTTGTTTTTGACTACTGTGTCAGATACTTTTAATGGATATCATTTTTCTCCTTGCTTCTGCTGAGCATCTTCATTTGATGAAAGTATATCTCACCTATTTATGTTATCCTGATTTAAGGTTCGATAAAGAACTTCCTCTGCTGTTATATTCTATGTCACCTATTTTACGGAGTTATTGTTTTGGGTAGAACTTGCAGTGTTCCTTGTTTTTGACTACTGCATTAGATACTTCTAATGGATATCTTGTTTCTGCTGAGCAGCTTCATTTGATGAAAGTATATCTCACCTATTTTATGTTATCCTGATTTTTCGATAAAGAACTTCCTCTGCTGTTATATTCTATATCACCTATTTTACAGAGTTGATATTCTTTTGGGTAGAACTTGCATGAGTTAATACCATTCTCCATGGACTGAAATGGGTTTCACCTTATGAGACCTATTAACTCTGCATTCGTAATGTCAATTTCTTGAGCAGGCGTTGAATGTTGATAATGATGTGGGGGTGCTACCTCCTGGTACTGAAAGCAAGAAGAACCTTTGCAGCAAAGTAAAGTTATTTAGTGTAAGTTGGTCCTACTTTAACTACAGTCCTCTACACAAAGCCTTTACTCTTCTCTTTTCTTTTGTAGTCATCTTACTTCATAGGGTTTGCCACTTTGCCATCGAAGTGCTGCTACGTTGTATGTTGCCATCTCCTTCTGACTCAACATTACACTATGCCATCTCTAAGCACTAAGATCCAATCACATTATCTAAAAGAAAAAAATGACTTCTGAAATAGAAACGAAATAGCCCCCCTTTATAATTAAAACTTTCAAAAGAGAAATTATAAGCGGAGACACATGTTCACATGAATTTATTTTTCCTCAACCTTCTTTGAACCTCAAACTGATTCTAATTATAAGTTCTCCTAGGCATTAATTTATGATGGTTCTTGTTATATCCTCTACTTTTCCGTTGCTAAATTAGTCCTTTTCACCCTGCACGACAATTATTTTGGTCTCTAAAAGTGTTGGCAAATGCAGCAGAAGTTAAGAACAAAGCGAACCTAGAAGGCGTGCATGGCAAAGTGATGGAAATATGAAAAACTTAATGGCATGCATGGCAAAGTGATAGAAATCTGAAAAACTTAGAAAGTATTTACTTCATAACGCCTGACTATGCTTGAAATTTTGGCAGGGGAAAGCAACTGATGATCCAATGACTCCAACAATGTAAGTTATTTTTATCGCATTTAGACCCCCCTTTGCGTAATAAACTATGGAATTCGAGCTGAATAAAGTAATTTTTTTAATATGAAGGACCATGCAGCATAATTTAACTCCAAAAGGAGTGCACCAAAATAAAGTGATCAAGGTTGAAGGTTCAGAATCTGGGTTAGAGGGAAATCCAATGATTTCGACGACGCCTATGAAGGTGTCACACGAAGATGGTGATGTATGTAGTGATCTGGCGGATGTACATGGCTATAAAGTAAAAGCGAGTAGTGCTCCCATACTTGCTGCCATTTTTGCCAAGTATGGTGACATTACAGTCAATTGTCACGATAAATCACTGGCTGCCAGAGCTTCCCTTGTTGACTTGGTTTGTGATGTTGTCAGGCAGCTGAAAACCGGTGATGTTAGTTTTTCTTCTATTAAATCTATGAAATCTGTAATCTCTGATGCTGCGGATGCCAGGCTTGATGTAACTTGGCTGCAACAGTATCTGGATGAGATTTCTGAAGTGGAAGATATGGAGAAAAAGGTTTCCTTTCTAATGGCGTTAAGAGAGACTACCAAGCTTGTCTCTAAAGCAGCTAAAAGGGACTTGGTAGAAAGAAACAGGGAGGTCTTAGCAGCAGAGAAACGGCTCAAAAAGGCTGAAAAGCGGTTGCGAGAGGCCCAAAGTCGAGTAGGAGAGGTGCAAAGGTCTGTCCAAGCATTTGAAATACTGGGTGAAAAAGTTCAGCAGGACATCAAGGAGGCAAAGGATCAAGCACAATATTGGCTTAGTAGGTTGAATGGGCTTCTATAGCCCACAACTGTTTTATCCCTACTAATTTTTCCGAACACTGACAGTTACCTTGACATGGCTTATTAATGTCTTAGACATTTTGAAACTTGCTAATGACCATCATGTAGCTGGCAATATTGCACATGATTGAATTTTGTTTTGTACGTGATGGTAAATTTAACTCTTTTTGTAAACATTCGCATTTTGTGTAGTATCGACTGTCTTGAGTCTGTCATATAGCAAAAACTAAACTGGGGTCTTGTATGTAATACTATAACACCTCGAACAGTTGTGTCTACTCTATTCTGCTATTTGCTACTTAAGGTAATTTTGAACTATTCCATTTTAAGTTTGATAACCTTTTGTATCACCTCCTTCGATTTTATTTCTGTATCGGCGTATATCACTTTTTTAATCTATCAGATTCGATGGACAAGTAATTCGAAAACACAACAAAGAATTTATACGAATAAAATCAATACATGTTCATTCTTAATCATTAATTATTTTGCTTTCAATTTTAAATTGTTTTTCTTTCTATGGCTAGACGCCGTAACATAAAAATTTAAATTTAAGTCCAAACTTCACTTTGAGCCTCAAATTTATGGCCAAACACCTACTAGGTGAAAGATACAAAAGAGATCAACAATTGAATCAAAACCTTAAATAGAAACTACTGCACATTCGGTATTCTTCACTTTCACTTTTCAAATAGATATTAAATACCTAATTTTCAAAGTTCAGTCCGCGAACAAATCAAGCTTCAGTGCAATAAAATTTTGTATGATAATTCTATTTAGACAAATAAGAATGTTTATAAATAATATTAAATTTAAGATTTAAGATATATATTCTCCATTGAAAATATGTTAAATAAACATATGTTCTTAACTAATGTTATAAAATATTTTTTTTCAAACTAGCTTTTTTAATTAACTTGATCATAAAAACTAAAAATGCAAGATTTATAAGAACATCATGAAATGCATATTTGACAAAAAAAATTAAATATTAATAAATATATGTCATAAATTATTAAAATATTTGATAAAAAATAAATCTATAATATCTAAGTAAAAAATAAATTGCTTGTAATGTAATTTAAAATAATAGAAATAAAAAAAATAGATTAAAATGAAAAAAATTGACAAAGAAATAAAAAGATAATCAGCTTGTAATTACACTATAGAATTACTAGCATTCATAATCTTCCCCTGTGAATTGGAAAGTGCAACTACACCCTATCCATTACATTCAATTACCTACTGACTAAATAATTAACCGACTAACTAAACAAGCTGCACAGTATAATTACATCAAATTACTTCAAACTCAATTATCAGTGACTTTCCAAACAGGTCCCAAGTAAACACAACTAAAAATTATTTTTTTAATCAAAAAATGATTGGTGCCTATTTGTACACATATATATTTTAATATGAGAAAAGAAAAAAATAATATTATTTAAAAATGTATTTTTCAATGAATGTTATATTCTAGACACATTTTACACAAGAGTGACAATGGAAAGACATCAAATTTGACGCATATAATAGTAAGTTTTTTGCAAGAATTGTCGCTACTTTGGGCCAAAGTACCATGTGACCTGATTTTCTCAAGTTTTCCATAGAAAGAGCTAACCCACAAACTTCTCATCATCTTCCCTATAAGTTATGCTATAAATCCTTCTCTGTTAGGAATATGTAGGGTTCAAGACACTTTTAAGCATCATTATCATTATATTATGTGAAATTTCGCGCCTGAAGGTTGCGTATTTTCTTTTGATATGAAGTATGTTAGGGTAGGGTACAAGATAGCAAGTGACTTGCTTCAATATGAACAGTCGAATAATGTCATATTGCCATGATGTTTGCTGAAATTAAGGTAACTGTTTCTAAATTGTATTATTTGGTTTTGTTACTTCTGTTGATTTAGTTGTGATCTGTTACTTTTGATGGAATTATTTCTATTAATAGCTGCATTAATTGTCTCTAAATATTGCAGGGACAAAGATCATGATCACAAAAGTATTATTCTGCAAGGATTGAGTATGTTATGCTACCTTTGTATATATTAATTATAGGCTAAGGTAGTTCTGAAGCCTGGAATTGTTCTTTTATGATGACTAGAGTCAGGGGACTGTTGAAATAAAATTGTCCATGTGATTTACGAGGCAGGGTTGAAATACTCTCAGTTGAGGATGTGTATTCTAAAGAACTTAAGTTTTATCTTTCTGAATTGATTGTGCACTTGGCTTGGGAACTTGTAATCGTTTTAGATATGGTCAAGAGAGTAACACTCTCACTTGTGATTTATGAGGCTCGGGTTGTAATGGCTTCTTCTTGAACCTGAAACTGAAGTTACCATCATAGGTTATGGCAATGAAGGCTTAGATATTTAACCTTAGGGATGGTCAGGAAGATGGATGAGTTAGACTTGGTTTAAATACAAATTTAAATGGTAAGGTTACCAATCTATTGCTTTTGCATAAAATATTTCAGGATACCATGACCATAAGCAAATGTTGAGCTAATATCATTTATGCAAAGCTGAGTTGTACTTCCCATTGATTTCTATGTCTAACTTCACGAATAGAATCCCTACTTTTCTGATGTGCATTTAAAGAATAAGTGATCTAGAGTGGGGTATTCCATGCGATTTTCCGTGGTGGGCTTCTCCGAGCATTTTGATTGATCTTATCCACGTTTGACTTTTGGACCGAAGGTTAATGCTTTTCTCAGCTTAAGGTTCCTTTATTGTCTTTGTTGGTTAAGGATTTATTATGCTAAGAACTGTAGGAATTTTGATTAATATAGCAGAAGGGTTGGTTCAGTTACACTAAGGACGAGAGAAAATCTTACTATTGTTCTAAATTGAAGAAGCTATAAAGAAATGATATCTTTCTATTTAGAACGAATTACACCAAGGAGGAAATGCCCGAACAAATCCGTGGAGATAATGCTTATTGACTTTGTATAGCTGAGGGATGCTGAATTAGAAGTTAACTTTCTTTATCTCTGATCATACTTAGTTCAGTATGTTCTAGGTTTGATATAAACACTTATTTGCTACCTATTAGGTCTAACCTATTTCCATAGCTCCCTGCGTTCATATTTCAGTCAGGATCTTAAAAGCTCGGACTAATCATTTCTAATTATTTCCTGATCTTTAGGGTCGATGATATGGCCTAGGACTCTCTGAATCAGATATGGAAATTCTATGTGTATATTCAGTATCTACAAGATTAAAGCCGGCACTGCATCTGTGTCTGATATCATCTTTACAGAGCACTGTGATTTTACAGTCAAATGTGCGTCTATTTAAGTGCAAATCCATGAGAGCTGAATTCCTTGCTCAAGGTCCTGTTTAGTCTCTACAACAATATGACCTTAAAGCCAATGTATAACACGATCTCGGATGCAGGGTCTTCTATTCTTGAGATATCAAGGAAGCAGGGGATGATAACAACATCATCATTAAGTGGGCAACTGCTAAGGAGGTGGAGCACGGGCAATGCAAGCTGCGATGTGGTCTTTCAACCTGTTTGCGAGAACTGTTTACAAGTAAGGCAACTTATGTGATGCATGTGAGTAATATATTTGCTATTTTTATCGATAGTTTGTTATATATGCATGTCTACTTTAAAAATAATTTTGTAGATTTATACATGCTTCAATGTCAAAGCAATGGTTTTGGTTAAACCTGCCTAACTAATTTGTCTCTGAACAGGAGCTGAGATTTTGTTCCTTAACCTCCTTAGACCTATATGTGGGACCCCCGGGGTTCTAGTTGGCAACATAATTTCTTGTCCCAATTTTAGAAAATAATCTTTTATTCACATACTCAGATCTTATTTGAAGCCGCTATAAGGGGTCATTTGGCTCATGGGATAAGATTTACTCTGTGTGGTTCTTGTTTGACCGTAATGTCTAGCTCTTCTTTCAGAATATATACTCATAAGACTATGCTTATTAGTATGAATGTTAAATCATTTGAGGTTACTGCATTCTTACATTTGAGCCTTTAGTGAAGTTTTGAAGCATTTGAATGCTTCGACTATCTACCCTGTTACTTGTTTTCACAGTGTGCCTTAAGAGTCCACTGAAAGTAAAAAGCTTTGTATTAATGCAACAGCATATGCATGCCAGGGAATGCAAATTGAAATGATAAAAAAACCAATGTATAAGTTTTTGTACAACTATTGCATAATACCATGACCATACACAAATGCTGAGCTAATATCATTTATTTAAGGATAAAAATCATTTTCTCCTCAACTTTGAACAATAATCAAACTCTTATTTATCTTATGAATTGTTTTATTCTTGTTATATATAATTCGTTTTTATATTATATATAATATATTCTTTAAGCTAGGTATGTATAATTTTTTCATGAAATTCATTAATATGATAAGTAGAATAACATTGTTATGAATTTGTCACAAATTCTAACATTATTTTTTGACAGTTATTTCAATATAATATGTATTAAGCGTGTGTATATATATGTATGCATATATTTTTGTTTTTCTCCACTCTATTATTCCATCCATTTTATATTACTTGATCATTCTTGATATGACATTCCTTAGAAAATATAATTAGAGGTGTATTTTGCTATTGCTAAATTAACAATATTAATTATATTTTGAATCTTTGAATTTAATTACTACTACTTTTACCTAGTTATTTAACACTAAGGGTAAATTGAAACAACTATTTTAAAATAAGGATCGAGTAATATAAACAGCAGGAGTATTCTCTATCTTCTATATAAATAAACAAGTTTTAATTGACATTGATGGAGTATTACATAAATTATAGTTTAAACTAATTTAAAATCTAAATGAATAAATATTTAAAAATTTGACCTTCGTTAAATTAATTATTTTATATTTTGGACCGTAAAATGTATTTATATAGTTATTATTCTCTGCTATTTTCACTTGTACAGATAAATATTAGAGTTTTTAGGTTTATTAGTAAATTAATTTTCTCATTATGCATTCACTTTCATTATAGAACATTGTTAGTTCATATACGTAATTGGTATTTCTCACTTTTTTGGTCCAAAAAATAATGTTTATGCTCTTATGAAAGAATTGTTACATGAAATTTTTTTAAAAAATCATAATTTTTAAAGAAGTAAGAAAAAAATCGATTATGAAAGGATATAATAAGCACTTTAAAGATTTAATTAGGATAAAGGGGGAGTTTGGTTATTGTTCAGAATTGAGTGGGAGTTTGATGTAAAAACAAAGGTGGGTGGAGGGGTTTGAAAATGGTTTTTACCCTTTGTTTAAAGGTGAGCAACTTATATTCTTTGTCTTCCTTTGATTTCCTCTGTCTTCGTATGTTTCTACTCTAAATTTAAAGGAGAAGTGATCTTGAGTGGGTGTTCTAAGCGATTTTTTGCAGTGGGCCTCTCTAAGCTTTTAGATTAGTTCATTCATAGATGTCTTTCACATCCAGCTATAACAATGAGTAATTTTTTAATTTATAAATGGCA
>JAOTQR010000069.1:25639987-25652795 GCA_025774065.1 Solanum ossicruentum | reverse complement strand
TTCCTTAAATCTCTTTATATTTCTTGTTTAGTTGATATTATTCACTTGGGGCTTCCGCTAGCTCAATTATCCCAACACATCCCTTAAACACAACTAACAACAAAAATCAAACCAACTAAGATTAACTCAAGATCAAGGAAACTTTGATACAACAACATACCCGGTGGAATCCCACTCAAGGAAACTTTGATAACAGAGCTAATTTTATTTTCATATTTGGCCTGTAAGGAGGCATCAGCAGTTCACTCTATATAAAAAGCTTATATGTGACTCTCCTCATTTCAAACTAATTCTAACATTACAACTCTGGGTCATTGGCAATAATGCCTATGTAAACAGGTTAAGACGAAACGAGTTCTAACTGAACTGTACACAAGATCAGTTACTCTTAACCCTTCAGTAAACATGTCAATTAGTTGTCCTCTGCTGAGGCAACTGCATGCGCAAAATGTCTTCTCTAGGTAGATTGTTCGATTCAGAAACCTGTAAACCTTCTTGCCCTGTAAGCGCTAGAAGATGTGTCCCCTCCTTATTTTTCCGGATAGCCAAGTATAAGATGCTACTCAGATAAACTAACAAACATGAGCCGCCTAATATGCCACAAAGAACTTTAGCGGCCTTTCCTAAATGGCTATCCTTGAGGGAGGTGACTAACTTTTCTGCTAGATAATATATATTTATTCCCATGATTAGTGTACCAATAATCCAGGTGGCTGCCGAAACCTGTACAAAGTTTTAAGCACAAATATTTGTAAAGTCTGAGGCAAGGAAACCAAACCAAGAATGCAGAGAGAGCTATTTGACCAAGCCATTGGGATAGAAACATATTATGGAATATACACATAATCGACCTCCAAACTACTAACAAGAAAGGTGATTGGGTACTATAGTCTACGACCTCTTGGACTCTCAAACTCCTTTGTTACCCAATGTGTTTCAGTTTGACGCTATTGCAACTTCTGATGAAATGAATCTAACTTATTTACAGTTGTGATCACTTCTGCAGATTTTGTATCAGAAGTCGGTTAATCCTGATCAAGAGAGCCAGAGTTCTATACTAATAGAGACTAAGGATCTCTACAGTTGACCCAACCTTGATGCTGTAAAATTAGGCGCTCTTGCAACACTCTTGGAATTAGTTGTTATCCATTAAGCTACATTCTTTTCATCACTATTTTTACACATGTAACTCTTGTAATTTCTCATTGGTGCTACAATAGTGTGCAGGAATTAAAGAAGTGCATATGGATGATTTCTCACCGCAATTGGATTTGCATGTGAACCCATCTTGGTCTTACTGCTTGTGAATTTGAGCAATGGAATAAGAGCAAACGGGAGCTCAAAAGACAAGATCATCTGCAGGATACAGATAAGATATTTGGATTAATATCATCAATTTAGAATTAGAACTGATCATGTAAAATTTTTCCAACCATGTTGCAACTGAGACCTCAGTTATGCAACCTGTTTGTATTATTAGCAATAAACTTTTAATGTCCACTTTAATTACTAACCCCGAGGAAAACCCTGAACACCCTCTTGATAATTGGGTGAACTGAAAACACAAACAAAGACACATACCAAGAATATGGACTTGTTAAACAACAACAATATACCCAGTAATCCAACAAATGAGATCTGGGGAAGGTGTGATGTACACAGGCCTTACCCCTACCTTCGCAGGTCAGCTAAGTTGCTTCTGATAGTCCCTCGGCTCAAAAGAAATCCTTACGAAGCAGGAGTGCTAAACAAATATGACGGCAAAATAGCAAGAGGCAAAGTAAATAAAGCAACATATGGTAATACACATTGAAGAATAAAAGTCTACGTGAGTACTCAATAGGCAATAATACTAATAAAGCGAAGAGGAGAGGAGGCTAGTCCCCTCTCTCCCACATAAAGTAGGATAACACTCGTCTACCTACAAACTTTTTACCCTAATCCTCAACCTTTCTATCTAGGGGCACCTCAATAAGTTGAATTTATGTCATGTCTTATCTAATCACCTCTCCCAATTCTTTTTCGGTCTACCTGTCCTAACTCTTGCTATAGTCACCTCTCAAACCTCCTTATAGGGCACCCGCAAACCTCCTCTTCACATGCCCGAACTATCTCACACCTATATTTGTATGGTAAGAATAGAAACATCTAGAAAATGACAACCGGATTGTGATTCCGTAAACAAAATAGAAATGTCATCATTGTACCAGTTAAAAATGCATGTGTTTAATGTTCCACTCCTCTAAGCCAGTCCATGGTCAGTCCAATTCAGGTCCTTTTAAGGAGATCAATAATAATGTTAATTACCAAAATTATGAATAGGCCACATGATAAGGTCAATTTATATTTAAGTCGTTACATATAAACACAGAGCCCAGCATAAATTGTGGAGGATTCAAACGAACTCTTTACATTTTGGGGGTAAAGAAGATGTAGGCCAAGATCACGCAAGTGGAAGACTCCAACAGTCCAGTTGTCAAGTTTACATTATCCAAAATTTCATACCACAAAAGAAAATTCCACAAGATGGCCAGTTTTCTAATAACTGTATAAAAATCTCAAGTACAGATACTTTACCGAAGCAATAATGATCAAGTTTCCAGCCCCAGCAGAGCCTCCAATGAGCGAAACAACTAAACTTGGAACTATGGCTAGGCATCGAGTTAAGAAGTTCCTAATCCATGGCTTCAGTCGCAAATCGAGAAAACCCTACAGAAAAATAACATAGGACATGTAAATTAGAGAAACAAATATTAGTTACACAGCTTGAATAGGTTAACTTTACTACCTTAAGTTAAAACATAACTGGTCATTGATATCATGACATTTTTGACATTCATTGTGGCTCGCTTGCACCAGATAGAGGAAGAGTTTTTGCTTTTACATTTAACCTAAACTAATCATGAAGGTCCACCAATCTTAGGATACAGTATGAAATACAACCTGCATAGAGCAATTTCTCATGTTTTCTGATAAAATAAGAAATTGATCTCTCCATAAAATGAGTTAATCCCATATGTTTTTGTCATAGATCTTAACAAAGTTGAGTACAGGTGGTCTTGTTATGCTTTTTAAATGTCAAAAAGAACATGAGAAATTATTAGACAAAATGTTATAGCATTTAGTTACCTGCATAACGTATTGCCCAGCGTACGTCCCAGTTATTGTTGAACTCTGCCCTGATGCTAGTAAAGCAATTGCAAATAGCTTGGAACTCCAGTTGCCTAAAACATTCTGCAAGTAATTTAAAAGGAAACATTGTCATTAAGACTTAAAACATTATAAATGGATGAAAAAGCATAGCTTTGTGTAATTGAATAGCAAAGATGTTACAATGTGGTATCACCTACTTTGAGTAAAAAAGAGGCTTTGTTCAAGTCTAAGTCCTCACACTTCTCCTGATCATCTGGGCTCATAGAAGGGGAATGGCAGACAGCACCAGTTACTGAGATAACTGATATGTTAATAATAAATGCCACCATCAAAGCCAGGCCACTTTCAATCAGATAATATCTGCATGCCTCCTGAAATAATTTATTTCACTAATTAGCACACCTGTAAGATAATCCTCTACAGAATTCCAAAATAAAAAGAAAGATTAGGACGTCAAAACAGTTTAAAACAGTCCAATGTGAACTTAAATAAATCTTACTTGAATTTACAGGAACTAAAGAAAAAGGAGAACAGGAAATGAGCTATCTTTTAAGCCAAGCACGTTGTGTATGAAGGTCGCTGACCATCTTACACAGGATTAACTTGCCTAACCATACAATGATCGAACTAAAATATTATTGAGATAAATTTGGGTATGAGAAAATACTCCTGACAACATGAGTCTATAGTAACGTTAGTATGAACCATAAGCATCAACGATAGAATGATGCTACATGCTACTGGATTCGCAACTGATATCAACAAGCAAAGGATAGTAAAATTTTCTCTTTGTTCACTCTTCTTAGGTTGATGAGAATGCGTGAGGAGGTTTTTCATTACAAGAAAAATAACGACGAGGTGTTTCAATAGTAAACATACTTTGATACCATTGACAGATCGAGGAATTTTCCTGGAAAGCACCAGGGCTGAATGTAGAAAAAGATTGTGGCTGCAGAAAGTGAAAATTATCAGCATGACAATAGTAGAATGATTATCAAAAAATAATAGAGAACATCTATATACTCTTACGGCATAACCATAGCACCAAGAAGGGAAATAGCAAGCTTAGTAGCACCAGTCCCTTTGAGTTGCGGAACGAAAAGCCCATGGAGAACTTCTGAGGAATCTGGTTTTGCATATCCAAGCTCCACAAAGAAGCATACAGCTACGGTAAATACGAGGAACGCAATGAAGAATTCAAGTGTCCGAACCTGTAATGTTAGTACACTTCACTGTCAGCTGAAAAGAGACAGAAGGATAGATACAGAGACATTTGCATTAAACTAGTTTTAGTGCAGCACTCGTGGTAATCAATAAAAACTAGATAAACAAAAGAAACTGAATTTTGGAATAATAATTAACGCAAGCATAAATGCAAAAAAAGTTTATGATGAAAATAAATGTTATTATATTGACGCAGTAGGTAAACTCAATATGTTTCATTTAAACATAATGATCAATTAAATTAAATTAGTTGTATAGTAAGAAATGACATATAAAAGCTTTTTCTAATTATTGCGTAAGAAATCGATAGATCACTTTCAACTTAATTCAACTTTAGAAAATAAATGGTTCCATTTTTTGAGAATAAAAAATAAAATAATATCTTAATCTGTCAAGATTCTAGAATAGATGTTTTATGTAGAACAATGAAAGTTATATTTCTCATCAACTCCTTGTGTTAACTTCGAAGTAGCTAATATTTAGTATACAAAACTTGTGTATAGCAGTATTTTCATTAAACTAATTTCTTATTGACAGTTTTTAAGCTGTAATTTTTTAAAAAAGCAATGTTAGATCAGACTAACTTTTCTAGTATTTCTTATTGAACTTAGATGAGGAAAAATCTGTCCATCAAACTGAACATATGATAGCGTAAAAAGAAGCATAAATCTTGCTTAAATTGTCATTTGGCTTAAATTATTCAAAAAGAAAAACGATTTGAAGTATTAAATGTTAAGAATTCATATACCTAGTGCAACAAGTAAAGATTGTTTCTGACAAGGGAAAAAAGGCAAACGAGTCTCTGCTCCAGTAATTGTTGACCATTCATAACCAATTTAATGTTTTGCTCATGCCTGATAAGTCAAGCATAGGTTTTCAAAGTGAATGATATAAACATACCCCATATTGTTGCAACAGAAGTAGAGTCAAGGTACTCAGCCCTGTGATAAGCACGCCACACCATATTGGTATTTTGAAGAGCATGTATAAAGCAAACGCGGTCCCAATAACTGCACAATTGAAAGAACACTGGAATTAAGAAAAAATTCAACAGTACTCCAACTTCAACACGAAAACCCTAAAGTATTCGATCCTGTCTAACTTTTGATAATCTACAGCTAATTTTACAGCATAACTAGTCAAGAATCTACATATGTTGTGCAAGTAATTTCTGTCATTGCTATAGTTGGAGAAAATAGTTTTCATCCAACTTTTTTCTGTCAAAATGTTTATAAAGTTACTTTCCAGTCGCAATAAAATAGAGGATGTTGAATTTAAGTATAAAGTAAAATAAAAGGGAACTACAAAGAGAGATTGGACACGATCATTCCCATTAAATTTATTATAATTTGTTTCTTTATGTTAGATTGGCCATTCCCATTCACACAAGCTGCTAGACACTTTAAACTTAAATCCTAAGTGAGGAATTCAAATAATTACTTTCGCATGAGAGGAAGTTTTTCATTCCTTGAACATATGCTCATATTGACCCTTCAGATAGCCGGAGTTCCAAGAACCATTCTTTTCTAATACAACCACATGCATACTTGTCATGACAACCATGCAAGGTTGATATACACTGAGGTGGAATTAGCAAAAGTGATAACATCAAAGAGGGTTGACCAGCAAAAGATCATCATGACTTTGTATTGTTCTGGTCTTATTCACACAACTAAATACATAGACTAAAGTACCAGTCCTTCGTGAGCTTAATTAACTTCAGCATGAGAGATGTGGTTTTCTTTTCCTTGAATATTTGAAGTTTGCACATTCTAACTACACATTTTCTCATGCATGCAGCATTAACTTGTTATAAACCAAGGTGAAACTGACAAGACTACATTAAACATTCTTACTACTAATCTTGCTACGAAAAGATAAGAGGACCCTTGTGAGATTGTATCAAGAAACATTTGAAGTTTTCATTACGTCAATTTGGGAACACTTACCCTCAGGAATGTCACACGCCACAATAGCAATTTCAGCTATGACCCATAAGATGAAATTTGGCACCTTTGCGTACTCCTTTCTACAATGCTCTGCTAGATGCTTTCCTGTAATAAATCCAGGAGTACACCGCTATCATCCCTGTGATGCTTTTAAGAATCATAAGAAGATCAAACTATCAAAAAACCATGAACCTGTAACAACCCCGAGATTTGCTGCCAGGGATTGGATCACAAGAGCTGCAAAGGATGCCAGTAAAATTATCCAAAGCAACTGCAGAACATGTACAAGTTTTGTTAGATTATTGTTGTTGTCATTCAAAAGAAAAAAGTGAATTTTTTTGGAACTCTTAGAAACTATGCATTTGCATAACAATTTGTTGTTGTTGATAGATGCAGAATAATTTCTGAATAAATTCATTTTCCCCTAAAATTTTACTCCAGACATATGCATACTAGATTAAGAAGAACAAAGCAAGCAGATACACACCCCATATTTGTACTGAGCTCCGGCTTGTAAATCAGTTTGAACTGCAAGAGACATTGTGCAGAGAAAAAACAGTTACATGCAGAAGTAAATGTGATCAGTAAATCCAAATTCATTAACAAGACTTACAATTTCCAGGATCGATATAGGCAATAGAAACAAGGAAACCAGGACCGATATACGAGAATATATTCTTCCAGCTTTTCTTCTGCAAATATAAGAACATAATTAATCAACTCACATCAGGAATTTTACATAAAAATTTTACTCCAATAAAAATGAAGAAACTTATTCCAGATGAAAAGATACATTGAAGAGCTAGACATGATATGAGGGTAAACAACATGTTACAGAAGTTAGTATTACCAGATTTCATCCTCCACCGTATAAGAAACAAAATCACTCAATTGATTACTCGTCACATTGACGGGAACAATCAAAACCAGCTCAGATGTAGTGACAGAGAATTCACATAATTTCAAGATCAAGAAACAACTCCACTAAAATATCTAGTCACTCGCTGTCACAATGAACCACATTTTGTTCATGCTCATCGTAAATGAGAGGTCTTTTATCAATGGGTTCAGTAACAGGGGCAGATCCACCATTGTAGTAACAGGTTCATCTAGACGCCATACTTTTGAAGTGGAGCATAAATTTATGAGTAAAAATCCAATATTAATATAACAAATAATAGGTATGAACCCAAAACTTTAAAATCATAACGAGTAATTGCTAGGAATCTTAAAGGTGAACTCATAGAGTTCAAATCCTAGATCCAGGTATGATCAGTACTAACTACTAACTGTGAGTAGCTACAAAATAAAACATGGACTATGGGGTAAACATACTTCAGATTTTAAAAATGATATAGGACAGAGAAATCAGAGAAGTAGCAAAATTGAACCCACAGTTCTAAAAATAAAGTCGAAATCCTATATATAAACCAAAAGCCAATTAAAAGAAAATCAGTAAATCCACACTTTCCAACTTCTCTCACATCTTCACCAACCTAAAATTAAATGTAACTTCTCATCTACCAGTCCTACAAATTTTCTCAAAACTATGCAAACTATAACTAAGGAGATCTCCAACATCTGGAATCAAAATTATACTCACAATAAATTTTAAGAATAAGTCTGCAAAATTAATTAATAGTAAGATATAAAAACAAAGTAATGACAACTTAATATTCTCTGGTAAACATTAATAATTGTTCATAGCTCTAGTTGACAGTAATTTGGATGAGTATGACAGATTTATTAATCTGAAGAGTTAGACATATTTATCTCTGTTTGCCATAAATTTTGAAGTTTTTAGTAATAACTGTGAAATATTAGCATTGCAACAAGAATCAATTTGAATTTGAAGTTGAAACTTGAGTTTTTTGAAGTATTATTTTTTATTTTAGAAAAATAAATCAGTACTATTTTGTTTATAGAAAAAAAGGTATAAAGTTAATGTAAGACAAAAATAACAGGAAAGGACATAATACACAGTGGAGAAAGAAAAAGAGATGCAGGGATGAGACAACTGACATCGGGTACAACAATCTGATCGTATTCAATATCATCAATTAGAGGTTGATTCGAATGGGTCTTATTTGCGGGGCTTGTCATAAACTGCGGTTGTGGGGACGAGCTCGCCGCCATCTTCTTATCTCCACCAAAAATCGAGTCCTCTGTCGCAAAATATTCAACAATGAACTTCTATTAATCGAAAAATTACATACATATCCAATACAAAAATTGAAAATCAATTATAACACAGAATGAGCAATAACATCAATTTCATACACTAATTAATGGCTGGCAATGAAGGGGAAGAGAAGAGAGTAATGGAAAAAAAACCTCAAGAGTAAGAGTATTATAATGCGCTTTAGAAGCAGTTTAGTTTTTTCTCCCAAATTCTCCGCCATCTTTATAAAGAAAGTGAAAAGTCCTTTTATGTTTTTTTCAGTAAAAGACTGGTTGAACTTGGATTCTCTCTCTGTTGGGTTGTTGGTAATTTCGAAATTTAATAATCTTAGTTGGAAAAAATAATCTAAACATTACTTTGATATATTGTTGAGATCTTGTTTGCATTAATTATATATTCTATTATTAGCAATTTTAAGTGATTTTGTACACATATACTCCCTCCGTATTCTGGTATCTTTTGACTTAACATAGTAGTTAAGATAAAAAAGAAAACTTTTAAATTTTATAATCTAAAATTATTTTTAGATATTTATTTGACTGAGAATTATTTTATTAAGGATAAAAAGAGATTTCTAAAGATAAATTGTTTGTAAAGTGATATTCTTTTCTAAACGAACCAAAAAGGAAAGGCTTTCATATAAAAATGAGACAAAGGGAATTATTTTTTTAAAAGAAAAGAAAAAATTATGCAGATAAGTAAATATATACTAGTTAATTAGCTAATATAACTATAGTTTGAATTAATTGCTACTCACGACAAATATCTAATTGTAATTACAATTTGAGTGTTATATAATCCGCGCAATTTATACAAGCATTTGTGCTATTATACAAAAAAAATGTGTGTGAATCAAATTGTATAATGAAATATACAAATGTTGTGAATTATACAAACATTGTGCACGAATTGTATAGCAAAATATACAAACGTTAATACGAAAACTGTGAATTATATTGCGAATTATGCAAACATATACAAACGTTGCGCGAATTATACAAACATCGCTATAATTATAATTACGAAATGTAATTACCCTAACTATAGTTGTGAGGCATAATTAAAGTATTTTTAAGTGGCTATATGCAAAAATTCTTCGAAAAATAATATGTCATACATGTTATTTTTAATATATTGAATCTGCATATTAAATAGTCACAATCAGTCAATCTATCTAATGCAAATATAGCTAAAATTGATATTACTAATACATTTTATTCAATATTATTTTTATCTATTCTACCAAATGATCATTTAATAATTGATTTGATCGGTGGAATAAATATGATAATTTCAAAATATTTCATGACATTATTTTCTTTTGATTTATTAATAAATATTTTCTTAATTAGTCCTAAATTTATTTTGTCAATACTAAACCATTGTCTATTCAATCTCACCAACCAGATAATCCTTTTCAATCCCTTTTAGGATTACTTGTCAACACTACTAAAAGCAATTCACTCAAAACAATTATATTATTTTAGAAAATTAAATTAAAATCATTTTTTCCACATTCGCCTTACTCTAATAAATATTATTAATAAAGATTAATACGATAAAAGAAATTATATGTACTATTAAAATGAAATAAAAAATATAACTAAATTATTTTTTAATTAAAAAGACATAAAAATGACAAAGAAGTAGTATGTTGGAGTATATGTCCACTTTTACTTTATTATATTAAAATTAGATATTTATTTTTATAATTAAAGAATAATATTTTAATACTTAAAGAATTAAGAATAATATAATAAAACTATTATTTTATTATTAAGTCAAATATGGACTGATAAACCAAAGGAATAATAATAATAATGAAAGTTCTTACATATGTACTATGTTTGACTAGAACTGTTAAATGCATTATGTCATAAAATTTGAGGATTATCTAATATTCAGAGATGAGGCCAAAATTATGGGTTTAATTAATAGTTAATACAGACACGTGACAAATTTGGCGTACATAATTTAAATCGTACAAATAATCTTCAAACTAATTATGGATTCATATGAGCATTCAAAATGATTTGACTCATTAGTTCATGACTCAATTTCATGCAATCAATAATTAGATATACACACCATGAAAAAAATCAACATTTTTATGTATGAGATTGCTAATACATGATTCAGCTTGATAAAAGACGATATGAAAGTTTCTACACTAATTAACATAATTTAATAGCTTTTGTTTATGTTTTTTACATGTTTATTAAAAAAATTATTAGATACTATAAATAATTGACTCTAAATTAAATTATTATAATATTGTTAACTTGAATTGACATAGAAACTCATAAAGTTTAAATTTTGAATTCATCTTTTACATAAAAAATATATATATATATATAACAAATAGGTTCTTTTCATTAACATATTTATTGTGATCTCATGAGTTGAATCAGTGAAATTTGAGAAAAATAAGTATATGAAACCTTATCACTATTAAAAAAGGGAGAAGAAAAATTATTTCCAATAGATATTTGATTCAATAAATTAAAATATTTAGTGTGGTGAAGCTAAGAAAGGGAAAGTTGTCTAACACTGCCCATATTGAGGGGCAAAACTATACATTTTCCAAGTGATTTGAGAAAATTGACTAGTCTAGTTCTACTCATATTTTGCTACGAAATGTCTCGTGAAAATTGACCTCTTTATTTTGATGACTTAATGTTAAAATCAACGTGTGATTTTACTTTTTGAGATTATACTCATGAGATTTCACTAAATATATTAATTATATTTTTATGTTCATCTTTAATTGTTTACTATACTAAAAATAAATGTTCAACAATACTTATTCATTTTATGAAATAAAGAGATAATTTTACACTTACTTTCTAATTTTTTTTTTCTCATTATTAATTATAGTCACTTTCTTACTATATTTTTTAAAAAATTATATTTATTAAATTCAAAATGTGATTTGATAAATTTCTCCTATTATTTACTGTTTCTTAATCTTTGTGTCAAATAATAGTGGACAACTAGTATTGGACAAAGAGAAATAATTAATCTCTCAATTCATTTTTACTTGTTACTATTTTTTACTTTTTGAAATCAATTTAACTAATTTTCAAAACCAGATTAAAATAGTTAAATTATTTCTATATAACTAATACCTAATATTTGCATGTACCTAAACACCCTTAAAAGTTTTGAAGAAAACATTTTGCGTTTTATAGTCAATTTATTAAATTATTTCTGTTCAATAAAAAGTAGATTTATGTGGAAAAAAAAACTGTTGATTAATATTGAGAAGAATTTTGTGGCCACATGCCATTGGAATCATGTGACCCTGTTATTCCACGTTACTATAAAAGATGAAAGTAGTGGGACCCATATTGTCTTATGTGGCGATTTGTCCACAAAAAGGCTGCTGTTTCAGTTGATTATTCCAAGCCCACATTGAATGGTCCATATCGGCGGGCCCCATCACTTTGACTTTAAAGGCCCTAACTTTTCTTAAAGCCCAAACGTAAATGAAGCCCAATAAAGTTGCGACTATTCATTTCTTGTCTAATTCCTTTTGTGGTGGGACAAATGAGATACCCAACTGCCCACCGTTTCTATCTGTATTAATTGATAAAATTTCATGAAATAAATTTAATTATCAATTATCAATTATTATAAAAAATAATATTTATACTTTTTTAAAAAAGTATTTATAAGTGGCTATCTCTTTTGCTTTCATATTCATACTTTTTTTTACTATTCTCACATATTTGATATGCTAAGAGTATATGTATATTTTCATCGCATCAAGAAAGAAGAGACAGTGTTTTAGTGAAACTGCTTATCATCAGAGTAGATAGATACCACCAGATTTTAGAGTTTAATAAGTAAAATTATGACTTTAATAAATAAGATTGTAATCAAAAGCATTGTCACTTCCTCCGTGATATCATTAAGGGGTCGTTTGGTTTAGACACAAGTTATGATGGATTAGTTATTCTGAGGGTAGTTTTTATTGTTTGGTTGGTTTGACATATTCAAATTACTATTCATGGTATGATTTCTAAGAAGAAAATATTTGTTTAATAACATAATTGTTCATGTTAGAAATAAATTTTAACATATATGTATGCATTTTCATGATTATGCCATATGTTTTTAAAATTAAACTTCCGTTTTATTTAACTTAAAAATAAAACTTTCATCCTGTTTAGCTTTAAATAAACTTTTCATTTTATTTAACTTAAAAAAATAAAAATTTCATCTTATTTAGTTTAAAAATAAAATTTCCATCTTATTTAGCTTAAAAATAAAACTTGCATCTTATTTAGCTTAAAAA
>JAOTQR010000069.1:25601826-25639887 GCA_025774065.1 Solanum ossicruentum | reverse complement strand
ATTTCGACGAATGACATTCCCTGGTGAAGAATGGCTCCACCTATAAATATAATGGATAAATAAAAATGAATGAAGGGAGGAGTGGAAGAATTAGAAACAAAGTATATAAGACAAGAATATTCAAGTGGGATGGAGGGGACCAATAAACAATAAAAAAAGGTAAAAACAAAGGTCATAATTCAACAACCCATTTGTTGCTAAAATTAATCAGAATCTAATTATTAAAATTCATAGCAAATAATAATCTAAGACCTATGTTTTAGAAATCTAAGAAAAGGACCGCACGCTTGGTTGAATTGAATTTCAATCCATTTAATCCTAATTATTTCCCCCCTTTTTCTAGTCTTATTAATTATTCCAATATTCAACTTTTGAAAATTTTACAAGTTTTTGTGTACAGTCTTAGTGTAAATTGGACGTGGACGACATAATTAATAAGTTAGTTCATGAATGTTGAATATGTGTGAACACACGTAGAAAATTAAAAGAATTCTATGTACGTAACCATATGTATTATATGAGCCTTCAATTCAATGAATGCTCACCAACTTATTTTGAGTGGGGCTAATTACTGATTGACTAAGTCATGGCTAAATTAGTACTTAAGGAGTACTATATTTATTTTATATTTATATTTTATATTAAAGTCTTCGATTGGACCTAGGTTTAGTTCATTAATTTTTTTTTCACCGTCATTTAGTCATGACCTCATATTATATGACGAATAACTACTACCGCATTTTTCAAGTTGATATTATTGTAGTATAAAGTTATTTAGTTGACAGTAAAATATATAAAAAGAAATTAAATATTCTTTTTTAAAGTGATCAACAAAGTACTACAACAACAACAACAGTAGAATCCCACAAGTGGGGTATGGGGAGGGTGAAATGTACGCAGACCTTATCGATACCTCGTAGAGGTAGAGAAACTGTTTCCTGTGAACCCTTGTTTCAAAACGTATAAGCAGAAAATAAATTAGATATGGCAGGAACAAAATGTAAAGGAACGAAAAGAAGCTATAACTACTACTGAAATGCACAAATAAATATGTAAATATGATAAAGTTTATAAACATAGCACACAATAAAGTGATCAACAAAGTAGAGATAAAAATTTCTCAAAAGGAAAGGGTCAAAAGTTTTCTTTCATTAAGTTCTAAAATGGCGTTAGTGATATTCCCAATGCCTTTCTCATTTCTTTAGAGGACTTTTTTATAGGCTAACGAACTAAAGTCTATGCCTTAGTGTGAAAGTACGTATTAATTCTATAAAAATTTATCTAGTAGCACGTGTTTGAGCTTTGATAATGAGTTAGAGACTGATCAACACAAGATTTAAGGTTGATTAGATAGATAATGCTATACTCGAAATTAAATATTGATTTATTTGAGCTTCAATATAAGGATGCTTGATCAAATGAAAAGTAGTTTGTTCATTTTCCAAGTGTGAATTTTATTCCATATATTTAAACTATGATATAATTTAAATATATGATCTAGAACAATTCTTGAACCTTAATACCTAGAATTTCCTTTGGTTATATATAATACGTGAATTTAAGGTCGATTAAATATCATCTATTTATATCATATATGTATATAATATAATTTTTTATCAAAGAAAATATACGTAGTTTCCCTCCTGATTTTGGTTGGTAACTTTGGCCTATTTATTTATTTGAACTTGCATTGTATACGCATGATAAAAATTATCAAATATTTTTTGATTAGAATATTATTTTAATTTTTTTGACGTAGACCTTGAATTAAGAGAAATGATATTCCAAGATACGGGAAGAATTTACCTTTTGCTCCATTTTAAATTTTGTTAATTCTACTGAAGAAATTTATCTATTCAACATTTGTCAATAATAATAATCTATGTTGTTCGAATTTTTTAAAAGTGTCAGAGATACATATTGAATTCATCAAAAATAATATATTTTTGGGAAATTCAACATAAATATAGCATCAAAATTGAAAAATTCGTGTAACTTAGATAATAATTGGGAGGAGTAGTGAATTCAATTCTTGAAATTATATTTTTTAATTTGTTCCCACTTGACCATCACAAAAATTAATATGTACTACAAGAATAAAAGAAGTTCAGACTTGCCATATGCTTGTGATTAATCTATATTATTCATTAGACTACCCCTATATTTTCCAAAAATTCTTGATCCTTATTAGACATTAGTAATTTGACTATCTACACATTTCGTGATATATATGTACTTCCTAAATTTCAAACATAGTTAATAAAATAAATTCCTAATATATAGCAGTAATCTGTCTATACTATATTAAAAATGTGAAGATCCTTATAAATATTCAAATTGCCCTTTATTAAATACTTTGCTTTAGATAAAATCGTCTTTTCATAATTTTTCTTAATTTATTATTTTATTTTTATTTATTTAATTTCAAGATTCACTTTTAAATTAAATTTTTTTATATTTAGGACTACTCTATATAAATAATTTTGTAGCCTATTAATGAAAAGAAAAAATATTATTATTTTTCTAATATTTAAGACTTTAAAATTAACTAAAATTTTGATTATCAATTATTCTGTTAATAAAAATATATAGTATAACAAATTTAAAAAGGAAAAAGTAATTAAAATTACATGCACAGTGCTTAGCATCTGGTGCATCTCGGGGACCCAACATTGGATGAGACGGGCCCTGCTCTGATACCATGTTAAAGAAGGTCTTAGGCCTAACTCACACTCCAAAAGCTAGCTCAAAGGGATGAAGATTGACTAAACCTTATAAGGAGTCCACCCATTCTATTAAGGACCAATGTGAGACTTTTGTGTCTCAACATTTATGTATTCATAAACTATTAATATATCTTTATATTATAAGTAATCGAATTGATTTTTTTATTTTTATCCGTTCATTAGATTAAATTATTGCATCAAATTAATAATATTTATTTAATTTTATTTATATGAGTATTGTTTATTTTGATGACAAATAAAGTAAGGAATAAGTTAAAAATCAGTTAAGACTTAAGAGGTTATGGAACAAATCCACAAGTTTTGCCAAGGGTCAATTAATATTACATATATAATACAGTATTTGAAAAGAAAAAAATTTAAAGAAGTAATCTTTAGTTAACAAAGTGAAAAAGACAGGGAAAGTTAATAAATGAATAAAACAAATAAAATCTTAAACAAGTGGAGGCTAATTAAACGTCAATGTTCAAGTCAACTTTACCGCTGAAAATATTAATTAGTAATCATATTATGTTTAATTAATCTGGCAATAATCCATTGTGTAGCTAAAACTGGATAACTCACAGAAACACGTCAAAAAACAAATGAATCTTGTTTAATCATTATGCTAATTGAATGCACTTTAATTTAACTACTAACCGCACATAGTTAAATGAGTTAAATTGTACTTATCTTATTAATTTCTTTTTCTAATTAAGTTTATTTATTTCCCAGCTATAATTAAAACACAACTTTGACACGATGTTTACCGTTCATTGCATCTGATCTCATTTAATTTTTTTTTTTTATAATATGCTTACCGTAGAAATCAAGTTGATCCCTATGAACCCATTGTTTGTTTGTTTTTACGTTTTTTTTAAAATAAAACCTTGTGCTTTTAAAATAAAGATATAATGACTGTATAAATAGTTTTTGAGTTTAACTTATATACATTAATGATATGAAATTTGCATCAACACATCAAGTAAAAGATATATAAAAGTAATCTTTCATAAAAATGTGATGTTTATAATTTTGATACACATATATATTAGTTCTATTCAAATATATCTTGATTTTGAAGGGGGAAAATCATAAGAAAATAACTTATGTGTCGTTTAGTTTGAAGAGAAGTTATTTTTAAAATTAATTAATTTTTATCTGCATTGCAGAATTTTTAAAATGACATTTGCTCATAATTTTTTTTCATTTTATTTAGTACTAGAAAAAAGGATTGAGGGCCTCTAGATTTTTTTGGGTCAATTTTCATTATTTTAAAATAACTATTTGTGATGCTATTATTCAAGTATATGATAGAAACAACTGATTTAAAAAAAAAATAATTTTGAAAAATAATATAATGTTATATTTTGTCTCAAAAGTAACTATTTTGAAGCTACTTCTGGTATGAAATGTATTGACAATTTTCTAGGATTTCTTTTCCACCCCCCCCCCCCCCATCATTTGTTAAGTCTAGATTCAACTCTTGCTGATAGTCTATCATGCCGTCCATGTATTACTTCCTCAGTTTACATTTAATTATTAAATTTTAATTTGATATGTTTATTAAAAAAATGATTAATATAATAAATTCATTATTTTATCTCTATTAATTAATAGATTTCGAAATATATTTATTCATTATATATTTTCAAGATATTAACTCGATAATGGTAAACTAAGGGTATACTAAAAAAAAATTGTCCTACTTTAATTTGTCAAAAATTAAGTAAATATGAAAGTAAAATTAAAAGATTTTTGACTATTAAACGTGAGCAGAGGAAATATGATTATCTCTATCTAATCTAGAAAATTAAATGTGAAATTTCATTTTCTCCCCGTAAAGTCTAGATTTTCTTGATCGACATAAAATTTTGAATTACAATGAAATTATAGTAGTCAAAAGAAACAAAAAATTCGTTTAAAATTTTTAATTTAGATCAAGAAAATTTTAATTTCCTCCTTTCTCAAAATAAAGTTGAATTAGGTTTTGTCAAACAAGATTTTAACTATATTTAGAACTTATTAAATTCTCTAAAATTAAAATAATATTATTCTTATTGCCAAGAAAGAGTTTATGTTCCATACATTGACAATATATTAATTTGTTATTCTATCAACACTAATTAAATTTTCATAAACCGATAACCTGAAAAATAAAAAAATAACTTACAAATTAATGGCATAAAAAATTATTTATTATATAACTTAAATTCATCTTGAAATACACATATCTTACGCGTATTATACATATCAATTGCTGAATTAGTATTCCTGTTTTTTTAATGTGGATTTATTTTTTTTAATTTAAAAAATAATAAGTCTTAAAATCCAGACCTTGACAGGGAATTAAATAATATTGAGATAACGTGGAAAATGTTATTGGAAACGTGATAGGGAAGTAAAAGCCCACATTATACCCCCATTTAAAAGAAATAAATACATAGTATAATTCTAGTAATATTTTTTTAAAATTTATAAACAAGTATGTCGGCTGACGTGACAGAATTTAGATGGGAAGATTGAACCAAAATTCTACCTATTTATTTATTTGTGAAGACTATTATTTTATCCTCCATTCTATGCCCATGCCATTTGAATTAAGTCACTTTTTTTTATTATAAACAATAAAATTAAACGAAATTTTATAAGTGAAGTCGAAAAAAAATAATATGTATGATAGATTTTACTTTATTTTGAGAATATATAGATGTGTTTTTAAAAAATTTCCATCTTAAAGAAAGATGAAGAAGAGTCAATAACAATACATAAAAATATATTATTTTATTTCACTTTACGTGACAATCTTTTTATTTTAATTCATTCAAGAAAAAAGTCATCTTACTAGAATTAGAATGATTTGACTTTGAAATTATCTTTTTACATTTAATGAAATAACTTTTAACCACAAAAGTATCTATAAATGATTTTAGACCATAAATTTCAAAAAAAAATAATTTGTGAATACATTGTCAAGTCAAACAGTATAAAATGGGATGGAGGAAGTAATAATACTTATAATACTTCATTCGTTTAAAAAAGAATAACTTGATTTGACTTGGTACAAAGTTTAAGAAAATAAAGAAGATTTTTTAATATTGTGATTTTAAATTAAAGTTATATCAAATGTACAAAAATGTCTTTTAATCTTGTGACGTTAAATATACCATGTAAAAAGTTAAATTAAAGATTCATCAAAAAATGACAGATGTTATTATTTTTTAAACAAACTAAAAAATAAAAGAACTCATTTTTTTAAAATAAATACAGTAAAACAATCGAGGCTTAAAATACACACGGCGATAATAGAAATCTAAAAACAAGTAACTTCAAGAATGTCATTTAATAGTTAATGAAGTGTGTTGAAAACCATAAGATTTAACATTTATTGAAATGAATCGCGAATAAGCTGACTCAAATATTACAATTATAAAAAGAAAAATAAAAATTCAAAGCAATACAAGAATTGTATTAATACTAATACGTCCAATATTCTATCCTAATTTTCCACCTTTATAGATAAAGAATTAATTTCATGTGTTTTTGTCTTATAGGATGTGTTTCTTTCTAGTTTCCTTGGTGCAGGCTTGACTTTGACTAGTAAGAAAGAAATTCAACAAACAGGATATGGGTCGACAAGAAAAGCAAACTCACTAAATTAATTAATTCAAAAAAATTTTCCTGAATATACTAATTTTACATCCCATCATCCCTTCACGTTTTTCACAACTATAAATAAGCTGTGAAGAATGCCCAAAGCGCTTCAGCTTTCAACTCCAATCCCCAAATTACATACCTTCATTTCCTCTCTTAAAAGCAAATGGAATTCACAAGTTTAGTTGATACTTCATTGGATTTGAACTTTAAACCTCTTCGAGTTATCGATGAAGCACCGGTATGTGGGAGCAGTATAAAAGATTTACTATCTATAATCATATTCATTTAATGTGGGAGCTGTATAAAAGATTTACTGCATACAATCATATTCTTTCATTTAATTTGATCTAATTGTCATTTCATTTTGATTTCAGAAACAGGAAGTTGAGAATAATTTCATTGGGCTTGGAAGAGATCTAGTGCCTGCCAAAGATGAGGTTTGTAGTGGATCCAGAATTTGAAGTTTATGTGTTGTATCTGATTTCATTCACATATATACGGGTGGATCCAGAATGTGTGAGCTATGTAAAGGATTCACTACATATATATTAATGTGGAAGCTGTATAAAAGATTCACTACATATACGGGAATTTAAATCTGATTTCGTTTTTGTATTGTGTTTTGCTCAGGCTGGTGATTTAATGGAGGAGCTTAATAGATTAAGTGCGGAAAACAAGAAATTGACGGAGATGTTAACGATTATGTGCCATAATTACAATTCATTGAGAAATCAATTGACAGAATATTTGAGCAAGCAGAATAGTGGAACTGATCATGGTCAGAGTAGCGATGGATCGAAAAACAGAAAAGTTGTAAACAATAACAATGAGATCGTGAAATCGTCAGTTCAAGTGTTGAACTCAGAGAGCAGTTCGAGTGATGAAGATGCTTCTACAAAGAAACCAAGAGAAGAACACATTAAAACTAAGACTTCTCGAGTTTATATGAGAACTGAAGCATCTGATACTTCTCTTGTAAGTTTTGAAATTAATTAGTTTGTTGTTCATTTATTAGAAACTGTAGCTAAACAGCGAATTTATTTGTTGCAGATAGTGAAGGATGGATATCAATGGAGGAAATATGGACAGAAAGTAACAAGAGACAATCCGTCTCCAAGAGCTTATTTCAAGTGCTCTTTTGCTCCTACATGCCCCGTCAAAAAAAAGGTATACAATTTTAGTTGTTCATGATTTAATAGTTTCTGTTTTATGGATTGTTAATTCAATTTTTCTGATGGTTAAAGTATTCTAAAAATGTTAACAACAACAAAAACATATCCAGTCGACTCCCACAAGTGAGGTCTGGGAAGGGTATAATGTAGGCAGATCTTATCGCTACCTCACAGAAGTAGAGAGACTGTTTTCTGTGACCCTCATCTCAAATTCTAAAAATGATAACAAATATGAAATATCGCAAGTCATTTTCGATTAGGAAACAACTCTAACAACTAGCTGGAGAAATTAAATAATTAGCTAAGCTGACTTTCCTTGAAGTTTCTTAGTTCTAGTAGCTGCAGCTTCCAGATATTTTATGTATTTGGCGGCCAGATTTAGATTCAAACTGAACTAAATTATTATTTTTGACTTGAACTATGTAAAATATAAATAGAAATTTAACTCTCTTTTTCCACTTCTTGATAAAACATTTCTTGTTCGGAAAATCCTAAGAATGAGTAGTATTATCCCCTTGAATGTCATTATTTTGAACATACGATAAAGATTACACTTATTCTAAATTTAATGACATACGTGGTGTTAATTTTTCAGGTGCAAAGAAGCGTGGAAGACCAATCGATTCTAGTTGCAACATATGAAGGAGAACACAACCATTCTAAAGTGGATAGTTCAGGTCCCATTGCAACTACTTCTCCATCTAGCCGCTTTAACCCGAAAAATAATGTTCCATCAGGATCAGGACCAACGTTTACACTTGTTGATCTGTCTGAACCAAAAACATTTCCACAAAATGACCCAAAGAGACAAGTGAATAGTAATACAAGTACAAGCAATGCAAGTGGTCAAAAGCGCAAATCACCAGCAAGTGATCAGCAGCAGCAAAATAGACCAGAATTACAACATTTCTTGATAGAACAAATGGCTTCTTCATTGACCAAAGATCCAAGTTTTCAAGCAGCCTTAGCCGCCGCCATTTCTGGAAAATTCTTACAAAATAATAATAAGTGATGAAATAACCAAATTACTAGTAATATTATTGATAGCTGTTCAATGTTTTTCAAGTTGATACACATTGAAATGTTCCAGAGAAAGACAGCCCACTAGGATGTGTTGTTTGAAATGTAAATAGTGTTACTATAATTGTCTTTTTTGGGCAACAGAAAGTAGGTTGGACTAGGAAATGCACGTGGAAATGGGATAGGCTAATTTTCTATATCAGCCTATACTAGTTAGGTGGTGCCTTTCAGTCTCACAAGATTGAGACTTTGGTGGCCTTTATTAAATTGTTGAAATTTCCTCATTTATGCAATTTGCTCAAATAAACATTTAATAATTTGATTTATGGTCCTTGCTTTTTGCGTAGAATATATATGCATGTTTGGTACTATATCATATAACTTTCCCCAACGAACATGCCTCTATAACTCTTGACTTGTTTTACTTTTTCATGTGTGAATAAAGTCAATATTGATTTGCTAAGGGTGTGAGTATTTTAGAAAATCCGCACACCCAAAGTAAATAACATTATATAATGTTAACGATATTTTTGAACTGTTTTAGCACAATAAATTCGACTAAAGTCAAGAAATGGAGGCCATGTTGAAGTCAAAAGAAGAAAAGACTACACGTGAACTGAATTTCTTGTTCATTGGAGAAGGGAGAATTTAGGAGAAGAAATTTCTTGAGCTAAGGATCAAAACTATTCAGGGTCATTGTGAGAATATGAAGTGAAATTAACTAAACTTGGTTGGCCTAGTGGTTAGCTCACTAGGTCGCTTAAGCAAGTGTTGAGAGTTCGATTCCCGCCTTGTGCATGCAGTAGCTAATTGACCAGCGACAAACCCTTAAATGGAGCTCACATCCGCGGAGGATTAGTCCTTGGTCTGTCCTGTTGGCGAATACCTTGGGAAACTAAAAAAAAAGTGAAATTGCTCTTGGTTTCTAAAGGTTAACATCAGCCACTTGATGTCATTGTTTCAATTTTTATATCCCATTGATAAGACAAGAAATAATTTCTCGTATTATAATTCAATAAAATTTCGTAAGTGAGATTTAGAAAGATGGGTGTACATAATGTTATTTCTATTTTGTGAGATAAATAAGAAAATTATTTTTGACAGACCCTCGACTCAAGTAAAACATAATAGTTAGTAGTAATACAAAGTAAGCTAGAGACCACACACAACATAATGTAGAAAAGTATTAGTCAATGACAATTCCCTAATTTGGTCTTTAACTTTCAATAATCCAAACATTTTACATTCTAGTTCCCACATTGTAATCCAGTCAACTCTATAATTTTTTTTTCCTTAAAACCTTTTCATCTTGCTCATGTTTGACCTGGTCCCGTTACATTAAGATTTTAATCAAAATTATATACAATCTCCAAGCTATTTCCTGTTAATTTTTCATTTTTTTTGGCCTCCCTATCCCATTGTCATCCCTACTAGATAGATACAGATAGATTATAGTCTAAGATGTACACAACAATGGTAAAAAATAATAAGCAAGGTCATTTGTACACAAGCACTTGCCGCCCTTTCAACTGTATCGCAACCAAGGGCGCAAAGCTACCAAATCTACTAGGAGTATAAATTACATTGCACTATTACTTTGAACACATTTCACTACGTGGATAAATTGAAGTCATCAATAGCTCTTATAAGGCCCATCTCAGTTTCATCCTTGAGTTGTTGCTTCACTTCAGTCTTGGCTGCAAGGCCATCATCTTTGTTCGTTCCATCACTTGCAGCTATGCAATCATGAAATCTGAAGCAACTAATGAGATGGTCGTTTGTGATTCCAGCTACTTGCATGAATGAGTACACGACAGTAGGTCCAACGCCTCTGAACCCTCTTTTAACTAGGTCTTTACTTATCCCTTCAGCTTTTGATGTCTTCATTGGAACCTGCCTTGCATATCGAAACTGACCAACTATAGGTTTGTTGTTCACAAAACCCCATATGTATTTATCAAAAGATCCAAGTTCATTGATGATCTGAGAGGATAATAAGAGCATGACATCAAAAAACATTCTCAAGTAACAACTCCAAAATTACTACTCACTGTACAACTACGAAGCCAGTTCAGGACTGTCCTTTGACTCTATTAAGCAGCGAATCATGACTCTCTTTGACGACAACCTTCTAAAGATTTCTTTCAGATTTTAACTACAAAAAATGATTTAATACTATAATGGCAGGATGTTGAGGTGCGAAATTCGAAGTGAAATTTTTGATTTGCCTGTTCTTTATGTTTTGAATATGTACATTGTATTTTGATGACGAACGAAGATTCTATATCAAAAGATGTAAAAAGCCACTACCCAAATTTACAAAAATATTAGATCTTTTGACCAAAAAAATTTTGAAATGATGTGTATTCTAATAAAGTTTTATTTCTCTTACTCCTTTCAGAAGCCCTTCTTGACATTTAATACCTATCTTCTAGAATGAAATAACTATTGAAGCCACAACTAATGCCTTATATTTCACAAGCACATCATATCTATAATTTCTGACTTTAGAAAACATATCACATTCAGCTGCCAAATATTTTGAAAATTTTGCACCCAGTACAGAAACCATCAATTTCCAGGGAAACAGGTTAGCAACATCAAGACTTTCTGCTCAGTACAGCTGATACAATAAATGCAGATCAACGATCAACTCAACAACTTTTGAACTTTGAAATAATCTGTGGCTAAGAAGCAATTTCCAGTTGGGTTCCAAGAGCCTTCATTTACTTAATGTAAAGTTGATAGTTATCTTGGTGGGATATCTAAGAACCGACATTTTGACTTGTGAAAAACTGAAGGTTTTAAGAGCCAAGAAACTAAGTTTCAAAAAGATTATCCTAATTAATACACTTTCTCCTAGCTGTACAAGGAAGGTTTTTCTTCTTCAAGACAAGGACAACTCAGTAAGAGAGAAAACTTGCACATACCTTACAGGTCTGGCGTGCATTTTCAATAACTGCCCGTAGCTTTACCTCTGATAAAAGAGTGCTAGCAGGACTTCCTAGCGGTGCTATCTTCTTCTCATTTAGTTTTGAGACGGCAACTGGGTCAAAATTTTGAAAGACTTCTCTGCATAACAAATAGTTCAAATTGAAGCAGCAGCTTTTGTAAGACTACCAGATATGAAATGATAACTCATTTTCTGCTACTCCAGAGCACTGCTGCAGAATGTACCTAAACATATGTCTTTTACTGAGAATTGCCGGCCATGAGAGTTCCGCTAATGCAGTGCATAGACTGAGAAGTTCAAAGAGTTTTCTGCAAATAGTACTAACCCAGACTCAGAAGACTATCAGATTTAATTGCCTTGTTTATTGCAAGCTGCAACAGAATACTCCATCCGTCCAACAATAGTTATCCACTATTGACTTGGCACAAGTATCAAAAAGTAGTAAATGATAGGGATAATTTTACCAAATCATCTTTTGAATATAATAAATACAGTGTCTTGAAAAACGTAATAGAGAAATGACTATAATTAATGACAAGGATAAATTAGGAACTAAGTGTAAAATCATCTCTTGATTTTATAAAGTGGACAAGTATTGTTGGACATCTATTTTTAGTAAAGTGGACAAATAATGGTGGGCAGAGGGAGTAAGAAAATAGGAAGTAGGAGTACGCACTTGTCATCGTGTACTGGAACTCCCCATTCCTCGTCATGAAAAGCAGCATAGGATGGATCTTTTGGCAAAATGAAATCAATTAGCAGAAGGAACTGATAAGAACACAATATCTAATTAGCTATATGAATCTTTGGTATCTTTTCCACTCTATTCCAACCCATTTTATTCCACTACCAAATTATTTGTTTTACAAGCCAAAGTAAGTTTTCCCCAAAAGTAGAGATTATATTAATCTCGCACTTACCCATACACAAGACACATACCACCAGAATAGGAATCCTAACAAACAATAGACTTATATGAATCCTTTGTGCTCAGAATCCATCACACACATGGAAAATTCATCATGATCAACTTGTTGGAAGACGGATAACTTGTTTCATGTAGGACTAGAAACTGGAGGTAGAGAGCAAGATCACGTTACATTATACACGTTTGACAAAATGGAATAGAGATGTAGATACACATGTATTTATGCTCTATGTACCAATTCTTTTTTAATGATAGTGGTGTCTAGGACAACTTGTGCACACCTTGACTATTCCGCCTATTCCGCCAGGTACCTACTAGGCTACTACCTCCCACCAAGACAAATATTAGATAACTATATCCATCAAGGCTAAGATAGATGAGAAGAAATCACCTAGTGGTCTCCACTAGAATTTGAACCTAAAACCTCATGATTCTCCTACCATACCTTGTGTGCTTATGTACTTGTTCTAGTATTAGGTATGTTGCCAAACACTTTGACTTTTCTTCATTATATTAATTAGCTTTCCTGCCCTAAGGAAACAAGATAATTCAAAATGATTCTTCCCCTTAACAGGATACAGGAAATAGTGGATTTAATTTCCCTGATTCTAACATGGTTTTTCTGCCCCTTCCACCCTTTTTTTAAAAATATTGTCATAGATCTCCTATCTTTAAACTCAAAATTCTTATCATTAGGAGGAGACATACTTAGTGAGCGTACGGATTGGCCTTTTTTTTAGGTGCTTTTGATTTTTAAGAACTTTTGAATTATTAGAGGTGTTTGGCAAAGACATAAAGTGCTTTAAAGCACCTTAATTTCGCCTTAAAATGTACCCAAAAAAAGCCAAAAGCCAAAAGTAGGTAGGAACCTACTTTTGGCTTTTAAGTAACTTAAAAAAAGCCTATCCAAACACCCCCTTAGTTTAATTCTAATTACTAATTTGAAACTAGATAATATTTATTATTAATAGACTTTTAAAGATTTTGAAATTCTTAGTATAGATTGAAGTATCTATTTATCTAAATCTAATTATGTATAATACATGCAAATAATACAGGATTGTAGGACTAAATTAATGAATTTATTCATGCAGTAACTATCTCAGTAAAAAGGTATAGTCAGTAATCATACTGTAGCCATTAAAAAACAACCAATTGTGCACCGTACAGTGGCCAGAAGTTCATGCGATCTATTCAGCAAATATTTTTTATTTTAAGTCGGGCACTGCCAGGAACTCTAAAAGGACATTTTTGTCTAATGGAGCAGTGTCAGAGTTGATATGCCCATCAGAAGCACTTGGACAATGATTCCTCAATGTATCATTTGGAAGGAAAGGAATTAGAGATGCTTTGAAAGAAGATCAACTTCCATACAAACATTAAAAGTTGGGTGTTTATTAGATCTTTTTGCTTGGAGTTACCTTCTTGTTGTAAGTAGTTCATTAGATCTCCTAGATTTTGTAAGACCCTTGAGCAGTTAGGGTTTTTACTTATTAGGACACTTGCCTTTTTTTGTAATCAATTATACCCTCTGGATGATTGATCTAATCAAAGCTTACCTTACTAGATTAAAAAAAAAAAGAAAAAAAAGGACCCCCCCCCCCAAATGTTTTGGACGGTGACAAGGCTCTGCCAACACGCTCGCCTTTTTGAATTGAGGCACCAATTTATACCAAAATCTTAAAATATTTAATTATATATATAAATATCCAAAATCTCAATAGCAATAACATATATTAGCAAATATTTCAATCCAAAAAGGCAAAAACTAATAATAGATAATATACAACACAATTATATTAATAAAGAAGGATTACAAACTTTTTGAAAAAAAAAATTAGGCAGAAACTGAGTTTCAGACTTTCAATTGCTGGAACAGAGAAAACATGAAAAAACTAAGAAGAAAAAGAGAAGAACCGAAGAAGGAAGAAAAAAAAGAAAACTACATCGACAGTCTCACAGGTCGCTGAGAAAAAAGAAGAGAAGAACGGAAGAAGAAAGAAGAAAAAAAAGTTACCTGGAGAAGAAGCAAAGTGGAGAATCAAATGGAGATGCCGAGAAGCGAAGTCCAAACAATCAACTGTCGTAGAGTAGCAATGGAGAAAGAAATGAAGAAAAGAAGTCGCGCAGGTCTCTTTTTTCCAAATAAACCCTAGGAAGTTTTTTTTATTATTAAAATTAGGGTATTTTTTAAATTAAATCAAAAAGGTGATGCCTTAGCGCCTCGTCGCCTTACGAGCGCCTTTCTTATTAGCGCCTCGCCTTGACCGTAAAAGCGACACACCATCGCCTTGCCTCGCCTCTCGCCTTAGGCGGCGAGGTGAGCGCCTTTCACAACTGTCACCACCACAATAACAAGGTTTAGAAACAACTCATTCATCTCATAACAGGTTTAGACTCAAAAACTACTGGGAAAGTGGCAAATGAGAATTCCTAGCAAAGGTGCCAGAAAGCAGCTAACAACGCCATAAACACTAAAACAGTGTTGTAAAAGGTGCTCGCCTCGTCACCTAAGGCGAGGGGATGGTGTGTCGCCTTTTACAGTCAAGGCCAGGCACTAACAAGAAGGCGCTTGTAAGGCAAGAGGCGAGGCGCGGCGCTAAGGCGCCGCCTTTTGATTTTAATTTAAAAAATACCTAATTTTAATAATAAATAAAACTTCCTAGGGGTTTATTTGGAAAAAAAAGACCTGCGAGACTTCTTTTCTTCACTTCTTTCTCCATTGCAACTCTATGACAGTCGATTGTTTGGAGTTCGCTTCTCGGCTTCTCCATTCGATTCTCCACTTCGCTTCTTCTCCAGGTAAGTTTTCTTTCTTCTTTCTTCTTCATTCCTCTTCTTCTTTTTTTTTTCAGCGACCTGCACGACTGTCACTGTAGCTTTCTCTTCTTTTTATTCCTTCTTCTTCTTAGTTCTATCATGTTTTCTCTGTTCCAGCAATTGAAAGTCTGAAACTCAGTTTATTAATACAGAGCAACTGAAAATCTGAAACTGAGTCTGAAACTCAGTTTCTGACTAATTTTTTTAAAAAAAAATTGTAATCCTTCTTTGTTAATATAATTGTGTTGTATACTATCTATTATTAGTTTTTGCTTTTTTGGATTGAAATATTTGTTAATATATGTTATTGCTATTGAGATTTTGGATATTTATATATGCAATTATATATTTTAAGATTTTGGTATAAATTGGCGCCTCAATTCAAATAAGCGAGCGCCTCGCCGCGAGGCGAGGCAGAGCCTTGTCGCCGTCCAAAACAATGCACTAAAATAGAGATACAATTCCAATGATGATTTAATAATACTTGGAAATAGTTATGTTTTAAGCAGGGCAGACTGGAACTTCTAAAAAGCCACGCATGGTCAATCACTTTAATCTCCAAACGCCAAGCGTATAATTCCATCACTCCTCTGACCATGTTTTGACAATATAGGAGATAAGGAGGAATGAAAATAAGCAAAGGGGAAAGAATGTTAAACGGGATACAGGTTGTGTTTCAACAAGGATGTTAATGTAAAAACTATGCAGCCATCTCTATAAATATTTATCATAAATACATAATACACATATTAATAAGGTTAAAGAAGAGAAATAAAATAGCACATTAGTGTAGTTTAAGTGCATCGAATCCTCAATATCTATTATGTTCATTTGATTTTGACCCGTTCATTCAGTTACTCAACGAATTGAGATTCTTTAACATCAAAGGTTCTTTATTTTTGTGCTGATATACAAATTTCTTAACAGACTAAATGCCTTGTAGAAAATATTGAACTTAACATAAGCATATTCAGTACTCAAAGAATCCATTGTATGCAGACCTTCAACCTATTGCATCCTTTTTTCTTTATTCAGGCCTGAGACATAAAATGATAGCAAAGTCCATAAAAGGAGATTATGAGACCTAAAACCAAATGATCGAAGTGTTCAACGTGCATGGATAAATAATGTGTTTACCAACGTTTTGCACTTCCCTCGAATTCATCCCAGAAAAGGTGAATTTTCCTCAAACCTTTACATAGAACCTCATAAAACCAGCATGATTTCATACCTGTCCTCCAGCCAACTGTTAGCTAGTCTATGTAATAATTAGGAATAAGTTCAAGTAGGTTTAACTTCTTTACGTTTTTTGGTGTAAAGTGTAACATAAAGAAGAGGAAGCTCAGTTTGTGGACTATATAGGACTTCTGTAATTACTTTCAGTAAACGTGAACTTTTGGAGGTGGCTGGCATACCCATGATACCGAGGAATGCAAAATTACTAGTTTGAAAAACAAAACAAAAAATTAGCAATAAGACACACATCAAACCTGGAGAACTCATCACTAATCAGTTCAAAAGATATTCACCAAGCCAGTTGTCAGTTCACATAAAGACTGGTGTGACATGATGAGCCATGTGGGGGTACTTAAAGAAGCATGCATGTGCGTCATGGCTACAAACTGATTAACAGATTGACCTTTACCAGAGGATCCTCTTTTAATACCTAAGGAAATGAGTTTACAGTTTAGATACCCTCATTAGGCATATATGGCATGTTAGATAATGTCAGGTACAGATGCCGATGACCTTCCAATTGATGAAGGAGAAAATCCTCTCTATTTCACCATTTTTCGACAGTCCGTTCATCACACAAAGCACTATATCACCATTCTTCCGCATTGTCTATTCATCAAATGAAAAATTGAAACCTAAGTGACTTCCTGAGGGCCTAAGAAGGTGTATGCTATTAGTTTCAAATTGATTTCACCTTCTTCCCGTACTAGGTCAAGTGGCAGTTCTTCATTCCCTCATGCAACACCAAGAATGGAATCAAATTCTAACTTTATGAACTAAAGAAAAAAGAGAAAGTTGGAGACAGGAATGTAATTAAATTCCAAGTTCAGGAAGAAAAGGAAAAGGATGGTAAATTTTTAGTATGAACAATCAAAGATGAGCATATTTTCTTAGATTAATTTGAGCAGGCAATAAAGGAAAGCATATAAACTATCAATTAGCAAATCTGTAATCTCTAGTGTACCCATGATAACCCTATTTGTATAGAAGATCGAGTTTCTTACGTAGAGAACCATATTTTTGTAGTTTCTCTACTTTTTGATATTTGGCTACTATACGGGGCTTCCCCATCACTTTTCTTAAATGGAAGTGGTGGGGTTTCGTCATCATTAATTTTTTACTTACCTTATATATATGAATAAGGAAATACGGTCAATTAGTGACCAGATTGCTCATACCTTAAACTAGCCACTAGAGTAATAGCCTTAGTATCCTAAACTTATCTAATACAACAGATACGACTGGGATATAATTAGGAATTCAACTCACATAAAACATCAGTTTAGTGAAATATCCATCCATGATAACTTATCCGAAAAAGAAAAAGTTAAATCCATAAATGCTCTTCAATTACTAACCACAAAGTAGTTCATAATCACAATTAATAGCATTGATACTGGATTGGCCGCAGGAATAATAGAGAAATGTCAAGCTGGTATCCAAAAGCCTAGTGGTTTATAACAAATGGTGGCAGGCCTGGATTATAACAGCATGGAAACACAAGGATTTTCAATCCACTGCTTAGCTGATACTAAGAACTGGAATCACTCTCCCTAACTCAGCTGAATGCAGAACTAGCTCAGTCCATCATTTGTTGCCCTAACTGAAGTGGGGAAATGCAGCATATTACCAATTTCAAAGAAAATGAAGTGAGGAGACCCAAACCCTATCTACAGTTTGACATATTCGTATTCTAGCAAAGACCTACATATTCCAATTCTCCACTGCTAGTGGATTGTTAAGAGTCCCACGTTGGTTGAGGAATGGACGGGTGGTCTGCTTATATGGACTTGAACAATGTTCCCCTTGTGAGCTAACTTATGTGGTTGAGTAGCTAGAAGGACAAAAAGATGAACCACCACAGGCAAATGCTAGCCTCCCACAAGTTTAGCAATGCCTTAGCCTTATCAAGACACTGCAACTGTACATGTTCTACAAACGAAATGCAGCATCACAGAAATAGACATACCAGTATTTGGGGTCACCCAAGCACACCTTTTCTTTACCGCTGAAGCATCAGCCGGATTGGGACTTGGAGACAAGCTCTCAGCTTCACCAACAGTTTTTCCAATTTTCTCAGCCTTAACCACTTTCGGACTACTACATTGCTTTCTCCGTCCAGCCGTCGGCGTCACACTACCACGGCTCAATTTCCCCGTCGTTGATGCTCGGCTATGAGAAGAATCCGTCGAAGCATCCGAAGAACAAGATGCATTAAGCGACAAATTAGGCCTCATCATCAATGACCTATGGTCCTGTTGCTGTCTCAAAATAGAAGGCACAGCACCTCCACATTTCTTCGAAGCAGCCACCGGAGAACGTGATTCCGGCAAGGAATCAGTTCCCTCAAATTTCTTACCCTTAGACTCTTCACTTTCAAGTGCCTTCTTAACAGGCTTCTCAACAGGCTTCCGCAATTCAACGGATCTAGCCTTGTTACCCGCCGGACCGAGAACTGATCGGACTTCGGAATCAGCATTGTTCATCAATTTAACCCTAGGGCCTCCAGACATTGAAGCAATTACAACTCCTCGCAACTAGGAATTCGTCGAACTTAGCATGAATTTCAAGTTTTGTGCTTTGCTAGGGTTGAAGAAGCAACAAAAACATGGAAGAGAAAACGAAGGTGCATTGTAATTGTGTTGACCGGAAAGTAGAGGATTAAAACCCTAGAGAGTGAGAGAGTAGATACATTATCGCCGAGGAGAAAATGGTGACTGTCCGATCTGGGAAACCAACGGCGACTTCTTTAAGGATGTTTCTAGAGAGAGAGAAAATACTACGGCCCTTTCTTTCTTCACTTGCATTTTAGCGTGATCATCAAAAGTAACCACTTATATTTCGCCACGTAATATTAACTTCTATTAAATTATTCTTATTAATTAAATTTTCGAAAATATAAATTTAATTACGTAGTAATTTTATGTTATTTCTGATAAAAAGTAATATTAAAAAGAAAAATTATGGAGATAAGTAAATATATATTAATTAATTAACTATCATAGCTATAGTTTGAAACTTTGAATTAATTATGGCTCGTACCAAACATTTAATTGTAATTACATGTTGAGTTTTGTATAATTCGCGCGATTTATACAAATGTTGCGTGCGATTATACAAAAATTGTGCACAAATCAAAGTGTATAACGAAATATACAAATACTATGAATTAGCGAATGATACAAATATTGTGCATAAATTGTATTAATATATAAACGTTGCACAAAAATCGTAAATTATGCAAACGTCTACAAATTCTGTACAAATTATACCAATGTTGTTATAACCATAGTTATGAAATATAATTATTAAAAATATAACTATGGAGTATAATTAAAATATTTTTAAATGATTATATGCGAGAATTTCTCCATTAAAAAAATACTCAATCCACCGTGTAACAAGTATTACTTAAACTCTTTTTTACTTTAAATAAGAAAAACATTTTTTCTATTTTAATATTTATGATATAGTTTTACTGAATACAAAATTTAAGAAAAATGACAAGATTTTGCAATGTTTCAAAATTTTTTGCTCTTTCATCTTCTCAATTTACTTTGTATTTTCTTTTTTGAAAGTAGGTGTTCTATACTTTATTGAAAGGCAAATTATAGCTTTTTTTGAAGTGACATACTTTGGAATAATAATACTATTTGACTATGAAATTAGAATTAAAAAAGGATATGCTACCTACGAACCCTTGAATGCCTTGTTTAAGACTAATTGAAAAACAAAACATAATTGGACCAGTTTTAAACCCAAAAAATTAATAGGAAAAGGGAATTTTGCCAACTTAAAGCACAATTTATTCAATTATTACGGATATGTACGAATCTAATTATAGAGGTTAATTATTGTTCATATATTTATCGCGGAAATAATTAAGGAATATTAATTCTCTACATATTTTAATTTAATTAAAGATCTTCACATTTTAGTTATGATCATAAAAGGAAAAGAAAATAAGTAAGACTGTTTATAAATTACTCTCTCGGTTCATTTTTAGTTGTCATTGTTGCATTTTTGAAGGTCAACTTGATTAAACTTCAAAGTTAAATTGAAGTAACTAAATTTAATATTTAAAATCTAAAATTTAAATGGTTGAAAACTATACAAAAAATGTTATAAGTTACAATTCTTTTCATATTAATATGATGAAAAAATACATCTTAAAATATTGATCAAAGTTTATATTAGTTTAACTTCGATAAGTAAAATAGTAATAAGTAAAAGAAAACGGAGGAAGTATAAGTCAAAATATGAGTGATATATCCAAGCTATTTTAGTGAATAAGACAAAGCCTAAGAATTTACTTTTTCCCTTTTTAAGATCTAATCTCTTTTGCTGTATATAATCCTTTTCTTTTTCCTTTTGATCTCATCATTGACTCTGTTTATAATCTTACTTTTTTGACTAATTTGTACACTAATCACAATTTAGTAGAGTTCATTTCCCTTTCATGCATCTTTTTCTCCTTGATTGCGTATTAAGCAATCTGGTTTAGGAAAGCTATTGCTGATTCTCCCTATGATGGAGCAGCAATATAGAGTTATTATTTGGATTAACACAAGTAATAAAAGTCAAAGATTTTGATGGGATGAAATTAGTTCCCTTCGTATATCTAGCCTTATATTTATGAATTCATGTGAACGTAATAATTTTTGTTGATAATTATATTATTACTTTAAGATTATTATAGAAAGTCATAAGTTTTAAATTTTTTATCTGCCTTCACTTTCATGTTTAATCAAAACTTTCAGGTTTGAGTTTTGTGAGGAAATTAAATAACTAAATTAGCTCAAAAAGGTAGCTCACGAGAAAAAAATATGTCCAAATCATATATTAAAGAGACTATTTGTCTCTTTTTTTTCAATTTTTGTGGGACTTTGTAACACTCTCACTAGACAGGATATCAGGTGCGTGGCCAATTTGATCAAAGAGTCCATCATCCTAAATATAAGATGGGTCATGCTTTGATCTTGGATCAAACTTAATCAAGGTTGAGCTAAGTGAGAGTTTGTGGGTTCGAATGAACCCAATAATTTTTTTTATAAATCCTATCTACATATGAAAAAAATATTACTCTTTTTTTCGAACCTCAAACTCCTAATCCTAATTAACCTCTGAATTTAACTGAAAACTCATGAGATAACATTGTTCAAGTCATATTACAAAGATCACTCGTCCTTTCTTCTAACATGAAGCTCTTCAACAGTTCATACTAAAAAAAATTATAATAGAAAATACTTTTCACTTATACAACGTTGCAAATCTAAATTAGTTAAATTGTAATCATCCGAATGATCGATACCGGATGAAAAAAAAAAGCAGTAAAAGACAAGGCTGGAACAAAAGGGAGAAACAGTAGGCCCTACTTATCTAACAACATTCACACATTCAAATCCAACGTCAGCTTCTGCTATAGTTTTTTAGCTATCCCCAAAAAAGTTGCAGAAAATTATGATACACAAAAATGGCTACTACTACTACTACTCTACTACCTAAGTCCATTTCTCCATTCTTTACTAATCCACCTTATTTTCCTATAACCCATGTTACAAATGTCCCTTTCTTGAACACCAATCCATTGGACACCACTTTTTCCGCCAGAAAATCAGGGAAGTTTCGCCTCAATGCCAGGGAAAAAAATCCATGGCTTGACCCTTTTGACTATGGTGATGATCCTGACATGGAGTATGGTTCACTTTTTGCTGATGGTAAACAAGATGAAGATCCAAGGCCTCCTGATAATCCAGATAACCCATATGGATTCCTCAAATTTCCAATGGGATACTCTGTTGAAATTGCTTCATTGGGTTTGAAAATTAGAGGTGATGTTAGGAGATGTTGTTGTGTTATTGATGGTGGGGTTTATGAGAATTTGCTGTTTTTTCCAGCAATTCAGATGATTAAGGATAGGTACCCTGGTGTTCAAGTGGATGTTCTTGCAACAGCCAGGGGAAAACAGACATTTGAGATGAATAAAAATGTGAGGTGGGCTAATGCGTATGATCTGGATGATGATTTTCCTGAACCAGCTGAGTATACAGATATGGTTGGAATTCTTAAGGTTTGCCTCAATTCATCGTTTAAACAAGTTGTTCCATATGACATCTGACTCTTGATGTATACATGTAATCGTTATATTACTTCGTCAATGGGTAGAACTTAAATTCGTTCCCTTAATCGTGTAGCTAAAGTGACTATTGAAGAATGACAAAAGTCCTACATCAGTTTGGACAGTCCTCCTCCTTTGAGCTAGCTTTTGAGGTGTGAGTTATGCCAAATACGTGATTTTACAGTGACCTTGGGGTGGTCCTAGTTTAACTGCACCTATACTAATCGACTTTAAACTGCTTGTTACTATTTTTAATATTTGCCTGGAAAAGGCTGGTGCTGTGCTTACAATCTTGATACAATAACATATTGAGTGCTTTCTGGACCTCCCTGATGTGGTGAAATTTTGATTAACATACTAACCATACATTTGTAGATGATCAAAAGTTGAGCAGAATATGTTTGGAAAGAATTGCTTATGCTAGTTTCAAGATATTAATCACCTCTTTAGTCAGATAGAGATCAAATTTACTCTGTGTTTGAGCTTCAAAATTCCTGTATCTTATCAATAGAGAGTCTGGCATTTTTTTGGCTAAGTCATTTGCTTTAATGCATGGTTTATTGCAGAGTAGGTACTATGACATGATCTTGTCAACCAAACTGGCAGGGATTGGACATGCAGTATTTTTGTTTATGACAACTGCCCGTGACAGAGTTAGCTATATTTACCCGAATGTGAATTCTGCAGGAGCAGGATTGTTTCTGTCAGAAACTTTTACACCAGAAAGCATGAATCTTTCCGAGGGCGGATATCATATGTAAGTAGATGTTCCAACTGATAATTTAATTTAAGATTCATATCAAAATAGGGAGCTTGAGAAGTTTGACAGTCTGTCTTCGTGAAAGTTTGTATCTTATGTTTACACACTTTTCTGATATAGGTACCGTCAGATGGTTGATTGGTTGGGCAGACCAGCTCGTAAAGTACCGCGACAACCTTTACCTCCTCTTAAAGTTTCAATCTCAAGAAAGGTTAGGGAGGTTGTAGAGGCAAAATATAAGAATGCTGGTGCACAGAAAGGAAAATATATTGTGATTCATGGGATTAAATCAGATTCAAAAGCATCTATGCAGTCAAGGGGGGATACTGATAGCTTGCTCCCAATTGAGATATGGGCTGAGATAGCAGAAGAGATAAGGTATAACGTCAGTTTTTCATCCTTTGTAGGGCATGCTATATCGTCATATTTTGAGCTCTCGAATTGGCTTATTAGTCTTTTTCATCAAATGCAAGAATTTCTCTGAGATATGCTAATGGATTGTGAAGTATCATTTGATCAGGGGAGTCAAGCCAGTCTTTGTCATTCCGCATGAAAAGGAAAGAGAAAATGTGGAAGATGCAGTCGGTTATGATGCTAGTATAGTGTTCATAACCACTCCTGGTCAGGTTTGTTTCTCAGTCATTTTCGTTTTATCAATGACCAACGAACCAGTGTATATTTGAAGAACCTTAAACTGAGAAATTCAGTAAGAATCAGAGATATAGTTGTTGAGACACAAAAGTCCCATATTGGTCCTTAATAGGATGGGTTAAGGATTAGGCAATCCTCTTCCCTTTGAGCTAGCTTTTGGGGAGTGAGTTAGGCGTAAGACCTTCTTCAACAATAGTGACGACAATTTACCTTATGGTCGTGGAGGGTATAGTCAAATTCTGCTTTTGTTGCAGGTTTAATGACAGCTTTAACTATATATCACTCTTTCCGCAAGAAAATGAAATGGTAAGTTGAGCACTAGAAAACTAACAGTCCTCACAAATTTCTCTGCCTTAGCTTGCTGCTCTCGTTGATGACTCTGCTGGAGTGATAGCTACCAATACAGCTGCTATACAACTTGCTCACGCACGTGGAAAGCCAAGGTAATGTCATGTACTGTAACTGGGCACGTTTTTCTGTCTGTAGAGAAGTTGGTATACTAGTCTTTTATTTACTATCGGTTTCAACAACCGTTTCTGAAATGTGCTTCCGTTTTCTCCATGCAGTATTGGGCTATTCTGCTCTGAGGATAAGGCCAGAAGTTTTGTTCCGGATGCAGAAGCAAAGAAATGTGCTACTATTTCATCAAAGACTGGAAAATTGGTTGATGTCAATGTTGAAGCTGTGAAGAGCGCTGTCCAAATTTTCACCATGCCCCTCGCAATCCTCTGAATATTACATCTCCCCCTTCTCTTCCGTGTAGTAATTGTTACTATTCCACTTTCTTCTCAATTGGTATTAATAGAAGCTGAAAGATAATTGCATTCTTTTTTCTCAATTGCAAAGCCTTCAGTCCCTCACAATCCAATATACACTAATGTATCTCAATAACTGCTTCCTTGTTTTGGAATTTTCTACTGCATTTCCCAAGAGAAATAAGTTAATCATAAGCTCCATATATTTTTTATGTTTAACCTTTCAGTTTTAAGGTGGAAACTTTCCTTCTTTGGCCCATATGATTAAGTGGGGTAGCACGTAACCCCAAAGAATTTATATATTTAAAAATAATGTAAAGAGTATATTAAGTCGCAATAATAAATAATTTATGATGAAAAAACAGAAAAATTCTGCTGGGATAAAGAGAGTAATAAATAAACTATGAGTCGTTAATTAAAAAAACTTATTACATTTGGACATAAGATAATGCAATTCGTGATGATGATTTCAAATATCAAATATAAGAAGAATGCGGTCTGCATCCCCTGCCCTCTGACTGGAGAAAGCAACAGAAGGTAAGAAGTTGTTAACGATCTCAAATATTGTGGCTTCGAATTTTGAGTATTTAAATAGACGTTTGAAATTAAGAATTGAATTATTGTAGGATCAATAATTTTGTACTATTACATATTGGATGTCGAAACGAAGAGTAATTATTTATACATATAAGTCTGGTTAAAACAAAACTTCCAAAATAGAGGTTACACTATTATGAAGTCGTTTTCGAAATTTCCATCAGAAAAAAGATTGATCTGAAATTGAGGAAGCAGCCAAATGGGCCAGAAATAAAGAGGAGGCGGCCACTAAAGGAAAAATTATTTGGAGCACTCAACAACAATAACATTACCCCATTGTCTCAAAGACTCTCGCCCATTGCAGAATAAAGGAGGGTCGGATGTACGCAGTCTGACCCCTATGTTTAAAACATAGAGCAACTGTTTCTGGATGACCCATGATGAGCGTCGAAAGTTGCATTGACTAACTGCTACCTCATAAATGAACGAAGTGCAGTCAGTTTAAAGAGTCATTTTGTTTTATTTAATCATACCCCAAGCCAAAAAATAGTGAATCTTTGGCTCCATCTGGCTGTGGAAGAATTATTTGGAGCACTAATTTTTAAAAAATAATTATATGTATATTTTATAAATAATTCTCTAGAATACTATGCATTATAAATGTATTGTGAAATAAAATTTATTATTGAAATGATAAATATTTTTATACCATATAATATATGTAACTTGGTAACTTTACCCCACGAAAATGAGGAATTGGGTTCATATTATTGGGCCTGCTTCCCCAATTTGTGCTCAATCATTACTGTTCTCACTTATGGCCTCCCCCCCCTCTCTTTTTTTTTTCACGGAAAATAAAGAGAATTATTCAAAAAGAGCAAATATTTAAAACATAATAAAGTAAAACTATAATTCTAGTTTGCTAAAATTACGATTTCTAGCTATATATTATAGAACAGAGGTGAGCGAGATCGAGAGAGAGTCAAGAGAAGCAAATTGTGTATGTATATTTGTCAAATAGTTTTACATGTGTGACTGATATACATATATATTTGTAAATCTGACAAGTGATATTGGGAAAGGGAAGAAAGAGGCGAGCAAGACAGGATAGAGTGGAGAGAGCCAAATTTTGTGTGTGTGTGTGTGTATATATATATACACACACACCTGTCAAATAATTGAATTGAATGTGTATACCTGTCAAATAATTATAAATATGCAATTGGTATACATACGCATTTATATATCTAGCAAGAGAATGCAAAGAGAGATGAAAGATGAGAGAGAGAGGAAGAGAGGGAGAGTGAAAATAACAACAAACTCTAACTATAGCTATAAATTGTAATTTTTTCAAAACATAATGATATAATATAAATACATACCATATGTTTGCCTAGTTACACAAATTTTTCAAAAATAAAAGGGAAAGTAAGTTCGTCCCAAAAAATTAAGAAATATATGAGATTCCTTCACCCTTAATTAAAACTTTTGATCTCCTATTTTGGATATGAACAAATTCTTTATAATTAAACTTTTTAAAATGAATGTTACGCGGTGTAAATACCATTTCATCAAACCAATGATATTAGATAATGGAAAAGTGAAAAATTCATGAATATAAGGTGCAACAGAGAAACTCTACTTATAAGTAATAAAAGATATAAATCATAGTTTTAGGATAGTAGGATAATAAACAACAAAACAAATAAAGTTGTTTATTCCATATTTATATTACATGAAATTGGAATAATCTTATAAAGTTTAGTGTCAGCAGTCACTACTTTCATTTATCCTCTAGCTAAAATTTGCAAGTGGAATCAACTTTATTTTAAGAGAAAAGTAAGACATATATATGAAATAAATAAATAAATAAATAAATAGAATAAAATCAAAACATCATCAAACACTAGCTAGCTATCAATCATTATCATCCGTTGGGACTAAGTAACCAAAAATATAAACAAAATAAAAACATCATGGACAGTACTATTTATCAATCATTATCATACGTTGGGACTAAGTAACCATAGTATATTAAAAAAAAAAATTATCCGAAGCACAAAATATTTCGTATTTATATAGGATTTGTGCAAAGACTATACCTTAAGAAGTGTGACATATACAATCTATATTAGTAGATAAAACTTATTTACTTATATAATTTGAATTATTGAATTATTGTAACGATCCAGTCTGTTATATATTGTTTGCTTTGCGCCTAGGCCTACACAAGCTTAAAATGTATCACTAGTAGGTAAAACTTATTTACTTATATACCTAACATTTCTTCTGTATTTTACCGATGTGGAACTTTTCATCTTAAGATGTTTGATACCATCTGTAACAGCCCAGCCCGTTAGTGATATTATTAGCTTTGGACCTAGGCCCTCACGGCTTTAAAACACGTCACTAGTAGGTAAGATTTGATACTTATATATCCAATATCTCTTTTATGTTTTGTCGATGTGAGACTTCTCATCCTAAAGATAAGTTGCTACAATTATAAATGATACAGAAATTTTTTTATTATTATTCTGAGATTTTCTTCTTAACAATCACAACATATAGCAACAACAATAACATACCCAGTAAAATTCCACAAATGAAACAATCACAACATATAAAAATAAAAAATCTTAAATTAAAAGCGCTTGGAAAAAGACGTTAAAATTTATGATTGGGACATAAAAAAGGTGAAGTGGCTGATAACAAATTAAAGAGCTTGAACTTTAATTATTGTTTTGGTGTTCTATTAGTAGCTTTATACTGAGTGAAAACTCAGCAACTCCTTGAGCAAGATAGGAAAAAGCCAAAGGGAACATCATTTTTAAAAAGACCTGGTTTAAGCTTTGTCCACTTTTAGAAAATAAAATCACTTGAAAACTAATTGAATGAGATTAGCATTATCCACTCGCTCTGTATTAATTTATGTGACATCGATTAAATTTTAAGTATAAAATTTTAATATTTTTTGAAATTAGATTTACCTTCTATAAAGAAGGTAGTGCAAAAGAGACTCAAGGACATATTAAACAGTGATGGAGTTTAAAATTGGATCGGGGATACCAAAATATAGAATAGTAATCACAATTTTTGAAAAAAGAAAAAAAAAATGCTCGAGCAAAAAGCCTTTAGCCAGATTCAAACACCTAACCTACCAATGGTTTGAAAGTTTTTTTTCAACCCCTCAACCATTGCATTAGATTTTCTCTTTCTATTAAGAAGTGTCAATATTAATATATATAGGTATAAAATTAAAATTTGACCTATCTATACAATGTAATTTTTCGACAGAGAGGTGTTGCTTGGCATCCCTCAGGCAATGATAGATACACTGTTGTTAAAGATATTTGAAAACTATATAAAAAAAATAAATAGAGAAACTATCTATTTACAAAAACATCCTACCATATACATCGATCCTTCATGTAGTATGAAAAAATTACCTATTATCTCACAAATTAATATCGGTAGTAGATTTTCTCTCAGATATACTACTCCTTCAAATTTCTCCTTCGCTATTCTTTCTCTCACGCACTCTCTCTCCTCCCTCTCTTTTTGCTCTCCCTGTTGCTCTCTAAATAAGAGAGACTATTTCTAATTGACTCTTGACAATCTTTCTTTTTCATTGAGATTAAAGTTTGACAATATGAACGAGCTCATGCATATTCTTTATTCTCATTTTTATTATATTTCAAAGCATGATGCAATAATCTTAGTAGTTAATATGAAAAAGTAGCTTTGTTACTTTACTATTATTACAATGATAAGATTCAGCCACCATAACCATTATATTATGAATTAAGACGATAGCACTGAGGTCATAGTATATATGGTATTAATTCATATTCAACTATATAATAATTAATTAAATTAAAGCAACAAGTTGTACCTATGACCTAACACAGATATTACAGAAAAGGATGGAAATTAGAAGAAATCTAGAAAAGTGATTAAGAACAAGATTACATTAATCATAAATACCACACAATTAATCAAACCTTTTTAACATATATTCTTCTTTGACCATTAGAAATACATTGAAAAAGAATATGCTTTAATGCCAATGAATATTTGTTTATTTTACCTTATCATATCATCATTTCTTGATTTTGTCCTCCAAAAAATTTCTTCATTAATTAGACTCTAATTTTTATTGTTTAGAGAATCAATTTTAGACAAATAGGCATAATTATGAGATGTATGCATTCAACTTAGAGCATGCTTTTTAGATAAGGTAGAACTGATTAGAAGCAATTAGAAGTATAATCCAAAAAAAGAATCAAAAGTGGAATATATATATTTATACACACATAGAAAATAGTAATGTTATCCTCATCATCACGTGCATATATATATATTCTTTATATTCTACTTAAGCTTTTGATTTTGTAATTCAAATCAAACCCTAAATATAAAAAAGTTATCGTGTATTTATATAACTAAGTTAAGAAAATTCACCAATATGAGTTAAATTCAATTTTCCGATTTAATAATTATGTATCTTGATACTATAATTTTTTTTACGTCTGTGTGTATATGAGTTTTTAAAAAATCCACATACATGAATATTGAGTTAAATTCCTCAATAATAAAAAAAATAAATTTAACAAATCATATATATGGGCATTGTAAATATTCCTGTAATTATTCCAAGTCGGTAGTTACTTTGTTTACCACATCACCAATTAATGCTTGATAAAGTATTTACCTCTAATCATAAGTATAGTTATTCCAGCATTTGTATAATTCTCATAGTATTTGTATACATTTGTATAATTCGTTATATGACTCACAGTTTTTGTATAATATTTATATATTTTGCTATACAATTCGTGCTCCGAGTTTATATAATTCACTATACAATTCGAAGTGTTTGTATATTTCGTTATAATTTGATTCACGTACAACTTTTGTATAATTGCATGAATTATATAAAATTTAAAGTGTAATTACAGTTATATATTTACCACTAACTATAATTAAATAAAATTATAACACTATTAATTAATTAACTAATATATATTTAATAATTTGCATTATATTCCATTATTTAAATATTAAAATGACATGTAACTTTAATGCATGGCCTATATATATTATCTGTTTGGCATGCTTGAAAGTGAAGGATTAAAATTTTTAAAAATAGCTAATAAGGTCGAGGCTATAACTTATAGCCTTCTATTTCTAGGCTACTTGCCTTAATCATATGTATAATTAATGTTTAGGAGTAGTAATTAGGGTTAGATTAGTGAGTATCCAATTAAAAGAAAGATCTCGATATTGGTGAACTACTCTAGCTACTAACTAATCTAGTAGGTTCAGATTTCATGTGGAGAAAACCTTTGTTTTCTATGATTAGGCGGCGGATTATCATCAATAATCCAAATTTTAGGATTTGACACATGAAGCAATAATATTTTAGGAATTATTAAAAAGAAAGATTAGTGTGCGCCACACCATGGGGAAATGGATAGAATTTCATTAATTAAAGATTTTGAATTAAGTGTACAAATAAAGAATATAATAATAAGGACAATGAGCAATTAAAGTGTATTGCGAATTTAAATTAATCAGTTAGTAAATATTTAATTCGATATATTTATATATAAATAAAAATTATGTTAGTTTTTCTTCGAGCATATTTGCCTTCTTTAGTATATTTAGAATTTTCTTAAATTAAATTCTAATTTTGTCATACTTCGTCATACTCTTGATTAGAAAGTTTAGATTTGAGTATTGAAAATGGAGAAAATTTTTTTATAAATAAAGAATATAATAATAAGGAAAATGAATAATTAAACTATGATGTGAATTTAAATTAATCAGTTAGTAAATTTTAAATTTGAGATAAATCATGTTATTTCTTCTTGGGAATGTTTGCCTCTTTAATTAGTATATTTAGAACTTTCTTAAATTAAATTCTAATTTTGTCATACTCCATCGTATCTTTAACTAAAAAAATTTAGATTCGAGTATTGAAAATGGAGAAAATTATTCTAATAAAAAGCGCCTCGCCTTAAATGAATAATGTCATATATGATGCAAATCTGAATTAGCCATTTGATAAAATTACTTCACCTTTGATCAAAGAGTATAAATCTGAGTATTGTAAATGGAGAGAGTATATTCTAATAAAAAGCGATTTTTCTTAGTTGAACAGATTCGAATATTGAAAATGGAGAATATTTTAGTCTAATTAGAAGCACTTCTCTTTAAGTGAGTTATGTCAATGTGATGCAAATATGGAATATTAATTAATATCAACAAATTTTCATATGCCAAATATTTAAAAAAAACAAATAAAGGAAAAGAGAGGTGTGGTGCGTTTTCATCCATCCAACACTTGTCCCCTTTTTCTTCATGTCATTAGGCATTATTTTGGGCACAAAAGCAAAGCACAAAATGCAAATGGATTAATTAAATTGCATATCATGTGATTTAATTATCATCTAATAAGCCCCCTCCCCCCCTCCTCCCCCTCCACATGTTGGCCAATAAACCCCCTCTCTCACCAACTCAACCCAATTATTGATCCAAGAAACTACCTTTTATCTAAACATCCAATAAGAAGGTACATCCTAAGAGCTAACAATAACTTTTTTCACTTAATTAAGCATGTTTTATTTTAATTAATCATAATTAGTGGAACCCCTTTCCTTTTTCTCCTTGCTTTTCTCTCATGCTATTCCCTTTTCCTTAATTACCTTTAAAATATTTATTATATGAGTAGTTGTAATATGTAGGTACTATCAAAGATATGAATAAGAATTTCTTCATCACGAATCTTCCCTCCAAAACTTGGAATAAATCAAAGTGTATTAATTCCTTATCGATTCTTTCTCCATTTCCTTCCTTTCAATCTGATATCTCTTATTAAGAATATTAAGATCGCATATCCCATCATTCTTGATGGTATTAAACAAGAATTGAATTTTAAATCCAATAAAACTCAATCTGTCTGACTTATATCATGATATATAAAATATAAGATATTAATTTTAACTCGATCCTGTAAAATATAGAATATTATATGACTTCAATTCAACTCTATAAAATATAGGATATTAACTTCAACTCAATTCTAAAAATAAGTTTAAAAAACATAAATATCGATGTGGGGCTCTCAACAATATTCATTGCCATCATCATGTGTCAAACGCAATATAACAATTTCATGGATAAACAATTATTTGGAACAACATTCACTAGCTTAACATTAACAATCACCATCAATTGGATAATAAAGTATTGGCTATATAGTATAGATACATGCACCTCTTTATAACCTTTAGCATTAAGAATATATTGATCTCTACTAAATATATTACAAATCTTTTAAATATGAATCAGTTATTCTCTCCATCTCATTTCATGTGACACTTTTTTCTTTTTTGATTCGTCCTAAAGAAATGTCACTTTACTGAAATTAGAAACAATTTATCTTTAAAATTTCTTTTTTATCATTAATTAAATGATTAGCCACACAAATATCTAAGAATGATTTTAGACCACAAATTTTAAAAATTTTCCTTTTTTTCTTAAGCACTTGTTAAGTCAAAGAGTATCACATAAAATAGAACGAAGGAAGTATTATATTTTTAGTCTTGTTGTTTGACCGCTGAGGGTTTTAGGAAACAACCTTTCTACTTCTATGAGGTAGCGGTAAGATCTGCGTATAATCTACCCTCCCAGACTCCACTTGTGGGATATCACTGGATATGTTGTTGTTGTTGTAGTCTTGTTGTTTGACCATAGTCAAACATATTTGAAGATAATATTTTAAAGTCTTAAGTCAAACAGAATATATTTTAAAATCTGATTCAAAATTTATGATCAAATGTCAGCTTAGTCTAAAAAACAAAAAAATGTAATATATAAGGGAAAGAAGTTCCTCCAAAACCGGTGATGCTTCCATGTCATCAGTTGACAGGTCCCACTAACTTTAATTAACATGAAGTAATTAAAGGACCAAAGTATAGTACAAGCTGCAGGTATATATAGGATGATATAAGATCAAATTCTACTAGCAACTCAATCAATAGATCTTATAGTATCAAACATCCCCCACTCAATATTAGCTGAATGTCTCTTAATAACTCAGAAGAGACTTTGTCAACTAACGATAACACTAAGAAAACAGAAATTGTTGTAAGAAAATACGATGAAGAAAAGGACAAGTTGGCTGTGGAAGAATTGGAAGCACAGTGTGATTTTGGACAAGGAGGGCAGCCATCGTTGTTCACTGACCTCATGGGTGACCCCATTAGTCGTATTCGCAATCTCCCTTTACATGTCATGCTGGTATGTAACTATTTCTTTTGTTTCAATTTATGTCATACGAAGTCCTGATTTCAAAATAGTACGAAATTTTGACTTATAATTCAGGTAGCTGAGTATGGAAACGATGGAGAAATCGTTGGAATAATTCGAGGCTGTGTAAAGACTGTGACTAGAGGAAACAAAGGCTCAACTCCATGTCCAGTTTATGTCAAAATTGCTTATGTTCTTGGCCTGCGTGTATCATCTCAACACAGGTCTCATTTACAACTCTGTTTACACTATCAGATCACTCAAATAACGTTTTTTTATATTAGAATCTATGCTATAAATATGAAGGATCTACATACAAATAAAAAATAACATTACCCGAATGCCTCAAAGGCTCCCGCTCATTGCGAGGTAAATGGGGGTCAGATGTACACAGCCTGACCCATATGTTTAAAAACATAGCGCGACTGTTTCCGGAAGGATCTACATACAAATGTGAAAACAAAATTTCAAACGATATGCTTTCCAACTATATATCATATTAAGTTCATAATCTACGCAAAATGATGCTCTTTTCACAGTAATATGAGAAATTATGTCATTACCAGAACATATTCTTTAATTCACAGGATGTTTGAATAAGTTAAGTATGCATGGGCCAAATTAAAGCACCTTTAATTTAACTTTACAAACATCAATGAAAGACCCCCAAAATGACCAGAACAAAGCAAAAAAAAAATGTCTCCTACTTTTTTACCATATTATAAAAGACCTTTTAAGTAGACTTTAATTAAATTATAATCCAAAGTCTTCGTCTACTAGTCTTAACATGTTTTATTTTCCATCACACCTTTATTGATTATTTTTGTTCATGATAAACTTTAGGAGGCTTGGCATTGGAACAAGACTAGTTGAGAAGTTAGAAGAATGGAGCAAAATCAATGGAGCAAAATATGCTTATATGGCTACGGACAGCAACAACCAAGCTTCGATAAAATTATTCACAACCAAGTGCAATTACGCGAAATTTTGCACTCCTTCTGTGTTAGTACAACCAGTTCATGCTCATAACAAGTCGATTGCATCCGACATTGTCATAGTTAAAGTTTCACCGCAACTCTCTGAGTCATTCTATCGACGTATCTTTGCAAACTCGGAGTTTTTCCCTAAGGATATAAATCATATCTTAGCAAACAGGCTTAATTTGGGCACTTTCATGGCTGTACAAAAGAAAACTCTCCTAAATTGGGATCCAAAAAGTGGATCTTTTCCACCAACTTATGCTATATTAAGTGTGTGGAACACTAAGGAAATTTACAAGCTACAAGTGAGAGGTGTATCTTCTCTAAAATATGCATGTTGTCTAGGGACTAGGGTTTTGGACTCATGGATGCCATGGCTTAGGGTTCCTTCAATACCTAATATCTTTAAGACTTTTGGGTTCTATTTGTTGTATGGAATTCACATGGAAGGTAAAGATGGTTCAAGGCTCATGAAATCACTTCATGCCTTCGCGCATAATATGGGGAGAAATGATAAAGAGTGTCGTCTGTTGGTATCTGAAGTTGGACATGACGATCCTGTTAAAGAGGCAATACCACGATGGGACAAGTTTTCATGGGGAGATTTATGGTGCATGAAGAAACTTGAGGTTAATGAATCTATGGATAATTGGATGGAGACTAGAGTCTCTTCTTCATCTGTCATTTTCGTTGATCCGCGTGACTTCTAATAATAATTAGGTTTAATTTGCTAGGTTTGCATGGAGTTTTAGAGAAGCTTATAATGAGCAATTGTATATTCCAATCAACAATGAAGACTACCCATCAGTTACAAACAAATCGGGTCGGTTATATGAGATAATTTTCTTATTAGTCTATCACAAAACGAATGTCATCGTTTTATATACAGAAATTATTTAATTTTCATTTTTTCAGTTTAATATTTTTAGTGACATTATTTCTTTTAGTCGTGACAAATCCAATAATATATATTAAACCAGAAATTTCAGACATCTTTCTTTCTTAAATCTATATATTACTCAAATAAATTACATCGTATAAATTGAAACGTAAAGAGTATTCAGAGCCAAGTATTTTACTAAAGGAGTTTAGAATATTAAATTTCAAATTTGACCCTTAGCATATTAAAAACTTTAATCAATTGAAGTCAATTTGCACTTTGATAGTGATGGAGCCAGATTTTCTATCAGGAGTGTTCAAAATATGAATAAGTTAATATATAAATTTGTCGAAAGAAATTTAAAAATGATTTCAATTATATATAAATAGTGTAATTTTCTACTGACAAAGTTGGCTCCACCTCTAACTTTTGATGTCTTTACTAGTAATCAAATGAATTATGCTCTCTCCGTCTCAAATTAATTGAATTTTGAAGATTTTTTCAAAGTTCAAAATAGTTGAATTTTTCAAAGTTCAAGATAAATGTTTGAAACTTTGTTCATATTTGTCATTTCATTTATTGAATTTTTACATTTTCTAGGAAATAAATTACACTATATATTTATGATTTTAGGCAATAGTGAAAAGTATGGTATAAACTCTGTCTTTGAATGTTTTTCTTAAATATGTGTGTATAACTCACAAATTCAATTAATACAGAGGAGTAACAACTTAAACTATTGAATTACTCATGTATTGTATTAAATTTATACTGTAAACATATATAGCTCTAAGATAATCTAAACATAATATATTTTTCATATAAAAAAATAAAAACCACAGGTATCAACTACTTAAAAGATTGAGTATCTTTAGTCAAAATATGAGAAGAATCAAAATCAAAATTATGGATCAAATTATAGTGTAATTTTCATCTCTGAGTAAAAGATGGGAATAATATGGAATAACTATTATGGTCCCCTCCCCATTAATTTCTAAAGCTTTCGGCTCAAATATCAAAGAGCAAACGGTATTGGGATTAATTTATTTTTTATTAATTAAACAACAAAATTATACTCACTAATGTTGTTATGGCGTGATCACTAATGACAGCAGGAATCCAGCCACGCGTTAGCTTTAGAACTTTTAATTTGATATAATCATGAAATTAAAAGCCTTTGTAGCTTAACAACTGTTGAACCATTAAGCACACACTAATCCACAATTAATAATGAGGATCACGTTCTGCCCACCTGCTAACTAACTTAATTATCATATATATCAACTTCCCATTACCTATATTTATGTTACTATTAATATAAACTGGTTAAATTTGTTTCGTTTATCTTATTATTTTTTTTATTATGCGATAGATTGTATTATGAAGTTATTATATTTTATTATAGAAAAAAATGAGATTTGCAGACATATTTTTTTTATTGGACTCCACCTATAAAATTATATTGTGTTTGTTATTGTAATTTTTCCTAATATAAATTGATATGAAGAATGGTTATAAACCAGTTTTATCCAGTGTATTGCTTAGCTATGCATAAAGTATAAAACGTAAATTTCAAATATATATATATACACACACACATATACACAGTATCATATATATGAAATATTGTATATATAGGGCATATCTAAGTAGGGGGAGGGTTCACCCGTATTTCCTCGATAAAAAATTACACAATATATGTGGAATAAATTTTTTTAATTGACATACATATATATTAAGTCTGAACCTCATCGAAAAGTGACACTATTCCGTGGTATAGGCCTTCCATATGCACCTTGCATCTAGAGACGCCAACAATATTATATTTTACATTTATCTTTTGTTAATTTTTTCTTTTAATTTCAAAAACAGACTTCATATTTTATATTTAGCTTTTGTTTTTTTAATTTAATTTCCAAAATAGCCACGAGCCCATTGCCCACGACATTTGTATTTTTGTTGGCTTCTTCATATTTCAAACAACAATAACATACCCAGTGATATCCCACAAGTGGGGTCTGGGGAGGGTAGATCGTACGTAGACCTTACCGCTACCTCATAGAAGTAGAGAGACTGTTTCATAAAACCCTCAGCTCAAAACCCAAAAACAGAAAGACCGCTTCTTCATATTTTTATTTTTTTATTTTTTGAATCTTTAAATAAAAATTCTAAATCAATTACAGTACGTGAATACTATTTAATTGTGATTTACATGACCAGTTGCTAGTCGTTCTAGCTAGTTATCAACTACTAACACATATACGACTTCATATACTCAGAATTATAACATATTTAATTTAGGGTAAATCATCAAATTGGACCCTAAACTTGGCACCAATTTGTAAGTTGGAACTTAAACTTTCATAGTGCATAAATAGGACCCTCAACTTGACAATTCCTGAACAAGTAGGCACAAACCAGTCGCTGACGTGGCGCGTGAGTACAGTCGCGCTGACGTGTTTTTTTCAGCCAATAATGAGATGCCACGTGTGTCCACATAGACATGACCTGTACACGTCATACCCCTTTATTTTACACGTGGCATTTCTAAAAAAAAT